>CM053769.1:637221888-637239338 GCA_028658325.1 Potorous gilbertii
CTTCTGGAATCTCCTCTTCCATGCCCTTCATTCCCTTAATGTAGAAGCTGCTAGATCTCTTGTTATCGTGATTGTATTTCCACAGTACTGGAGTTGTTTCTTTCTAGCTGCTTGCAATATTTTCTCCTTGACCTGGGAACTCTGGAATTTGGCCACAATATTCCTAGGAGTTTCTCTTTTTGAATCTCTTTCAGGCGACGATCGGTGGATTCCATGAATACTTCTTTTTCCCTCTGGTTTTAGAATATCAGGACAGTTTTCCTTGATAATTTCATGAAGGATGGTATCTAGGTTCTTTTTCTTGATCATGGCTTTCAAGTAGTCCCATAATTTTTTAATCATCTCTCCTGGATCTATTTTCCAGGTCAGTTGTTTTTCCAATGAGATATTTCACATTCTCTTCTATTTTTTCATTCTTTTGATTTTTTTTTTGTGATTTCTTGGTTTCTCAGAAAGTCATTAGCCTCCATCTGTTCCATTCTCATTTTGAGAGAACTATTTCCTTCAGTGAGCTTTTGCACCTCTTTTTCCACTTGGCTAATTCTGCTTTTGAAATCATTCTTCTCTTTATTGGCTTTTTGAACCTCTTTTGTCAATTGAGTTAGCCTATTTTTCAAGGTGTTATTTTCTTGAGCATTTTTTGGGGTCTCCTTTTTAAGGTATTGACCTGTTTTTCATGCTTTTCTTGCAACTCTTTCATTTTTTTCCCAGTTTTTCCTCCACCTGTCTAACTTGATTTTCAAAATCCTGTTTGAGCTCTTCCTTGGCCTGAGATCATTGGATATCTATTTGAGATTTTTGTGATAAAGAGTCCTTGACTCTTATGTCTTTACCTAATGGGAAGCAGTTTTCTTCCTCGTCAAAGAGGAAGGTTGGAATCATGTGGTCCCCAAGAAAATAACCTCTATGGTGTTATTTTTTTCCCTTTCCTTGGCATTTTCCCAGCCAGTTACTTGACTTCTGAGAGTCCTCTCCAACCCTGGCCTAGGTCAGCCCAGCTAGTGCTTGAGGTCTGAGATTCAAATGCTGCTCCCCAGCCTTAGGGATTTTGGTGGCAGGCCTAGCTTCTATTCAGAGTAAGAGTAAATCGGGTTCTCAGGTGTGGGTAGGGCCACCTCCCACGCTCAGTTTCCTCAGAAACCTTATGCAGAGACCTTTTGTAATAGGGCTGCTGCTGAGCTCCTGCCTGCTCTGGGAGCCTCTGGCTGCCTGCTGCCTCTTCTGCTGCCTCCCAAGGGTGACTGAGTCCCAGAGACATTCCAATCCTCTCTCAGCACGTCCAGAAGTCTCTCTCACTGACCTGTGTGTCTGTGGGTGGAGGGATCTTCGTGGCCACAGGAGATTCTGTCCCTGAAGCCTGCTCGGATCTGCTACTCTCAGTCCCGCACAGCTGGGGCAGGGTAGGGCTCCGCTCCTGTCCAGTGCGTGATGGACCTTTGGAGTCGGTTTTTCAGGCCTCTCTGGAACATAAATCTCCTTCACTGTGTTGCTGCGTGGCTTCCACTGTTCCAGAATTTGTTGGGAGTTCTTTTTAGAGGAAATCCATGGGCTGTGGATTTCGGACCTAGCGTATGTGAGTCTTTCTACTCCGCCATCTTAATTCCTCCCCCCAATGAAGTATTTTCTTAAAAAAAAGGAACCCTAACATGTAGCAGGATGTTACATAACATTACAAAGGTGGCCAATTGATCCAAATATTTAAAAAAAAAACAAAAATCACATTCCTGTTTCCTAGGTTAAAGGCTCTGCTTTTTTTTGGAGTCTAGTGAGCCAAAAACAAAAAGATAATCAGGAGAGCCTTGGTAGTGGTGCTGAGAGCCCAAATCAGGGCTGAATCAAGAACACATTTCTAAATGAGATCTTCTTTAGAGAATCCTTTTGGTTTTGTCTAAACTATTTTTTTTAATTATCAAACAGAGGGTCAAATATTTCAAGCTGGATTTAACTTTAGAGCTCATCTTATGCAATCCTCATTTTACAATTGAGTGCAGTGTTTTGTTTGCCCAAATTAAGCCATGTAGGGACAGAATCAGGATGTGAGCCCTCTCCTTTTGATTCCAAATCCCACTCCCTTTCCACTATAATAAGTTCCTTCCCTTCTCTATTTAATGTCTTAGCAAAGATTGTATTTACAAGTGAAACAAAATGACCGTTGGAAAAAGTATATGTACTAAAAACTGCTTTTGACTAATTCAATATGTTGATTGAACAAATGATAATTATTTCAAATATAGTAATAGTGGATGCATTAATGTGAAAAAACTACATCCCATAATTAATTCTAAAACCTTATTTTTGTAATAGTCACACTTTAAAGTTCACTTTTTATCAGTGAATGTATTTGGTTTTCAAGGCATGAAACTAGTCCATGATAAGCTTATCATGGGAAATTTCATCATTATGATGATGACTCAGTTTTTGATAGTAACACCTTTTCAACTCTCTCAGGTGACTTTATACTCTGATTGGAGGGCTAACAGGTGGAACACTATTTTTTTTTCCCATAGCCTTCCTATTTAGAAGATTGGGAACAGAACATTCTAGATAACTCTGCTTTTAACAGCAAATTTGCTTGCTTTTGACTCCATAAAACATCCTACCACCTTCACATCCAATTCCCTTTCAGTTACTTTTTTGTGTTATTTTCTCCCATTATATTGTAAACTCCTTGAAGGCAAGGACTGTCTTTCTTTTTCTTATTTGTATCCTCAGCACTTAGTATATTATCTGATATATGCTTTTGTTGTTGTTATTTAGTAAATTAGTTATGTCTTCTTGATACCATTTAGGTTTTCCTTGGCAAAGATTTTTGAGTGATTTACCACTTCCTCCTCCAGCTCCTTTTTCAGATGGAGAAACTGAGGCTAAAGGGTCATTTGACTTTCCCAGGGTCACAAAGCTAGTTAGTGTCTGCTGTCATGTTTGAACTCAGGCTTTCCTGATTCCAAGACTTGTACTCCATCCATTGGACTACCTAACTGCCTTCCTGCTACATTGTAAGTGCTTAATAAATGTGAATTGAATCATTTAATTGATGTTCTTGCTCTTTCAATAAACCTTTTTCAGAATGCCAATCAATATTCACTGGTTCTGAGGTTTAATGCTTCTCTCTTCCACTTTTTAACAGAAAAAAAAGGAATGTTCAGTGATCCAACAAATTTAGTAAAAGTCATGTTTATGGAAAAGGTGCATATGAATAAATGTGTGCGTGTGTGGGTGTGCGCGTGCATCTAAGCAAGCTCTTTGTAGATGGGAGTGGAAAAGAGATGTTTGATTACATTAGTGAGCTTTTAGTGAGGGGACTCCTTTTGACAAATGAAATTTGACACCTTGGCTGTTACTATTAATCTTTCAGATTGTCTAGGATCCCAAGATATTAAATGACTTGTCTAAGGTCACAAAGTCAAATGGCATAGATAATTTCTAATTAATTTAAATACTCATTAAATTCCTCTTCCTTTCTCCATAGACCTTTCTATGGGCTATGTTAAACTTCCTGTTAGTAAGATTATACAAAGTTAAATGAGGTAATCTAGAAAATTATAGATTATAGGTCTTTTTTTCTTTTGAAAATACAAATTTTAGTTTAATTTCATTTAAAAAATATATATGGCCTACTGGAAATAATTAGCTGAACTTATGGTAACTAAGCCCTTCCTCCAATATTTTCTTTGCCTTTGTTTGCCTAAACTTGCAGAGAGTTTCCTTAATTCAATCTCTCCCATAAATATTAGGAAAATAAATGAGAGCATGTCTGATCTATACATGTTTTTCTTTTAAGTTAGATTTAGATTTATGTTTTATAATTTCTTGAAAGATTTAACAGTTTAGCTTTTAGTGTACAGTAAGAAGATAATTTGAGGTAAGTTTTATTTAAAGATCTGGAGCAGTAGTCAGTTACCCTGATTTGGACAGCTTCAAACAGAGCTCTGATAGTTGTAGCCAATTCTGCTGACCCTGGGAAGGGGGTGCTATTATCCAAATTTTTTAGAAGACAACTCTGTTATGGTTCCAAGATAGAAAAGAGTACTTGTGGTAACTGACACACCACAGTACAGGTGATGAAAGTGGTAACTACACCTCTTCCTGGATTATACCACTTTAGTAGAACTGATGGCTTTCAAACTCCCAGAATTAGCTCTGCAAAAAACACCTGGAAGGGATGACAGTTTCTCCTGAAGAAGGGTGGGGCAGATGAGGCTAGAGATGTCTGTTCTTCCTTACAACCACTCACAATTATAGCTTCTCACTACATATGGTCATTCTCTCTACTTGGGGTGCCATATCCTTACATGTAAGTGCTCTGTCTGTAGGAATATAATTGAATTGTTCACTTATATTTTGAAGTTTGGAGGCTGGATTTATTTTTATGAAACCTGAGACAATTTATCTTTTGTCCAATGCAATTTGCTTCTGATTTCTGGAAATATAGATCTTTTAAAAAAAACAGGTTTTAAAAAATGATGATTTTTAGAGTAGTTTAAAAATGTCCCTAGTTCAATCCCAGGTTTTTGCAACATTATATTGAAGAGAGAGATTGGAGAGCTGGTTCAAAATGTGAATGAATTCCCTTAGACCTTCTCTGTATCCAATGAGAGCTTTATCCATGCAAATGTAAAAGCAGCAGACCTGAGATTTAGCGGGTAGATAAACAAAGGCTGTGATATAGAAAACAGACTAGACTTATATAGGATGGTTTTAGGATTTCCCTATAGAGACTGGAGATCTACGGTGAGTCTAGCAAGATAAAGAAGGGTTGAAAATAAAGGCACAGGGTGAGAACTATGAATGTCACAAAATAAGTAAATCCTATTCCCCAGGATGTGGAGTGGGGACAGGGAATTTTATGTTACCCCAGGATGAGGGGTGGGGACAGGGAATCTCATGGTCCAGAATAAGAGAAAGTTGTGGTAAGGGGAGACTTTAGGACACCAAGGGTTTCACAAAGTCAATCATTTTAACTCTAAGGGCACCGTTCCTTTCCACATCATTTCCCCACTCAACCACTAGGTAGGAGAATTCTTTCTGGGGAAAATGGGTAAAGGTCATTGTCTTCAGTAGCTGCTTCCTGCTGAACAGGGGTGAAGAGTCAATTTCAGGGGCGAGAATAGGTTGTGGGATAATTAGTTCAAGGTACAGAATGAAGTGCCAAATGAGTCCAGGGGGCAGAGAGGAAAACCACTCAGGTCATCAAGGGCAGAGGTTTGTATCCTAAAAGTTGCTGTGGGTGAGAAGACACAAAGTCAACCAGGAGGGTAAACATGCACAGATCAAGTATAAGATGAGTAAAATGACCAATAACGGGGTCACAATAAGGGAACAATAGGATAAAACCCCAACCCCCAAGAGGAGGTAGGGGAAGATATGAAGTGGGAGTCGATGCCTTCCATCCAAGAGGTTGCCGGTAATATTCTTTGACTGCTCAAAAGAAAAATTCCATGCAGGATCTTCAGGGAATATAGGGGTAGGGTTATGGGGAGTAAGATAACATCTTGGACATGATGGTGACACACCCTGAAATCATGTGCTCTGCCTTGCCCCACAGTGTCCCCTATTTGAATTAAGACATTAGACTTCCAATCCTGAGGAAGCAGACCTAACCCTTGGCAGAAGGGATCTGGTGGGCTAGGAATGGAAGGGGGACCCAGAATAAAAGTCCCCAAGGTGAGGGGCTTCAATGCATATTCTTCTTTGATCACTTTTCTGGCTAATCATACCCTGCATCATCTCATATCTCACTTTCTTCCTCTTGCTTGCTTCTCTGACCCAGCACTGCTGTCTGCTTCACCATTTACTCAAATGCTTTTGGAAGAAGGGCAAAGTTACTGTCCCTCCCTGAGTGAGACTGGGGAGAGTAAATGAGGCTGAAGCAACATCCAGAGGATGAGGAGAGTATAGAACAGGTAACCTTCTTGTGTGACCATCTGCAGGTGGACAGCACCGTCTAGGAGATGAAAATCTGACAAAACTAAGTTCAATATGCAGACCCTAAATAGAAGGAACAATAAAATTGATGTCAGAAAAGAGGAAAAACAAAGAAAGAAATCGAGAGTACCATTATATTATTCACTTTTGACTTATGGGATTTTCTGATCCTGTTATTTTCTCAAAAGTTTCCACTTTGATTCCTTTTGGAGGATCAGATGCTATTGAGGATCCAACATTATACATGTAAATATAAGTAACAATACTTTGCAGGTAGAAGATTTCTACCCTTGAACTTAATAGTGATACAGGTGAATTTATTTATAAGAGACTGACTTTTAGTCCATGGTTACCATAAAAAACTTGGTAGGATCCATAAATAATTTATTCCAAAACAGTGCATAGCAATAAGTTACTTATAATAGACCATTTTTGTACCACAGAACATAGCGCACACAGTATAAGCAGGTATCAATTCCACGATAGTAATTAACTTTGAATGAAGTTGACTTTTCCATTAATACAAAAATATTCCATGTTACCTCCCTCTAAGAAAATTGTGCTGAAATTCTTTTCCTCAAACTGAAAATGTTTTTGATTTAGTTTCAGTAATTAATAGAATAACAGATAGGTCCCTCAATCAGTTGTTCCAATACACAACTATTTTAATATCATTTTGAATCTTTTAACACCCTTATTCCATTTAGACATACATCTAGTAACAGGCAGATGACTAGGCCAATTACTCACTTATTAAGTTTTTTAACATATAAAAAGGAATATAATGTTGGCTGAATAGCTCCCATTTAAAACACACTTTAATGTGGTAGCTCAAATGTATCCCAGTCTTAGTGTAAGGGATAATGATCCACCACTATGTTTGTACCTTTGTTTCACAACTTTCTTTTCCCTTTATCTATTTCCATATTATTGAGAAAGAATGTTCTCTTCCAGAGATTTAATATTTCACGTGGCAATACACTACTACTAATTTACCAAACAGGGGTGTAGAATAACTACTCATTTAGATTGACCACTTGCTTTGATTACAGAAATTTGCCAAAAAAAGGAAAAACAAGGACATGACTAGATAAATCATTGCAGTGTTGCAAAAACATGGTATCACTTTCACCTTATAGCAAGAGTCAGGAATACTCAGGTGGGAAATATTCCTTTTCAAAGGAACACAATGGGGAACCTGAATCAGGAGTGTCTCATACTAGGCAGAGGCTAGAATTATCCTCTCAGCTGTTCTAGAGGAAGATCTCCACCTGCAATGGTCACATTTTCTCTGAGTAGCTTGTGGCATTTCTCTTAGATGGTGGATTGACTATAGAGGGATTTTTATGATCCATCAGATAACTCAGACCGTAGTTCTTTACAGTCCCAAGAGCTTTTACCTCTGATGGCAAGTTGCACTAATCAAAAATTTACCAAAACTCATGTCTCAAATTTTTAATTTGTCCTGGTGTAAAAGCCAATTACTAGAGATCATATTTATATGCTTTTAAATTCTCACCTGAACAAGTTCCTTCTTTAGGAACTCCATGTCTACTCAGTAGGAATTTTGCTATGGACAAGATTTTATACAGACTTGATAAGAATTTATGACTAGATGACTCCAACAATCCTTGTTTTAGTTAATAACCTCATAATCTGATAGTACAATTCTTCATCTAAAAACATATAGATTATAAGAGAAATTGCTTTTCTAAAAAAATAGATAATGCAAAATTACACAACATAGAAAAACTGAGAAATATATCCATACCACAAGCATGTATTTAAAATTGAAACAGAACCAATTAATTACCAATTAGGTGATCATAACTTAGTTGAACGGGCAAATAAAATCTGGATTCATAATCACTAGTGGTAGCATTTTAATTTCTAAGGCTCAATACTCTTAGCCTTTTAAAAGCAAAGATTATTATCTATAAATTCTCTTTTTTGCTAATCTAGGAGGAATTCCTTCTGAGTCCAGCTGCAAGGATCTAGTGGCCAGCAAGCCAGGAAAGAAGGACAACTCTGTAGGCATGGGGACAGAGAGTATTGGGGTTCAGATGGAAAGGAGTACCCTCAGTTTTCTCAGTTCCTAGAGATGAGTGAAATGAGGGAATTGGACTTAACCCTTCCAAAAGGGCTTTGGGATGTGTGCTCATGTCCATGACCTCCAACTGCTGGACCCAGACCCTTCCAATATTGGTTGGAGAGAAACTGTAGTTCCTTATCTCTTTTATCTTTGAGACTTAGTCAACTTGAAAATGCATATCCCTCAATGGAGGGGAAGAAAAGGATAGGGAAAGAGGTGCTCACATCTATGCAGTTTTCCAGGCTCAGAGGCACACCGACCAACCTCCTCCACAGTGAAGTGGAACAACACAGGGTGCAGAGCCTCTGAAACAGGGGCACAGGGACCCCCAAAATAAAATAGGTTCACAGGCTCATAGGGCACAGAGACTCTGAAACCTGGATGCAGAGGCCTACCTACTCACCTCTCCCAATGTCCCATGGGAGAGGGGAAGGATCAAGATAGGGTAAACCAAGGTGCAGAAGTGACAACGCAGGTTAAAATGTCTGCTCAGGCATACCAAGGTGCTTTTTCTTTAGGTTTTGGAGACTAGGCTTGTTTTGTTTAGAAACCTCCTTCACAAATGACTTTTCTAGGTTATATTGATCAGTCTGTGTCACAATGGAACACTAGTCACTTTCCCTTAAGATCTTTTCCCCTAATTCTCCTCCCAGCAGTCCAAGCAGCTTCTCACCACTTTTCCCAGCACCCAAGGAAGAGGGGAGAAAAAGTTTTTAATTTGGGGGTTACTGAATGGAATGGAATGGTTTGTTTGACCAGATGAGGACTCTGGGAAGGACTAAGTGAGTCCCCTGGTTTTGAAAACCAAGATGTCACTCTCCCACTCTCTGGTAACTATGGTCATATTGGTGAACTTGTCTGTTGAATTCAGGCAGAGGATGCCATGTCTGGTGAACTTTGATTTCTCTGTCTTTTCTTTGAAGTTCAGGGTGCTGACGCCCCTGAACTAAGTAAATGATATATGTGCTTGGTCAAAGGAATGATACATGTGGTTGATTAAAGTGATTGTTAACTCCTCAAAAGTTGCCTTTCCTTTTATGAATTCAGATCTAAGAAGTTGTAGTAGCAGCTCCTTTGTGTATGTTGGGTACTTACTGCTATGGAGGGAAGGGAAAGGGAGACTCCCTTCCCCTTCTGAGCCAGACAAGAGAAGAGGAGAGGAGAACACAAACTGTGAGTGAGTAGCAGCTCCTCTCTTCTCCTTTCCCCTCCTCTGCTTAGCCCTCCCCAACCCTCTCCTCCCCTCTTTCTGTCCTCTTCCTCCTTTCCTGAGACACTCTGCCCAGGAGAAGTTACACTTCTGTGGCCCAAAGTTGCCTTTTTCCTTTGGGTTTACTGACTGGATTTCTTGCTCAAATATAAAGCCTTAAACTCAATTCACTCTGGAGTTCATAAATTGAAAACAGGTCCCCACCCTCCTAGCGTAGAGTGAATGTAAATGTTTCTCTTTTGCCCAGGAACTCTGAGGATCTTCCCCTTTCAGTTGTTTTTGTTTGTTTGCTTTTATTAAAGAGGCCATCCCTTGAGTAACTATTTAAAGAGACCTATTTATTGAGTGGGGTATCTCACTCACACTGAGAATTTTTTTTACACCTTAGCCTAAAATGACTAGAGTCTCCCACTGCATCTTGGACCATCTCCGATCTTCCTGATAAATATCTGGCCACTGGAACCAGATGACTCTGGAAGAGAAAGTGAGGCTGGTGATCTTGCATTGTCCTCCTTCACTCAAATCAAAGTCATATCATCATCTTGATGTCATAGCCTTTTTCGAGAATGAAAGACAACACAACAACAAAATGTTGATGGCTTAGAATTAGTGTAAATTAGTAAATTAGCAATTGTTTTCTATTCAGGACAGTAACTTTGAGGATATTCCAACCCCAGATTGATTTTTTGATGGTAAATTAGGTCTTCTTTATCCCTATTCTTATATAACTCTTAGTGATTGAAGAGACATTTCTTCAGATAAACTGACACCTGGTAAAGACCTTAATTTAGTGAAGTCCAAGGCCAACCACTGCATTCTGGACCATCATTAGTTATCTTGACTTATGTTTTGTCAGGGGACTTAGATGGAGAGAGTGAGACTAAGGACTTTACACAGCTCCTTCCTCACTTAAATTTAATTCATATGAGAGTCAAGACATCACCTTTGTTATGTTATTGGTCCTATTCAAGAGATATGAAGAAACAACATGAAAGAAGGTTAAAAATTTAAAAATAAAACTGAGTTCAAAGGATGTTTACTACGTATATAGATTTCAATGATTCATTTCATTTTGTTGGGCCTCAATTTTTACATTTGTGAAATGAGAGGTAAGAGACTATGATCTCTAAAGTCCGTTCTAGTTCTAAATCTATTAGGATATGACTATATGAGTTCAGGGAATTTTTATTTGTTCATTATTGTTTTCATATCAATAACATGGAGCAATGTACCATTTGCATATTGGACGTTTAGCAAATCTTAATTTGTTTGATCATGCTGGATTTTTTTACAGACAAATTCTGGCATTTTACTTTACCTTGAAAATCACCTTAAAAAGAAGACATCAAAATTTTGTAGTTTTCTTGTGTTTTTTTTTACTTCATTCTACATAATCTTAAAACTAACAAGAAAATACATTAAAAAATTTCTGTTTATACTTATAAGCTCTCCATTTTTGCCTGTTATCAGTGATAGGATAGGATTTTACTAGCCTTTGGAGGAACCGTTGTTTTATTTTATTTTTTTTTGCTGGCAAAGCAGAAAATGGAATTTTTATGTATATATATTGTCAGGATGATCAGACATTTTGCTTCATCTTCAGTTGGCTTCAGAAGAGTGGAAAATGTATTTTTGTGTACTTGAACAGCAGAGAAATTAATTAAATGTTGTGGAAATGTGGAATGTAAGACATGAAATTATCTTCACAAACTCTAATTGTGAAATTGAGTTTCATTAAAAAGTGAGATTTATAGACTATTTTTCAGTAGCAGAATTTATCTTGATCCTTCTACTCTTCATGATGTAAGAAAATGTAAACAACTCAAAAAATTAAAATCAAAAGAAACATAAAAACAAACTTTGGAGTGTCAGTGATTCAAGAAGTATACTTAGATGTTTAGTTAAAAGTGACAATACCTTTTCTTTGAGCAAATCTATCTGGTTATTTTCCAAAATATAAATGAATGTAACAATCTGTAACTACAACTTAGTATACCAAGATAGATGACTGCTGAAAGCTAAAAAAGAAAAAAATTGAAGAGGAAAATATGCCTTCTTTATTTAAAAAAAATGTGTATGTATATTTTTAGGTTTTAGAGAAAATATCAAATCACTTTCAGTGCTGTGACATTATTTTAGCATTTTCAGGCTGTATTTCTAATTATGTTAATTTAACTATTGCATCATTAGAGGCCTTTGAAAGATATATTTTGAGGGGAGTCAATGATTCCCCTACATGACACCGTTTCTGATTCCCTCAGCTGTAAAATCTTTTCACTCTGAAAATTACTTTATATTATTTTTGATGTATTTTGTGTTTAGTTACCTATGTCCCTACTGGAGAAAATGAATTAATTCACTGTGGTCAAAGACTGTGTGTGTGTGTGTTTGTGTGTGTGTGTGTGTGTGTGTGTGTGTGTGTGTGTGTGTGTGTATTGGAGTGAAGAAGTAAGAGCAAGATAGAGACAGAGAGACAGACAGTTAGACATATTTTCAGAGAAAGACATGTTAAGATAGAGAGATTCAAACAGAGAGAAAGACAGTGACAAAGAAGATAAAGACAAGAGTAAAAGAGAGAAAGAGAGAGAGACAGAGAGAGAAACAGAGAGAGAGAGAGAGAGAGAGAGAGAGAGAGAGAGAGAGAGAGAATTCATCAAGTTCTTATTTGTGAAACCCTTTACAAAGTGGTGGTGATAAAAGACAAGAAAGCAAAATCCCTACACTCAAGAAGCTTTCATTGTTTTGGGGGTAGTAGATGACACATGAAAATAATCTGGAAAGTAGGAATGTGACATACATTTTCATGGCAGCATGTGTAAAATATCTAAATTTTTTCTGCATGCCAAGATCAGAGCTAGACTGATGGTGTTTTGAGAGCTCAAGTTGGATCCAGGAACAAATTCCAAAGTCAAGATAGGGAAGAAGTATAGATGATGACCCAAAGGGATGACAGAGTACCCTACAGTTATCTTGGAAGTCAGTCTAAAAAGTATATTAAATTCAATTAAACCCAAAAGAGTATTCAGTAAGGCAAAAATCACATATAACCTTCTTTCTCTCCTTACTCTTCTTTGTCTTTATACTTCCTTGCTGAGGTAATTTCTAAGTGGTCAAGTGTAATATAGTGTATGGGATAATGTGGAGGAATTACTGTTTGCATGAAGGTACAAGGAAATGTGTAGGTGTAATCAACGGTTTTGTTTGTTTGTTTGCTTGTTTGCTTTTTTGCTAAGGAATGCACTTCACTAGGCATGAAGAAAAAAGAAATCTCTTTTTCTCTCAATTTGAATGTCATCCTGTTGATAGTCTCTAAGACCAATGTGTCCTTTTAATAACTCAAGCAGCAGAAAGAGTCTAACATTTCATTAGCATTTTTTTTGTGAAGAGAACAATTCTCTTTAAGTATATTTGTTACTCCTACCAATTTAACGTGTGTCAGTTTCAACAACCTGCATTAGCAAGATGTGCCAAAGACCACAAACATATCTGACATTTCACCTATTAGTCGTTGATATTAACTTTTGATATACTGCATATCAGTGTTAAATCTTATTCTGAATGTCATAAGACTTCCACGACAGATATTATTATTGGTGCTTGTTAGGACAAATGAAGTAGCTTTCAAGTCAATTATTAGAGTAAGGATGAATGACAATGTTAACTCATCCTTCTAAAATCAGTCCTTGATTCTAAATAAATCCTTTACCCAGGGAATCTGGAAGGAGTAGTAGTTAGTGGGTCCCTGACTAGAACCTTTTTCCTGTTGTCTCCAAGTATTCATATATATTATTTACTACACCACAATAACTGATCTTTCCCTGAGCTAATTGAGTTATATGACACATTACCATTATTTCTTTCAAACTCCAAAAGAGCCACAAGAAATAATAACAATATTTATGAGGGGATCTGGGAACTTAGATAATGGGATTAAAATTAAATCTTTATTTTTACTATTGTCCAAAGGAATGTCAGCATTTTCTTCAATTACGAAGATATGCAATACACACTGTTCTAAGGAAGGTATGCAACACCACAGGCTTCACTATTAAGACAAAGGAGTCCAAGATTTATAAAAAATAATGTTTAACAAACCTTGAGCTATTGATATTATCATTTACAAAAGAAGTGAATAGTTGAAAGTGATTGTAATTTCCCCATATACTCTAAAATAACTATAACAACACTTCTTGCATGAAATCCAAGAATTGGAAACAGAATAGATGCCTGTCAAGTAAGCAATGGCTAAATATATTTTGCTATGTGACATATGACACGTTATGATGTAATGGATTATTATTGTTTTATAAAAAAATGATGAGTGATGCATACGGAAAAGGAGGGAAAGATGTATATGAACTCATGTAGAGAGGAGTAAGTACAGCCAATAAAACAATATACATAGTAGCAAATGAACATATAAAAAATTACACACCAAACCATCAAAAGTAAATGTTGGAAGACTTCTAGGTTAAAGCCATGATGGCAGAGTAGAGAAAGCACTCAGCTTAGCTTTCTCAATATTTCCTTCCAAATAACTTTAAAATAGTGCTTCAAAACAAATTCTTTAGTGGCAGATTCAAAAAATGGTCACAGACATTCTTCTTGCCCAAGAAAGCTTAGGAATTTAGAGAGCTCTATTAGTAAGGTGTGAGACCGACCCAAAGCTCACATGGAGAAAACACAAGTGGTGGGACCAGATACTAGTGATAGAAGCAGAAGCAGTTTAGAGAACTCTCAAGCCAGAGATAGTAGAAGGACCTGGCAACAGAAAGAGATTACTGGGAAATTCTGTGATAGAGGTGGATGCAGGACCATTTTAGCAAGTTAATTGCCTAAGTCCACCTCTGTATCATAATTCAGGGGCTGAGAGAAAATAGAAGCCCTGAGGTACAGGATAACTTTTGGTTCCAGGAGATCATGGAACGTAAAGATTATTTTATTGCATTCTCAAGGAATCAAGGATCCTTCCCGGGTGAAGACCAGAGTGTAGACCAAAAAAGTTGATGAACCCCTCCCCAGATCACACCTCCCTGGAAACACTGAAAACTTTCGAATCTCTTGAACTGGCTTAGAAAACAGCAGTGAAAGAAAAGTTTAAGACAAACCCTCTATCTTCTCACACTGGTTGCAGAGACAAACTTTGAAATACAGTTCAAAATCAAGAAACAGAGTGGGCTTATGAGCAAACAACAACAACAAAAAGAACTTATCAACAGCTATTATAGTGATAAGGAAAATCAAGACACACATGCAGAAGAAAAGGCAATATAGCTCCAAGCAAGGCTTCAGAGAAGGATTTGAATCAGACAAAAGCAAAGCAAGTATTCCTTGAAGAGACTAAAAATACGTTTTTTTGAAATTAAACTAGTGAAAAGTGAAAAATTAGGTAAAGAAATGAAAGCAAAGAAGCAAAATTATTAAAAGACTATTGATAGCCTCCTAAAAGAGGCACAAAATTACTGAATAAAATAACATATTAGAAACACAGAATTGGTCAAATGAAAAAATGAGGCACAAAAATATGCTAAAGAAAACACTTTCTTAAAAATGAGAATGAGGCAAGGGGAAGCTAAAAACTCCATGATACATCAAGAAATAAGACGGACAACAAACAAAGAAAAAAAAAAGACTGAAAAAGTAGAAGAAAAGGTAAAACATCTCATTGGAAAAACAACTGTCCTGAAAAATAGACTAAGGAGAGATAATCTAAAAATTATGAGACTATCTGACAATCATGATCAAAAAGCATAGGCATCATATTTCAAGAAATTATCAGGAAAATCTGCCATGATATCCAAGAATCAGAGATCAAATTAGAAGTAAAAGAATCTACCAATTAAGGGAATCCTAATAAAACTGCACTGGCTCTAACAGTCTAAATTCCTTATAGACCTCATTGAACAGTAGCCCACTGCCTCTACCAAACTACTCACCCTCCTCCCACACATATTTAATATCCTGTCTTCTTCATATATGCCTTACTGTTCACCAGAACAATAGGTGTGTCCATGAACTCATGTTTCTCTCAGAACAATAAGCATGCCAATGTGGTGGGATCCCAGTCACTGCTTCTAGCTTGCCTCTGCCCCAGACCCATTCCTCATTCTTCCCACAAAAAATCAGGTGTCTCCATGCATTCAAGCACAACCACATCTATCTAGCCTTAGAAAGGATCATAATTCTCAACTAATCAGAAAGTCACACCACCAGGGTGTCCAAACAGGTTACGGATCCTAGGATAATGGAAGAAACTTTTCCTAAATAGACACCTTCAAAGTAATAGTAAAGAACTGACCTAGATTCAACTTATGTCATAGAGAGGCTTATTATAATAGTGTCATACACACATACTCCACAAATGGATTTTTCTGTATGTGTTGTGGGTAATCACATGTGTAATTTTGCAAGGTTTGGGACTCCTCTTTTATTACCTAATCCCTTAGCAAACCCTTCCTGCCTTCTTAATATTCATAATTTATGTTATGCAATTAAATTTTTATCGTATAAAAATCCATCTTACTTTCTCTGAAGTTGCTAGTTCCCCTTGGAAACTAGCCCCCTTCTTGAGAGGTATCAATCTCAGTAAATCCCTATGCTTGGATTAGAGGTTGTTTGAATTCTTTGAGATGGTTTCACCAAAAAAAAAATAAAATCATGAAACTTCAACAATTTATGGCATCCTTGAATCAGAGGCTAAACCACAATCTTGGGTGGACACAAGTCAAAATCTCAACGATTTTTGGTATCCCTGGGTGGGCCAAGTCTAAACTGCAAAACAACAACCATTTGAAAGATCCAAAAATCAAAACTCCTAGGAATATGATAGCCAAATTCCAGTGCTCTGAGATAAAGGAGAAAATATAGCAAGAAGACAAGAAATACCAAACAAATACTCATTGTGAAGTCATGGTCAGGATCACACAAAATTGAGTAGTTATTACTTTAAAGAAGCAGAGGGTTTGAAATATGATATTGTGGGAGGGAAAATATTGAGATTACAATAAAATTAATCTACTCACCAAAACTGAGTATAATTCTTCAAGGGGAAAAATGGATATTTAATGAAATAGAGAGTTTTCAATCCTTCTTGGTGAAAAGATCAGAGCCAAGTAGAAAATTTAATTTTAACTGTGAGACTCAAAAAATATAAAAAGACAAACAATAAGGAGAAATCATTAAGGACACAATAAAGTTAAATTATTAACTTTCTATATGGGAAGATAATTGTTGTGGAGATTTTACTTCCTTCATTTTCGAAAAGGGACATGGGAGCAGAGATTGACTAGAAATCTAAATAAACTCATCATAGAAACAATCACTATTCTCATTAAAGAAATTACTACAATGAGATAACTTTCCAAAATGTATAATATCCAATGAAAGAAAGTCTTAGGGGAAAATTTATGTCTCCATTGATTAATTTGATTATTAGAAGTAAGAAGAAAACCTAATTACTAGTATCAAAAATCAAATATGTGAATGCACCATCAATGAGAGTGACATTTCAATAATTAAAAGTGTTTTACCCCATTATATGCGAGGAACAATGGTAATATAAGTAAGATGGATGACCCTTTAAAAAAACATAAACTGCTAATTTGAATTTTTTTAATATAAATTTATTTATTTAACTTTTTACATTCATTTTCAGAAGATTTTGGGTTCCAAGATTTTCTCCCCATTTGTCCCCTCCCCAACCCAAGTAAACTGAGCATTCTACTTTCCCCTATCACCAATCTGCCTCTCTTCTATCATCCCTCCCTTCTCTTTACCCCATCTTCTCTTCTGTCCTGTAGGGTCAGATAATTTTCTATTCCCCATTACCTGTATTTCTTATTTCCTAGTAGCAAGAACAATACTTGACAGTTATTCCTAAAACTTTGAGTCCCAACTTCTCCCCATCCCTCCCTACCAAACCATTCCCTTTGGGAAGGCAGGCAATTCAATATAGGGCATATCTGTGTAGTTTTGCAAATGACTTCCATCATATTCGTTTTGTGTAACACTAATTATATTTCCCTCTATCCTATCCTGCATCCCATTGTTGCTATTCTCTCTTTTGATCCTGTCCCTCCCCAAGAGTGTTGACTTCAAATTGCTCCCTCCTCCCATTGCCCTCCCTTCCATCATCCCCCCAACCCTGCTTATCTCCTTCTCCCCCACTTTCCTGTATTGTAAGATAGGTTTTCATACCAAAATGAGTGTGCATTTTATTCCTTC
>CM053769.1:637239838-637275785 GCA_028658325.1 Potorous gilbertii
AGTGGAGTGGAGACCAACATGAGTCATGCTGGCACAGAAGGGACTGGAGCAGGTTTCAGGGCACTGGATTAGAGGCAGCTGCCATGGTTTTCGGTTTCTAAACTCCAAAATTTCAAAGACAACTTCAAAGGGCAGTTGAAAAGCTCTTTGACCTGGGTGACAGAGGAGCAGAGCCTGGCTGCTTCTGGAGTTCTCTGGAACTCTTGGCCTACAGACCCTGGGAGAATTTAGCTGCTGATCTCTTTCTCAGTCCTGAGTGGTGGTCCTGTGGTGAGGAGGAACATTGGTGTTGTGGAGCTGGTGGCAGCTGTAGAGAGGTAATCCTACCTGTAGCTCCAGGGCAGTAAAGAGTACTTGTGATTGCTCACAGATCAGAGATCAGGCCAGGAGAGCAGTAAGCACCTCTCCCTTGACTATGCAACTTTGGAGGAACTGAAAACTTATAGATCCCTACAGATATCCTGAAAAACAGCTGCAACAAACCTCTGAAGCCTGGGATAATATACTCTCCACTTGACAAATGCCTCAAAAATCATGTAATTGTCTGAGAAAATGCCCACAAAAGGGAAAAATAAGATTATAGAACATTCCTTTCTTGGTGAAAATGTATTTTATTCCATCCTTTCAGGTGAGGAAGAGCAAAGTATGCACCTAGAGGAAGAGAGCAAAGTCTAAGCTCCTACATTCAAAGCTTCCAAAAAAAAAAACCCCAAAAACAATGGTCCTAGGCCATGAACAAGCTCAAAAAGCATTTTGAAAATCAAATAAGAGAAGTGTAAAAAAAATAGCTAAGGGAAATGAGAGTGATGCAATAAAATCATGAAAAAGAAGTCAACAGCTTGCTAAAGGAGATTCCCCACAAAATACTGAAGAAAATATGATCTTAAAAAATAGAGTAACACAAATGGCAAAAGAAGTCCAAAAAGTCAATGAGGAAAATAATACCTTAAAAAGTAGAATTGGACAAATAGAGAGGGAGGTCCAACAGCTCACTGAAGAAAATAATTCTTTAAAAATTAGAATGGAGCAGATGGAAGTCAATGACTTCATGAGAAATCATGATATTGTAAAACAAATCAAAAGAATGGAAAAAAAAATAGAAGACCATGGGAAATATCTTACTGCATAAACAATGACTGGAAAATAAATCCAGGAGAGATAATTTAAGGATTATTGATCTACCTGAAAGTGATGATTAATAAAAGAGCCTAGATATCATTTTCCAAGAAATTATGAAGGAAAATTGCTCTAATATTCTAGAACCAGAGGGGAAATAAAAATGGAAGGAATTCACTGATCACCTCCTGAAAGAGACCCCAAAAGGAAAACAGCTAGGAATATTGTAGCCAAGTTCCAGAGTTCCCAGGTCAAGGAGAAAATATTACAACCAGCCAGAAAGAAACAATTCAAGTTTTGTGAAAATGCAATTAAGATAACACAGGATTTGGCAGCTTCTACACTAAAGGATTGAAGGAGTAGGAATATGTTATTTCAGAGGTCAAAATAAACAGGATTAAAACAAAGAACACTAATCAAGGAAGACTGAATATAATACTTCGGGGGAAAAAAAGAAATTTCCATGACTTTAAGGATTTTCAAACGTTCTTGTTGAAAAGACCAGAGTTGAATAAAAAAATGTGGCTTTCAAATAAAAGAATCAAGGGAAGCATGAAAGGTAAACAGGAAAGAGAAGCCTAAGAAACTCACCAAATTTGAACAGTTTACATTTCTACATGGAAAATCAATTGTAAATAATAAGACCTTTATCAGTATTAGGGCAGTAAGAGGGAATACATACATACATAAATACATACATATATATGTGTGTGTATAGGTATGTATGTACATGTGTATTATATATATATATATGTGTGTGTATGTATGTATATGTATATATACACATAGACAGAGGGCACAGAGTGAATATGAAGGGAGAATATTTAAAGAATTAAATTTACACTTGAGTGAAATATACTAGGAGTAAGAGAAAGGTAGAATTAGAATGCAGCAAATCTCACATAAAAAAGACAAGAAAGAGCTTTTACAGTGGAGGGGAAGAGGGTGCAGAAGAAAGAGAATAAATGAGTCTTAATCTCATGAGATTTGGCTTAAGGAGGGTATAGCACATACTCTATTGGGTATGGGAATCTATTTTATCCTGTAAGAAGGCAGGGGGAAATTCATAGGAAAGGGAAGCTAATAGAAGGGACAGCAAATTGTGGAAAGGGATATTCAGAAATAAACCCTATTATGGGGGAACAAATCAAGGGAAAAAACCAAATAAATGGAGGGCAGGACATGACAGAGGGAAATTTACTCTTTTACAACATAACTATTATGGAAGTGTTTTGCATGGTACACACATATAACCTATATTGAATTGCTTGCTTTCTCAATGAGGGTGGGTGGAGATGGAGAAAGAGAGAAAATATGGAACTCAAAGCTTTAAAAATGAATGCTAAAAATTGTTTTTACATGACACTGGAGAATAAGATGTGCAAGCAGTGGGGTATAGAAATCTATTTTACCTTACAGGAAAATAGAGGAAAGTGAGAGAGAAAAAGAGGGGAGTGGTGATAGAAGGCTGTATAGACTGGAGGAAGGAGAAGTGGATGGGGTGCCTGCTTTCCTGGGGTGGGGGTGGATAGAGGTGGGGAGAAAATTTGGAATTCAAAATTTTGTGGAAGCAAATATTGAAAGCTGAAAAATAAATTTTATATGAAATTAAATAAATAAAAATTAAAAAACATATTTTAAGCAAAAAAAAAATAATCAATGAAAACTGCACTGATATTCTTGAAACAGAGGATTGAAAGAATCCACCAATCACCTCCTGAAACAGACCCCAAATGGAAAACTCCTAGGAATATTGGAGTCACATTCCAGACCTCCTAAGTCAATGAAAAAAAAAATATTGCAAGCAACCACAAAAAAAAAAAAACAAAAACTATTTAGCATTGTGGAAATACAAGAAGGATAGTACAAGATCTAGCACCTTCTACATTAAAGAATTGGAGGACTTGGAATATAGTATTCCAGAGGTCAAAAGATCTAGGATTAAAACCAAGAATCATCTACCCAGAAGAACTGATTATAATGCTTCAGGGGGAAAAATTATCATTCAATGCAATAGAGGACTTTCAAGCATTCTTGATGAAAAGAAAAGAGCTGAATAGAAAATTTCACTTTTAAACACAAGAATCAAGAGAAATCTGAAAATGTCAACAAGAAAGAGAAATCATACGGGATTTACTAAAGTTGAACTGTTTACATTCTTATATGGAAAAATAATAAGTGTAGCTCTTGAAACTTTACTCAGTACTAGATTTGTTGGAGGTATTGTCTACATATAGACAGAGAATAGAGAGTGAGTGAAATATGAAGGGATGATGTCTAAAAATGTAAAATTATGGAGTGAGAGAGGAATATATTGGAAAAAGGAGAAATAGAATGGGGTAAATTATCTCTCACATACAAGAGGCAAGAAGCAGCTTTTTCAGTGGAGGTAGGGAGGTGAGATGGAAAGAGTGAACCTTACTCTCATGGAATTTAGCTTAAGGAGGGAATAACATGCACATTCAATTTGACATGAAAATCTATCTTACAATACTGGAAGGTAGGGGGAAGGGGATAATGAGGGGAGTGAGGGAATTATAGAAGGGAGGACAAATGGGAAGTGGGAGTAATTAAGTTGGAACTCAAAATTTTAAAAATGAATGTTAAAAATTGTTTTTGATATGCAACTTGGAAATAAGACAATGGAATATAGAAATCTATCTTACCCAACAAGAAAATAGAGTAGAAGCGGAAGAGAGAAGGGAGGGGTGGGAGAAATGGGATGGCATATTGGGGGAAGGGGCAATTTGAATACACCATGTCTTGAGTTTTGTGGAGGGGAGAGATGGGGAGAAAATTTGGAACTCAAAATCTTGTGGAAGTGAATGTTTAAAACTAAAAATTAATTAAATTTTAAAAATAAAAAAAATAAAAACTAGATGTCCAGTAGACATTTAAAAAGTCAGTATATTGAAAACAGAATTCATCTTTCATTCAAATGCTTCCCCACTTCCATCTACTTTTCCTGTTTCTGGTGATGGTCTTTAGTTCCCTAAAATGACCAATTTCATCATCAGAGTGCTGTCATAGCTTTTGATTGAATTGGATTTTAAGTGAAGCAGAGCTTAGCAGTCTTCAGCCTCATTCTCTCCTCCAGAGTCCACCTTCCCAGTTACTCTGGAAGGCGGCAACATATCTTTGGTGTCTCAGGTTTGCAACTAAGATGTCAGACCCAAAGTCTGCTGTCATGATCTGTCAATTTCATCCTTCAAATATCACTTGAACATTTTTTCTTCTGTGAAATTACCACCACCCTATTGCAGATATCCTCACACCTTGATTATGCATTAGCCTGCTAATGGGTCTCCCTTATTCAGATTTCTTCCCACCTTAATCTATCCTTAATTAAACTACTAAAGAGGTTTTGCTAAAGCCCTGAAGGCAACACATCACCCTTATACTCAATAGACTCCAGTTACTTATTGCCTCCAAGATCAAAGACAAAAGGCTCTATTCAGGCCTACCTTTCCAGTCTTCTTAAACCCTATTCCCTTACATGTACTCTTTGATGAAGTCACAGTGTCCTCCTGATTGTTTCCCTCAGTTTTAGGAATTTTCATAGGCTTTCTCTCATTGTTGTAAAGCTTTCTCCCTCCTCCTGGCCTCCTTCTGGCTTCTCTGAATTTCTTTAAGTCAAAACTAAAATCATGTCTTTTACAGGAGGCCTTTCCCAATTCCTCTTAATTCCAGTGCCATTCTACTTTTAATTATTTCTTATTTATCTTGTGCATAATTCATGTCCTATATATTTGTTTGCATATAGTCTCCCTTTAGATCATAAACTCCTTGAGAGCTAATCTTGGTTTGTTAGACAGTTGTCATGAATCATGTAATAAATCAATATGCTAAAAAGATTGAACTTTTTGTGTCCTCAGTGATTTCATCTTTTACCCATCACAGTTTTGGCAAAGTCAGCCAAGTCAAGTAAGAACTCCCTGGCTCCATAGCCTTTCATAAAAACTCCCTAGAGTTCTTTTATTTTTTTTTCACCTTGGGACTATTTTTGAAAGACTGCCCCTGCAGTTCAGGCTCCTGCTCTTGATTCCTATTTCTTCTGGGCTAAGGCAAGGTTTAGGTTTTGTTTTAGAATAAGTTTAGCCCAGGGATTTGGGTGGTATAGATTTTGGTTGTTAGTAAGAGGAAATGTGGTGGTTTAGGATCAGCATTACGTTTTAGTTTTCTCCCCAGTGGTGTAAGGGAAATGGGTTCCAGTATTAGCAAGATACCTGTGAGTTCTCCCTTAGATAAATTTTTGACAGCATAGGACCAGGGAAACCCTCAGTAATTACAGAAAAGACTAAACAGCACACTATTGAGTTATGTGACATAAATCTGCAAGGGAGTGAAGTAATAATTTTGTTCCCCTTACCCAGCCTTTTTTCATTATTTTAAATGGAAAACAATTAAGGCTAGCAAGTTTGTATTTATCTTGTCATTTTGTATATTTTTTTAGAAAAAAAATCTTTATCTTGTGTTGTGTTTAGTGTTGTTTGTAGATTCTGTTACCTGGAAAGATTTAGTTTTAATTAGCATTTTAATTTTTTTCTAATTACATGCAAAGGCAATTTTAACATACATTTAAATAAAATTCAAGTTACTAATTTTCTCCTTCACTTACACTCATTACCTTTCCCTTTCTTTAAGCAGGTAAGAATTTAAATAATTATATATGTCCAATCATGTAAAACATATATATATATATATATACATATATATACATATCCATATTTGTCAAGTTGTAAAAGAATATATAGACCAAAAAGCTCCTCCAGTACGAAATATGTTGCAGTTACTATATACAGTGTTTTCTAGGTTATACTGACTTTACATCATATCATGTAAGTTATTCTAGTATTTTTATGAAATCTGTCCACTTATTGCTTGTGGTATAATACTATTTCATTATATTCACGTAGTACAACGTGTTCAGCCATTCCCCAACTGATGAGTATCCCCATCATTTCCAATTCTTTGCCACTACAAAAATAGTAGATCCTTTTCCCTTTTTTTATAATCTCTTTGGGATATAGATTTAGTAGTGGCATTGCTGAATTAAGGAGTGTGTATCACAGTGACATTATTGCCTTTTGGGTATAGTTCCAAATTTTTCTCCAATGTGACTAAATTAGTTCACATCCTCACAAACAATGAATTAGTGTCATAATTCCCAACATCCTCTCCATTTATCATTTTACTTTTCTGTCATATTAGTCAATTTGATAGGTATGAGGTGGTATCTCAGCATTGTTTTAATTTGCATTTCTCTAATCAATAGGTATTTTAGAGCATTTTTCATGTGACTATGTATAACCTTGATTCCTTTGTCTGAAAATTGCCTGTTCCTATTGTTTGAGTATTTATCAATTGGGGAAAGACTTACAGTCTTACAAATTTGGGTCAGTTTTTTATATATTTGAGAAATGAAACCTTTATCTGAAACACTGACTGCAATGATTGTTTCCCAGATTTTTGTTTTCCGTTTTGGTTACGTTGGTTTTATTTGTGCAAATTTTCAAAATAATCAATTTTGCATCCCATAATGCTCTCTTAACTGGTCAGAAATTTTCCTTGTCTTTGTAGATGTGATAGGCAAATTTTTCCTCACTCTCCTAATTTGCTGATGGTATCTCCCTTTATCTCTAAATCATACACACATTTTTACCTTATCTTGGTATACAATGTAAGATGTTGGTCTATATCTAGTGTCTGTCATATTGTTTTCCAGTTTTCCCAACCACTTTATAAAATAGTGAGTTCTTATCCTAGAAGCTGGAATCTTTGGGTTTATGAAACACTAGATTACCATGGTCATTTATGAATGTGTCTTGTGTACTTACTCTGTTTCACTGACCCACCACTCTCTTTCTTAGTCTGTACTTGATCATTTTGGTGATTGTCATTTTACGTTCTAGTTTTCATTAACTTTCTTGATATGCTTGAAATTTTGCTCTTCCAAAGGTATTTTGTTACTATTTTGTCTTGCTCTATAAAATGGTTTTTCAGTAGTGAAGTTTGATGATGATTAAAGAAATTAATTTAGATAGAATTGTCCTTTTTTATTAATTGGCCCAGCTCACTCTGAGTGACTGATATTTTTCCAGTTGTTTAGATCTGATTTTATTTGTGTGAAAATGGTTTTGTAATTATGCTCATATAGTTCTTGAGTTTGTCTCTGCGGGTAGATCCCCAAGTATTTTATACTGTCTACAGCTATTTTAAATGGAATTTTCCTTGCTCTTGCTGTTGTGCTTTGCTAGTGCATATAGAAATGCTAATGGTATGTGTGGGCCTATTTTGTATCCTACATTTTTGCTAAAATTGTTAATTATTTCAAGTAATTTTTAATTGATTCATTAGGATTCTCTAAGTATACCATCATATCATCTGTAAAGAGGGATAATTTTGTTTTATCATTGTGTATTCTAATTCTTTCAATTTATTTTTCTTCTTTTATTACTATAGCTAACATTTCTACTACAATATTATTAATAGTGGTGATACTCTTTCTGAGTATCCTTCCTTCACTGCAATCTTATTGGGAAGATTTCTAACCTTTACACACACACACACATACACACACACACACACATGCACATACATATAAATATACATATATGTATATATGATGTTGCTGTTGGTTTTAGATAAATGTTAATTATTTTAAGGAAAGTTTGATTCAGTCTTAACCTCTCTAGTATTTTTAATAGGAATCAGTGACACATTTTGTCAACAGGTTTTTCTGCACCTATTGAAATAATCGTGTTTTCTGGTTTGTTTTTTTTAATAAATTTATATGTCTATTGATCTGGACAACTATGCTGGTTAGTTTTCTTTATATTGAAACACCCCTACATTACTAATATAAATCCCATCTGGTTATAGTTTATGATCCTGGTGGGATATTGTTGTAATCTCATTGCTAGTATTTTATTAAAATGTATTGCATTGATATTCAGTATTGAAAATTGGACTGTAGTTTCCTTTTTCTGTTTTGGGTCTTCTTGATTTAGATATTATCACCATATTTGCGTCATAAAAGGAATCTGATAGGATACCTTCTTCAAGTATTTTCCCAGTAGTTTATATAGTATTGGAATTCATTATTCTTTAATGTCTGGTAGAATTCACTTATGTTTCCATCTGACCCGGAATATTTTCTCTTAGTGAATCACCAGTGGTTTGTTTAATTTCTTACTCTAGAGTGGAGTTATCCAAGTATTCTATTTTCTCACCTGTTAATCTGGAAATTTTTTATTTTTTTTATAAATATTCATCCACTTTTATTAGATTGTCAGATTTGTTGTCATGCAATTGGACAAAATAGTTTGTAATTATTGCTTTAATTTCCTCATCATTGTTTGTGAATTAACCCTTTCTATTTTTGATATTGGGAATTTGATTTCATCCTTCTTTATTTTTTCAATGCAAATTAACCATGTTTACCTATTTTATTGTTTTTTTCATAAAACAAAGTTTTAGTTGTAGTTATTAGTTCAATGGTTTTCTTTCAATTTTATTTATATTTCCTTTGATCTTCAGGATTTCCAATCTATTATTAAATTGGAGGTTTTTAATTTGTTCTTTTTCTGTCTTTTTTTAGTTTCATGTCCAATTTATAGATCTGTTCTTACTGAATTTTATTGATGCAAGCATTTAAAGGTAAAAATTTTGTTTATAGAAAATATACAGTATTTATATACTGTTTTGCCTGCATTCCACAGGTTTTGATATGTTATCTTGTTGTTGTCATTCACATAAATTGTTGATTACTTCTATGATTTGTTGTTTGATGCACTCATTGTTTAGAATTAGAATATTTAGTTTTAAATTAATTTGTATTTTTTCTTTCCGTGACTCTATTAAATGTAATTTGTACTTTGTCATGATTTGAAAAGGATGACTTTAACATTTCTGTCATTTTGTGATGTTTTTATGACTTATTATGGTCAGTTATTGTGTAGATGCCATATACCACTGAGAAAAACATGTGTTACTTTTATTCTCATTCAGTTTTCTCCAGAGGTCTATTATATTGAACCTGCTTACAATTCTATTCATCTCCTTGACTTCTCTCTTGTTTATTTTGTGGTTAATTTTTTTTTCAATTCCAAAAGAGGAAAGCTGAAGTATACCACTACTATAATTTTACTATTTCCTCCTGTAACTCATTTAATTTCTCCTTTAAAAATTTGGATGCTATACTGCTATACAATTAGGTGCATATATGTTTAGTACTGATATTTCTTCATTGCTTGCAGTATGTTTTAGCAAGATGCAATTTCCTTCCTTGTCTCTTTTAATTAGATGTACTTTTACTTTTGTTTTGATATCATGATTGCTACTCCTGCTTTATTTTTTAAAGTAAGCTAAAATACAATGTATTCTGTTCCAGTCTTTTGCCTTTACTCTGTGTGTACCTCTGTACTTCAAATGCATTTCTTGTAAATAACATACTGCAGGATTCTGGTTTTAATCCACTCTTCTTCCCACTTCAGTTTTATAGGTGATTTCAATCCAGTCATTTTCATAGTTATGATTAATAACTATGTATTTCCTTCTATCCTATCCCCCTTTTCTTCTCTCTCTCTTTTCACTCTGTCCCTCCTTCTCAGTGTTTTCTTTCTGATCATCACCTGCCTCAATCTGCTTTCCCTTTCTCTTAGCTTCCCTCAACTTTTGTTTTAACCTTTCTCTTCTACTTCTCTGTATAGTAAAATAAATTTCTTTATCCAACAAAGTATGCATGTTATTCCCTCTTTCAACTAATCTTGTGAGAATAAAGTTCAAGCAAATCCCACCCCTTCCTTTCTTTCCCTCCACTGTAATAGGTCTTTTGTATCTCTTCATGTGATACAATTTACTCCATTCTGCTTCTTCTTTCCCTCTTTTTCCAGTGCAATGTTCTTTCTTATCCTATCATTTAAAAAGAAATCAAATATCTCTACATTAAAGTCAACTTATGCCTGCACTTTCTATCTATGCGTACTCCTTTTAACTGACCTAATAAAGATACAGTTATTTTAGACTTGTAAGTGTCATCTTCCTGTGTAAAGAAGGCAAAATATGAACTAATGCAAAGTGAAATGAGTAGAACCAGGAGAACATTGTACACAGTAACAGCAATATTGTATGGTGGTATACAACAAATGATTTAGCTATTCTCAGCAATATATTGTTAAAAGTCAATTCTGTAGGACTAAGGATGAAAGGTGCTGACAGTTTCCAAAGAAAGAACTATTAGAGCCTGAATGAAGATAAAAGAGAGTTTTTCATTGATTTTTCTATTTTTCTTGGTTTTTCTGATTTTTTTTTGCTACATTTTCTTTCACAGAATAATGCATGGAAATGTGTTTTATGGAAGTGTATAAATATATATATACATACATACATACATATATATATATATATATATATATATATATATATATATATATATATCTGTAGGATTGGTTGCCTTCTCATTTGGGGACATAATGGAGATTATGGATCTGAAATTTGAAAAAAAATAATGTCCATATTGCTTATACATGTAATTAGAAAAAATAAAATATTAAATTGTAGTAAAAATGAGAGTTGTTAGAGAGCTAGCTCATTGTAAATGTAGGGTCAGAAGATGATATAGAAGCAGCAATAATATAACTTGGTTAGAGGATGCTAAAATACATTCTTAGAAGTATTGTGACAGCTCGTTGTATATGAAAGACACAAGTTCAATAGGAAATTGACCTACCAGTTTTATTCAAGATAGCTTCAGTCCTCCATGAAGCAGAAAGATACTTAAAAGGTTCAAAATTTCATGTAATATATTTGAAGACTCTGAGATATGCTCATCCTAAGCCACTCTTGACTCCCAAGCCAGTCATGATTCTGACTGGTCTTTTTGTCTACAATTAGTAGATTATATAAATTGAAAGAGCTTGATCAGAAGTGGTGCTGTTTTTTCCTTTGGAACCAACATATTTCTCAGAAGACTTCTGACTATTGGGAAACATCATTAAAAATTTCATCTCCCTCTTCCATTATTTTCAAAATATCACAATGTTTTGCTAACACATGTGAGTGCACCCCCCCAAATAATATATACACACATAATTCATAAGTCTTTCCATTTCTTTTTGCTCATTTATGTTGTTGTTATCTTGCTTTCCCTCCCACCATGAGACACTTTGTTCCTCTCTTTTCCTCTCCACTTGATAATTTAAGAAAACTCTTTTGACTCATTGTCAGATCCACTTTGCCTCCTCCAACACTTGATTGCACTTTCCTGCTGAGATAATTTGCCAGTATGATGTTGAAATGAAATGATGCCAGTTCACATGATATAGTAGATGACTCATCATTTCTTTAAACACTAGCATCTCTGTCTGTGTATATGTGGGTGTGTGGGTGTGGGTAACCACACCCACACACCCACATAAACACAATATAACCACACACATTTAGGGTAAAAAAATACTCCAAATTCCATATATTATAGAAATTGTCAACTAGTGAAGAATCAGATGCGACAAAGAATACTGCATAAAACAATGATCTCTTATTTTAAGCTATGGTTTCGAGTATTCATGCTAGCTAGTATAATATATACAACTTTCCTCACTTTTTAATTAAAAGTTGAAAAGACTCAAACTTTAGAAAGATAAAATAAGCTAAAAGTAACAGGAGGAGCAAATTCCCACAATGTTAGTTGCAATTGATTTGAAAATGGAGAGAAATACAGGATGGCATCCCCAATTACTGTACTTCAGAGGCAAGTGAAAATGCTGCTAGCATAGATCAAAAGAGAAGAATTTCCCCTGCTTTGCCTTATAAACCTCATATATATGAAAGCAAATCAAAAGTGAATGGCAGGTATGAAGCTTAAAGAAATTTACACATATATCTATTACACTCTCAAAAACACACTCTTCTGCCAAACAGTCTATTTAACACCAAGATCGATAACTGTTCTTTGCGGGTAAGAATTCTTTTGCTCATTGTTCTCCAAGTACATGCAATTAGAGCCTTGAGAAGTTACATTAAATTTTGAATTTTCAAATCAGTTGTTGGTAGTTTTTATGCCTTAAAGAGAAATAACATCAAAACCTCTTCTACTACTTATGGATGTAAATCATTTTGTCAGAGAACTAGAGTTAGAAATGACCTGAGATGTCACATAATACAACCTTGTAATTTTACAGGTGAGGAAACTGTGATGGGATTTGAACTAAAATCCTTTGACTATAGAGACAGTTTTCTTTAAATTGAAGTCATGATGTCTCTCAAAAAGACAGATAATTTTTTTTTGGGGGGAGGGTTACCTTGGTGTCTGAAATACCAATGGCAGTATATACAAAAGCACTAAGTACTATAGCATTCTTGAAATGAAATATTACATCAATTTATGGAAATGTGTGGATATTTCTATTCAAATTAAAATTTTCCTATTATGGATTAAAAATTGTAGGGATTTTTGAGTGTGTCCCTGGTGCCCATACTTTTTATAGGAAGGAAACTGAAATGCAGAAGGTCAAATCTTTTCTAAAGGATTCTGTGTTAAGACTTCTATGTTAGATCTCAGCTAAAGATTTTAAGATACCATCATTTTACAGAAAGATCCTCAAAGGATTCATATGTGGTCTGAAGGTTGCCAGCTGGACAAGTTAATTCCATTGCTAGTTACTCAAGCTTGAGGATTCTGATTTATTTTAGATGAGGACTTAAATTCTTTTCATTTATTCCATTATGTAGGAATAGGAATACTATACAAAATCTTGTATCCATCTTTCTATCCCTTCTCCAAGAAAAACCTAGCCCTCACAAATAAATGCAGTTTTCAAAGGGAAGCATTCAGTCTTCTAAAATCAATACAGCTGTAAGTTTGGAGGAGAAGGAAGAAGTGAGGAAAGGTTTACTAGATTTATTTTAAGTTTAATGTTGTAGCAAAAATCTGAGTAAAGATACTTCACAGATAATTATGTCGTTGGAAAGGTAAGAGGGCTAATATGGTATAATAATCAATAGATTAATCAACTATATGTTAGGTGATGAAAATACAAAGATAAAAATGAGGTAGTTCCTACATTTAAAGAATGAGTGGAATGGAAAGAACACACACAACAACCCAAACACAAATGCACTAACACAAACAACAAACAACAATGCATATATACTTATTTTTCTCTCAAGGGTGATACCTTGTGACATGTTGCCTCTCCCTCAAATAGGATAAGGTATACCTTTATTAACATTTATATGGAGTTGAATGGGATTGTGACCCCAAAATCCTGTTTAATTTTGTTTTCCTTGACTCAAAGCACATCCCATTGTGATGGAAAAAGTTTTATGAATTAGATTAGCTCTTTTTTGATAAATTGTACCTATCAAATATAGTCTGAACTTATTCTTAGAAAAAGGATTTGTTCTTTTTTTTTGTAAGCTAGAGTATGTATGTATATATGGATGAATGTATTTGTGTGTATATGTGTATGTGTGTGTGTGTGTATATATATGTATATGTATATACCATTTCACACTATGTTTATTGCTGTTGTTATTATAGTCACTATTGTTGGCTCATGATATAATAAATTGTCACATTGGTGAAATTTGCAAAGGTAGTGCTCATCCCAGAAATATAGAATAAAGTTCAACAAAAGTTGAATTTCCAGCTTCCTCATCCAAAATATTTCTGCAGTAAATCCCAATGTCTCTTATTTTGTACAGAAAATATAAAGGGACACTGAAAAAATCATTACACCATTCCATGGATTTTGAAATGTTGGAACTGTACTTATCCATCCCCTGTCCATTAGCATGAACATTAAAAAAAGTTAAACATGTTGCGGGGAGTAAATAAAACACCAGTGTACCATTGGTGAAGTTGTGTATGATTAATCTATTCTGGAGAGAAATGAGAAATATTCCAAAGGGGTATAAAACAATGCATGGTCTTTGACCATGTAATACCAATAGTACTGGGAGGTGTTTATCCTGAAAAGATTTAGAAAAAAGAAAAGGAACAGGACTTGTGAGCAAAAAAAATTGAGTAGTTTTTTTTTTAATGGTTGTGGGGATGTCCATCAATTGGAGAATAACTGATCAAATTATATAAGATTTTGATGGAATACTATTGTGCTTAAAGAAGTGATGGGCAGAATTCTTTCAGAAAAATAAAACATGGAAAGACATAAATGAACTGGTATAAAGTGAAATGGACAGAACAAAGAGAACATTGTACATAGTGATAGCAATACTTTATGATAATCTGTGAATAATTCAGCTATTCTCAGCAATACAATGATCTAAGATAATTCTGTTGGAATCATGATGAAAGACGTTGTACATCTCCAGAGAAAGACCTAGAAGAGCCTTAATGCAAATCAAAGATACTTTTTTCTTTATTTTCTTTATTTTTCTTGTTTGTTTATTTTATTTTATTTTTTTTTGCCTCTGTTTTCTTTCTCAGAATGACTTACATGAAAATGTGTTTTCCCTGCCTTCTCAATGGGTTGAAGGATAGGGAGGGAATTTGAAACTCAGAATTTGAAAAAAATAAATTGTTTTTATATGTAATTGGGAAAAGATAAAATATTAAACAAGAAAAAAGTTAAACAGAATTCTCCTATCTGGTACCTCTTATATCACTACAATAGAGTGTTTAAATTTAAATACTATAACATCCCCTTTATGTAAGAGTTAAGAGGAATTTTGGTAGAGTGGAAATAGTTGAACCCAGGTTCAAGAATTAGAAAACTTGAATTATAATTCAACCTCTGCTCCTTACTTTCTTATGTTACCTTAAACAAATCATTTAATTATCTTGGAATTGTGCTTTCAGTATGACAAGAGTATTGTAGAATTTGACTGACTTGATTCTAGGGGTACTTCCAACTCTATCTGTCATCCTATAAGAAGATGTTAATCCAGTGGATTTCTGAGAAAACGAAAGTTAAAAAGCTCAAATACTAAAACTTTTCTTCGTTATCAATTTTATTGGAAATCTTCCAAAATGTGCAACATATTCTCATATTCTTAAAAGATAGAATGCCAAGCATAGTTTAATATGCAGAATTTTGAGATGGTCATTGGGTCTTGTCAAATATCTTTTTTAAAGTTATAATTTCCTTTAGGTTGTTATCTATTACATCAAGTTGCTCATATTGTGACCTCTACTGTTTCCCATTCCAATTCTTGTGTTTCCTAAAATATGAGATCCAGTTCTTTCAAAGTTATATATTAAGTAAGAATCCATAAGCTTCTTTTCTTCATTTCATACTTAGAATAATGGAATTTAAATGCAAATCTAGGAATCCACCTCTAGGGATTAAGTTAAACAATAGCTCATTCAAGTACCCATGTGCATTTTCCTCTTACATTAAGGGGTACTTTTTAAAAAGTTTGCAAGAAAGCTACCTTTGAAATATGTGTGTATTTACTAATGCATGAATACATGCCAATGTATACCATGCCAATGTATAGTGCTCATCCTTTCTTGCCAGTATTTATCATGATTGACAATAGATGTAAAGTGTCACTGTGTCATCCTCTAATACAACATCAGTTTCCTCTAGTTCATGTTGTAAGGCATGTTTGTCCATTTGCTAATTTGTAGAATATAGATTTAATTCCTTTTGACTCAACAAGCATTGACTGAGCGCCTACTCATCCTATGTGCCTCTTAGTGCCAAAGACTATGCTTGCAGTCGGGGACACAAAGGCAAAAGTCAGATAATTCCTACCCTCAGAAATTTTATATTCTGTTTAATGATAATTTAAATGAGAAGATGTTTCCCATTCATAAATAAGCCCATGTGACCTGCTTAAATTGCATGGAAGCCTAAGTCACCTGAATGGTAGAACAGGAAGGGTGAAGCAGAACTGGAAAGAAGTTGATGAGAGCGGTTGTGGCAGAGAAGAGAGGATGCAAGTAGGCAGAGACAGCTATTCTTGTGAGTGTTTGACTGTTGGAAAGTTCCGATGTCAGGGTGGAGGGAAGGCTTTGGAATGACTTTGTATCCTGCAGTGCCAATGTGTATTGCCTTCTTCATAACTATGATAGATTTGACTTTCATGTGTTGGAATTTGGTTTTCTGGTATCTGAATAAATGCTTTATTTCTGCCTTCTATATGGAGAGTCTGTTATACATTGTGATTCAGAACTACATCAGCATAGTCATGGTCACTATCAGTGCTATGAATATTGCCTTGGTGACAAACTTGGCATCATGTACAGGATTACAGGGTATCAAATCTCTATTTGGAAGTAAAAAGTCTTTAGAGGGAGAAACAGATATCCCAGGATGGGAGGATTTACCTTATTTGGCCTTAACAACAAAATGGGCTAAAAGCACCGGATCCAGTGAAAAGTAGTAACTGGGGTTACAGGAGGGGGAACCTAGAAATTAGGGGAAGTATTTGCAAGGGATACCAATAAAATCAGGGAAAGAGCTGGCAGAGGTGTGTGGGGAGGTTGAATTTTATTAACAGGTTATCATATTATATATAAAAGCAGAGATGAGCTACTGAAGGAAAAAAATCAGATGGAAAAAGTTAGCTTATTTGCATAGGAATTCTGTGTTTGGGCTCTTCTTTAAAAGAGTGAGCTGGGGGGGGTCCTATGTGGTAGAAGAAAAAAAACTGTTCATTTAGGTCGGAAGAAGAAGAAAAAAGCTGGTAAAGGAAGTGTACATACAACCTCTGAACAGGCCCAGTCTAGTTGCCACGTTGATGACGGCCAGGAGAGTTTATTGGGAAGAAAAGGTAACAAAGTCAGAGTTGAAAAATGAAACAATATTAGTGAGAGAAGCTTTCCAGGCAGAAGCATGCCCAAACTAATGTGGAAACAGGAGAAGTGGGGAGGGGCAACACAGTGCTTAGGAAGATAATTGAGACTTTTACTTAGTAGGACCTCACAGATACTTTGAGTTGGTTCACCCAAAGGATAGGAAAATCATTAATATCTTGGATGATGAGAATCAGTGATGAAGGGGTCAGAGGATAAATGGTTTGGACTACTTGAATTTATTACATATTAGTCAGAATAGCTTTGTATGATAAGCTTTTAGAAATTAAAATCTGTAAGGAGGTAACAGTAGAACTAATCTGTTAGCTTTAGTTACAAAAGGATACAGTAAGCAGTATCCTACTGAATCTATGTGTCCTAGTATTCACTTAGGGACTGTATAAGAAAGTTAAAGGAGGAGGTAATGAAGACTGCCATAATAATAGGAAACACAGATACTACTATGATGCCCCCTTAGCAGTTTCCAGTTAGGAATATAATAGTGAAAATGACTCCTCCTGCTTACAAGCACCTAGTTTTGTTTCTAATCATTGAGGAAATAAGGCAAACTCTTTTGGAGGTTCTGGACAAGATTTCACAGTTAAGTGACTTTGGGGACTGGGTAAAAGTTTAATTTCCTTTAGAAAGCAGAATCAATAGCCAGTGGATTCAAAGTCAGAGTAGATTGACTAGGGATTGCTTACTGCTCTACTGAGAGCAGGGGTAGATTTTGGATTTTCCTACCTTTACTGATAAGAAAGAGACCCACAAGTTTGTAGGATTATTTGGATACTGGTGACCATCACATACTTATACGTAGGAACAATTTTGAAACCCTTATATAAAATTAATAAGAAAATATTTGTATATGGTTGAGGACTTGAGCATGGTAAAGCTTTTGAAGAAGGAAAAACTGCTACAAAATTGATGCTAGATTTATCATCTATGCAAAGTGGCCCAGTGGAATTACAAGTGACTGTACAGGATAAATATTCAAGTTGGAGTTTATGTCAAAAACAACAAAGCCAAAATATATCCTTAGGATTTTAGTTTAGAAAACTCCCTTCATCAGTGTATCCCTTTTTAAAAGTAGTTGTTAGCTACATATTGGGCTATAGTAGAGACTGAACTGACTTCAGACCATGAGGTAATATTAAGGTCTGGAATCCCATTTATGACCTGGGTAATGAGTATCCCAGCTTCTCATAGAATTGGACATGTGCAAAAGGCTTGCATACTTAAATGAAAATGTTATATTCAAAATAGATCTAAAGCAGGTTAAAGTGGAGTTTCTGCTTTACATGAATCTATAGCAAACATAGACACCGAGGGAAATGATACACAGTCCCTGAACCAAAACAATAGTTGGTACAGTCCTAGGTAAAATGGAATGAGGGACATGATGGATTAACTGAAGAACAAAAAAGACATGGATGATTTACTGATGGGAAAGCAAAATATTTGGACCACAAAGGACATTGGAAAGTGGTAGCCTATAACGCATGTGCTAGGTGGACTTTGGAAAGTAGTGGAATAGGTAGAAGTAGTCAGTATACTGAACTTATGGCAGTATATCGAGTTATAAAAATTGAACAAGAGGGACAGTGTCATATATTCACTGATTCATGGAGGAGTAAATGATGAATTAGCTACATTGATACCCATGTGGAAAAATCAAAGTTGTGAAATTCTTGGCAAGCAAGTCTGGAACAAACAATTATGGTAAGATACATGGACCATATCTTTGGTTACTCATTTTGTCAATTTTTCATATAAATGCTCACGTGGCCCTCACCACACCAAAATGTGATTACAATGCACATGTTGAATGATTAGCAAAAATTGCTACTCAATATATTGCCCCTACTTGGACACCAACTGATGATCTGGTACTACTAAAATGGTCCATCAAAAAGTCAGTCATTTAGGAATCCAGCCCATTCATCAGTGGACACAAGACTGAGGAATTAGTAACTCTCATTCATTTTTAAAACAAGTAGCAGAAGAGTGTTAGATATGTCAATTGGAAAAGGAACAAACTGTTCCTCAGGCAGTAACTGGAGAGATAGGAAGGGGGAAAGTACCAGCCAAAATTGACAAATAGAGTGTATTGGATCCCTACCCCACAATAAAGGATACAAATTTATATGTACTTATATTGTGACCTATCCTGGTGTCCTAGTGGCTTGTCCCTATAAGAATGCAGTAAAACCCTAGAAAATACCTGTAGATATCATAAGTTTGTATTATGGAACCCCAGTGCAGATTCAAAGTGACCATGGGTCACATTTCAAAAGTAATGAAATGAAGAAATATCCTGTATTAAACAATATAGAATGGATCTATCATTATCCACAAGCATCTGCATTAATTGAAAGAATGAATGGATTATTGAAAAGAACAGTTAAAGAAGTTAAATTCTAATGATTCTTATTGAAAAGGTAATTTGTTTACTGCTTTACATAATGGAATAATAGACCACGAGAGGAAGCAAACCTCTACCCAGAATGATGACTACAATTCTGCAAATTAGAAAACAGCAAACACATAAGATCCCAAATATTGAGCATTAGACTGTGAGGACAGATGTCTCAGCACCATACCGGGTGACACCTGGTTCTGCAGGACAGGATTTACATTGTCTACAGGAATTAGGATTGGATAGAAAAGAAATAAGCAAAATCTGTACAGAAATATGTATGAGAAGCCCTAAAAATCATTTTTTGGATGGATATCACCTACATCAGGATTAGTAACTCAAAGAATACATATATTGACTGGAGTGATAGATTCCATTTATCAAGGAGAAATTATTGTTACATACCAAAACAGATTTGTAAAAATGATAGTTCAAGTGATTATCATTCCTTATGAAACAATGCCCCTTGTGAAAACTGATCCTCCTTCTGAAATAACATGCAGAGTAACTAAAGGATTGGGTTCTACCGATAGAATAAAATTAGTAGCTAAAGTATGACAAAAATGGAAGCCAGATGATGTTCCAAAGGTTGTGGAAATTACAGAAAATGGGAAAGAAATACAGTAACTGTTGTTTATTCAGGAGAAGATGATTACCAAATTGTACACTTAATTCATATATCCTTCCATGAATGAAGCTATGATTGTGTGTTCATGGACTGAAGTATGGCTGACCCTGTGTCTGCCCTGCTTCTGGTTATTATCTCCTTGTTTCTTTTTGGCTTTTTGTCTGTTAAACTTGTTTTATAGATTTATTTTTCTGCAGGTTTAGTACTCTTTACCTGCGGATGCCTGATCTCTTAAGGCAAATGTCAACCCTTGTTCATGATGGTGATGTGTCTCCCCTGCATCTGACATCGACCAAGCTCCAGATGCTAGCTAAAGAACTGACCACTCAAATGGAAACTCTTGGGGCAGGGACAGCTCTATATCTAATTTCAGCAGGTAGCTGTAGGAGAAGACACTTTTGCCACTTACCCAAGATTTAAACCCCATTCATTTGAGGGGGAGATGATGGGGTACTTGTGCTCAAGCTCCACTCCAAGATATTGTTATGTGCTCATTTTATGTGATCTCTGTTTTATTGTTTTAAAGTACTGCTGACACTAAATGCCTAAGGTATTGTTTTCTATGCTTTTTTTTTGTTATCACTGTTATAGTTATGTTGATAACAGATGCCCCACTAACCTATTTAATGAATATGGAAAATCTTGGGGCTGAATGTAATGGTGATTTAAATGGGAGGATATTTTCTATTGAGTAATAGACCCACATGACCTGCTTAAATCACATGGAAGCCTTAGTCACAAGTGGTGGGAGGAACTTGCTGAACAGGTGGAATGGGAAGGGTTGAGTAGAAGTGGAAGGAAGTTGGTGAGAGCAGTTGGAGTGAAGGAGACAAGACACAGGCAGGCAGGTATAGCTAGTCTTGTGAGTGTTTGCTTCTGGGAAGGTCCTGGTGTGAAAGAGGGCTTGGAAATGGTTTTGTCCCCTGCAAGGCTAATGTATTTTGACTTCTTGGTTACTATGATGGATTTGGATATCTAGTGTCTGCATAAATATTTTGCTTCTGACTTCTATATGGAGAGTCCGTTATACTCTGCCATTCAGAACCATGCTTGCATATTAATAGTCACCCCTGGTGCTGTGAATATTGTCTTGGCAACACATTCTACCATAAGAAAAAGATATGCACATAGATAAGTAACTATAAAAGGTCTTCAAAGGAAATTCATCAAAAGGGGAGTATATTAACTGGGGAGATCAAAAGATACCTCACTTATAAGTTGGTCCTAGCTTAAAGAGGATTAGGAGTTCCAAGAGGCAGAAGCAAGGACAGTGAGTTTCTTTGGCACCAGAAATAGCCTCTGCAAAGGCACAGAAGTGGATCCAATATGTGTGTATACATCTATTAGAATCTCACAAAGTTGAGCAGACATTTCATTAACTGGAAAGTTTAAGGGAGCGCAGAAAATGACAATAATCATGCTTCTCCGTTATGAAACTTTCCTTGTGATGCTTTTTGTAAGGATAGATGGAAGGAGAAGATGAAGTTTACACATAATGTAAGGGGCTTGTCACATTGCTTTTACTCTGACTTAATAGTTAAGCAGAAAATAGCTCCTTTATTTGTCATTCATATCTAATTCCCTTCCCCCAAGGATCTGCAACTTTTTATACACACATTAAAAACTCATTTACTTTTCTTTTACTTAGTATGAGAGATTTTCCACATCTTTACTTTGAAAAGTAAAATACCTACTTCAGGGATTTGTTCAGCCCATTTCCCTTCTGCACAAAGAGCTGCCATTCCTTTGCAAATACAGCAATGTAATGCCCATTTATTGCCCATTGCCTTGGAGTCAGGCTGTCACACACTCCTCTTCTGACTCTGCTTATGCCAAAATTCTTGACAGCTATTGTGTTATTCTATTTAGGAGGGTAAAGTAGGGGTAGGGAAATACATGTACATATAGAAATGATATGCAATTCTCTTCAATGGCAGTTGCATGGAACACTGTTTTAGAAGTCATTCAATGGTTGCTGAGAATGTCATTCTCTCAGTTAATTTATTATTTTAAATAAAACACCAGATGCTTGGGAACACAGTTGCATTTTCTTGAAAACTGAGATAATTTTGTCTAAAATGATCAGCATGTGATAATAGTTGTGGGTAAAACATCAAATATTATGCTTTATGATTAGTCTCACAGAACAGAACAGGAAATTAAGTGAAACTCAACGTAATTTATTCTTCTAAATTGCTTTGCAAAGTGTAGCACAGTGTAAAAAAAATCTCATTGTAACTAAATTTTGAGTTTCATAAGAATCAGATATAAAAGACAAAATTACTTTTTACTCATTACTGTGTAAAACTTCATATAGGAGAAAAAATCCTGATGTGAGAGAAACGGGTTCTAGTCCCTAATCTGCTGCTGAGTAGCTGAGTGACTTTAGGCCGTTAGTTTAACAATGAGAACAAGAGCACTAAGCATTTACATTGTCATGGAACTTTATATAAATGAATTTATCACCACCATCCAGTTTTAAAGATGAGGAAATTTCTTATCAGAAATGTTACAGGACTCATAGGATCACAGGAAAACTGAGAAATTGAAAGAACCTTCGAATTTATTTTTCCCTTTAGTTTTCAGAAGCACCAAGAGAGACATGGAGATGTTAAGTAGCCTGTTCAAGGTCACATATCTAAAAAATGGAAAAGCCAGGAGTCACACTCACTGATTCAAGTCTAGTTTTCTTTTATCAGTGCCTCATTCAACCAGTCTCTGGCCTTTTAATTTCCTCAGTTGATTGAATCAAATGAGCTTTAAGTTCTTGGCTATCTTTTAAATGCTATGGTTCAATTCAGTGAGTATTTATTAAATGCCTATTATGTGCCTGATGTTGTATTAGGTTCTACATATGCAAAAAACACAAAGTTAAACCATTTCTTCCTTCAAGAAGCTTATATTCTATTGGGGAAAAACACTATTTATAAAGACAGTTTAAAAATATATATGCAACACAGGTGGGTGGTATAGAGAGGAATGAGTAAGTTAATAGATACCACAATCTTTCTGTTGTCTCTTCTCTGGATTGGATCAATCTCTAATCCTTCTCTGGCTTTTTTTCCTATTACTCCCTGGGGTTTAATTAGAGTGGCATCTTACCTCTAGTCACTGAAAGCTCTCCTCTCTCTCTCAACCTATTATAAAAATTAATGCACTTTTTAGCCTAGGGCAATATGATGGCCCTCAGTTCAAGTGCTACCTTCCTTTGCTGCATTATAGAATGCTGGTTTATGAATTTATAACTAATGAAAAGTTATTAGTACAATCATATGATCTCAGAACCCACTGTTAGTAAATTTTTAACATTAAGGTAAAGTTTGGTTCTTTTTCCTAAATTAAATTTTGTATTTACCTATCATAAAATTTTTGTCCTTTTATGCTTGAGGTTGCTACAAGACAGACATAGGAAGGGAAATTGATGAAAGGTCATTTTTGTAACTTGCTTTAATTTTGGAGGAGATCAAATTTAAGCATTACTGCTACCATCCTGGATTTTTTGCTCCAAGATTTCTTACGTGGTCATTTGGTCTTCTTCAGTCTCTCCCTTTATTTCAGTACTTCTCTTCACTTTTTTTTTCTTTTGGATTCTTCGTTGTCTTTTACCAGCAATTATTTTCTTTAAAGATTAAGTCCTAAACAGGATGGGGACACCATTTCCTCACTACTGCTCTTTGATGTTTTCATTCTTTTTCTCTGATATCATATCAGTATGTTGAAAATTATGATGAATACTTGTAAGAATTTCTGCCTTTTACATTCGAATGAGATCACAGAAAAAGGGAAAAGGCTAATATGAACAAAATATTTCTATTATCACTTTTTGTGTTATCAAAGAAGTAGAAACTAAAGGGGGCATCTATTGGGGAATGACTGCATAAATTATGATATATGAGTGTAATAGAATATTATTATGCTATCAGAAATTGTGAAATGGATTGTTTCCAAGAAACCTGGAGGGACTTATATGAAACACTGTAGAATGGAGGGAGAGAAACCAGGAAAATAATTTATTCAATTACAATATATCATAAAGTAAAACAACTTGAAAAGACATGGATGATCACCTTTGATTTCAAAAGACTAATGACAAAGTATAATATTCACCTGTTGATAAAGTGTTGATGGATGTAAGTTGCAGAATAAGATATATAATTTTGGAGATAGCAAATTCAAGAATGTGTTTTGTTTGACTATTCTTATTTGTTTTGAGGGCAATACTCCCATAATTGTGAGAAAACATAAGAATAGAGTAGAAAACAAAAAGAAATGAAAGAGGATAAAAGTAAAAGAAAGAAAAAGGAAATAAATGAGTCATCAATGTATCTTTCCTCTCATTTATAGTTTTGTGGCATTGTGAGAAAAAGTAAGGATAGAATAGGGGGAAAAATAAAGAAAGATGAAGAAAGAGAAGAGATAGAAGAGGATCATTGGAACATTTTTTTCATTTTTTTTAACGCAGAGAACAGAAAGTTAGAAAGAATCACAGACAAGCAGGAAAGTTTTGCAACCTATAAGCTTATTGTAAAAGTAACTGGAATCCCAAAACCCATTGGTATGAGAATCTTTCCTCAATGATGGAGATCAAAGCACTGTGCCTGTGAGGTATATTCAGAGTTTATGAGAGTGGGATGGAGCCAAGAACTTCAGTTTCTTTGAGTCTCTTGGGCTCTTCTATTTGCTCAAGGCTTTTTGTTTCTGAAATAGTTTTGGATGCTTCTGGCTTCCTGCTTCAAAAAAAAAGGACCACATTGATCTCATTTAAAGTTACTGAAGGGAAAATAAGATTCTAGGAAGTTTGGGAAGTATAGAAATAAGACTTCAGGAAGTTTATGTGACAAGCTATTATCATATTACAGCAACTATAGTTGAAAAAAAACTCTAAACCAGACAATATTAGTCCATACTGGAACAAGTTGAAACTTGAAACATGGAAGTTTGTATTCCAATCCAAGGTGGGCTACTAATGTAGGCCAATCTCTAAAATAAAATCTTCCACTAAACTATCAATAAATGATCCAGCCAACCAACACTTATTGCATGTCTTCTCTGAGCCAGCTCTGGACGCTGGGGATATAAAGACAAAAACAAAACAGTCTTGGACCTCTGGAAGCTTCTCTTCTGTCATGTTCTCAGTTTACACAAAAAATATAAGGTAAATGCAAAATAAATATATGGTTTTCAGAAGGAATATTTTAATATTGTCAAAACAGGGAATCAAAAAATGCCTTCTCAGGAAGGTAAGGTTTGAGCTGATCTAAGGATTCCAAAAGCCAGAGGTGAAGGAGGAGGTCCTTCCAGGAGTGGAAGATAGAAGAAAGATCATTCCAGCCATGCATAAAGGCAGCAAGTCCAAATGTTGCGAAAATTGAACCTTGTTTGGTTATGGTATCTAGTTGTTGAGGAGGAGTAACATGTCATTATGAAGTTGCCTGGTGCCAGATTGAAAAAGGCTTTAAATGTCAAGAGAAGATTTGGATTTTGTCTTGAAGATAGTGAGATAGCAATGAAGTTTCCTGAGCAGAAGGATGATACAATCATGATTTAGGAAAATTATTTTGGAAGTTTTATGGATTATGGATTGGAAATGGTAAAGATTAGATGTAAGGAGAACACAGAAAACATTTTTGCTCTAAACACCCTTCCAGCTCTGAAATTCTAATATTTTCCTGATGCTAAAGGCCCAAACTTACATGTAAAAAATTTATCCCTGAATCCCCTGGGTCTCCATTTATGATTCCCTTCATATTTCTCCAAAACTAATCAAAACTAGGCACTCAGGGTGTTCACATTGGCATAGGTCTGACTTACTGCCTTTATCTTGATCTAGTCTTGCCATTCTTGCCAGGAAAATGATGATTCTAAAAGCTATACACATGATCAATGTAAATTGTTGGGCCATCTCCTCTGTCAAGATATTAGGAAATACCCTGCATTTCAGAGCTAAGACTCAGCAAGGAAGTTGTGCCCTGAGCTTGGCATAACAACAATCCTTTGCACTCACTCTCTGTATTATCTCAGTCACAGCAAAATCCCAAAACATTTTCAGAGCAGTATTAGATAGTACCCATATCCTGGTCATGAAGTTCTGCTATAAATCAAACATCACATTTTTGCTGTTACCTCTGATTGTCAAGGCTGCAGTTCACTGCACAGTGATAGATATAACTATTAAGATTTCACCACACTGCTTCCCTCACTCCCCTCTAGGGGTGGGACTCTGGCACATGGGTCCTTACTTCTAAGTCACTTCCCTCACTTTGACATTAAACTTGTTTGATTCCTGACTCTCGTGTCTCCAGCTTGCTTTGTTTGGTTCTGGTCAGCCATAGCTTAGAGGCTGGTCCTGGTCCATTTGTCATTAATTGGTGTCAGAATTAAGACAGAACACACAGCCAGGTCATGGGACTCTCTGGTACCAGTGGGAATGGACTAGGTCCCACCAGACTTTTATTTCTCCAGAGTCCAACCCCACCTCATATAGTAAGTCCTGTGACCTTGTTCCTGTCTGAATCCTCTGAGCTCCTACTTTGATCAAGCTTGTTGTTTTTAGTGAGGTAAATCCATGGCGCTCCCAGTGATTTGATTCATCTCAGGTCTTTCTGCTAAGGATATCTTTTCTGCACAGTCTGTTCCCCTGATCAACTGTTCCTTTCTGCTAGGCTTGGCCCTGGCCTCCACAGGTCAGGAGACTCTTACCTTCTCTGTTCCAGCTTTATCCCTACTCCCCACAGGCTAAGACAGTGTTCAATTAGTTCCATGTTTTTATCAAGCAGGTAAAATGCATGCCCAGCTATGGACTGTGACTATGCACTTTGTTAGAAATCTTTGCTCTGTTTGTATTAGTTTTGCTGTTTTGTCTGTCTTTCTGTCTTTTTGAAATGTAAAATTTCAGTGTCATGTTTGTGTTGTGATGTAGATTCTACCCTAAAAGATAAGTTACCATAAAAGATTTAAAATGCAGCCAGCCAGAAAAACTTAAGAGCGAAAGACAGAGAGTTGAGAACACTGGGAAAGATTAATGAACTTTGATAGAGGAAGCAATTGCCTCAGTAAGAGGAACTAACTTGCACTTTAGGCTTTATAAAGGAGATTAGGTTATTAGAAAGGAAAAAAAAAGAAGCTTACAAGGTACTTTTTCTCTGTCATTTCAATACAGGCCAAGGTGGATTTACAGAAACAGTCAGATAATCAAAATTTGTAGAACTGTTAAAAAACATTTTAGCAGATTCTGAAGGTTTGGAAATTAATCATTAAGGAATTTGAAGATTTATCATTTTAAGATTAGAGGAAAAATTCCTAACACTTTGGGGTAATTCTAGGAACTCATTTTCTTGTGAAATACCTAGAAAGTTTTGGGGTACCACTCCATATAATTTGTTCATAATATAATTATATAATCAAATATAATAAATAAATTATAGAGTAAATTTGTAATTACATATAAATTGATAACATATAAATAATTATGTAATACATAAATAAATTATAAAGTTTTATAAGAGTTTTCTTTTTCTAGGACAATGAAGGAAGATAACTAGTTTAGAAATAATTCCAGAGTGGAAAAAAAACAAATGGTTTGCACTTTATAACAACTTCTTGCTGTTTGTTAACCTACATTGAACGAGGTTTTAAACCAAAGATACCCTGCACTTCTCCCAGGTCAAATCCCTCTCTCTGTAAACCTTTCTCATCTCTGAGCAGATTCCTAAATGTAGGTGCTGGGGAAAAACATGCTGCAAAATTTAGGGAAGCTTGAATTATGTTCTGCTCCTCCAGTTGTGCAGTTCAAAACTCCAGGACTCACCTGGTAGAGGGGGGAGAGCAGATGTAGTATCTCTCAGCTGGCAGTGGCCATAAAAGCCCATGCCTTGGAAATCCTGCAGGTCACCCTTCTAGGCAAGGCCGGGGACATCATGTGAAGTACATTATGCCCACCCTGCCCCAGCAGCTGTAAATGGCCCCAACCCCAGCAGCACCTGACTCCAAAGTTGCAGCTGTTAGTGGGTGGTAGAATGGTCAGGACCCATGGTAAGCATAAGTAAATGTGTGTTACCAGAAACTATTACCACGGTCTTGGCACCAGTCACCCCAGGCCCTGGGATTCTGCAGCCAACCCTCTGCTACCACCACCTCCAGTGCAGGCCCAGCCCTAAGCAAGCCTCTATCTTTTCTGCTTGGAAGCAAACAACGGATAGCAATGATACTTGAGATAAACTTCCCCAAGAGATTCCATTAACAAACTACAAACTAACTCTTTGGGCAGCATCTTGTTCTGGTCCATCTTGGTCATAAGGTTAGGGTCCCTTTGACCTAAGGAGAAAATGTCAAGATATTAGGAGATACCCTGTTTTCCAGAGCTAAGACCCAGCAAGAAAGCTCTGCCGTAAGCTTGGCATAATAGCAATCATTTGCACTCACTCTGGATGATCTGTCACAGCAAAATCCCAGAACTGTTTGTTATCAGCATCAAATAGTCTCTGAGCTTGCACAATCACATGTAGTACCCATGTTCCTGTCATAAGGTCCTGCAGGGATTCAAGCTTGCACATTGTTGCTATTACTCTTCATTTTCAGGGCTACAGCTCACTGTGCAGGCATTGGTATTAATATTAAGATCTCCCCACGCTGCTTCAGGCCTCTCCACTAAGGGCAGTCCTCTGGCACTGCTTGCAAGCTGTTTTCTTTGCTTTGAAATTGTTTGATTCCTGACTATCTTGTCTCTAATCTGTTTTGTTTGGCTCTGGCCACCCATAGGTTAGAAGCCAGTTGCAGTCTGGCTGATATCTCCAACCCAAACACATAAATAGGTAATCAGAGGATAGGAATATAATAAATAAATTGCCAACATCTAAGCAAGGACTTGAATACTTGATAAAATTGATTTGAACTCTGTGTAAAGCTCAAACAAATTATGAGAAATAGGCAGTCATTATGTTCTCTAAGTAAGCCAACAAAAGGAATTCCTGCATTATGAGAGAGATCTACCTTGATTTGAGGCAAGAAGCAGTTGCAAACAAAAGTATGTAGAGTTTTAATACATTTTGTTAAAACTTTCTGGCCTATTAAGGAAGTGAATATCGGTTGCACTTGAATTAATGGTTCCAAAAACAAACAAACAAAAAATAATCAACCAACCAAAAATGGTAACACAAACATAGGGCACTAAAGAGCCATCTAATTTTATTATGCAGTTTCCTCAGGAAGAATCACCATTTCAGTTGTCAGCTGCTGTCTTTACCTTTTGGCAAAAGTATAGAAGTGTCACGTAGTGTGGAAAAGAAGATAGTAGGTTTTATGTAAAGGACAGATTTTGTGGGCTAAAATGTTAGATTCAAACATTAAGCACGCCATTTTGCAGAAGCTTTAGAAGGAAATCATGGTAATGTCAACTACTTCTAGAGAGAAAATGGAAACAAGGCAATTTCCTTTCACAAATCAAAAACAAATATTTGCCCAGGGAATCATAGTAGAGCAATAATGGGAAAAGATTGAATGAAAAAAAAAAAGTGATTCTCTTGAAAGCTACAGAAATAAGAATGTATTAAAGTATGGCCCATCATCCCAAGGGAATTGTCCCACAGTGTAAATAATAAATTCAATTTATGTCATGTCTAAAAGTACTTTCTCCTCTAGTATGACATTGAATCTTAGAAAACTGCTTCTTTAAGGAGAATCTCTAAACAGTGAAACTTTACTCTGAGAAAACATGATAGTGAATCAAGCAAAAAATTTACCTGTGTCAGTTGTAGCTGGTCACTATATCTCCTAATGAATCAGAAGGAGGCACTGTCTTTCTTGGTCTTCATGTCTTAGAATAATATTTATCTAGGATTATTAAAATATCCAGATTACTCTTTTTGCAAGAACTGATTATCATATATTTGTGAAGATAAGTTTTTGGAGCAAGGGTAAACAACAATATCCACCTATTAGGGAAAATGAAGAATTCAATAAGAAAATGAAAAGGCGACTTAAAAAAAAATAAAGAGACATATGGCATAACAGAATCCTGACACGTGTCAAAGGGTTGGAAAATACAAGAAAGGAAGACGAAAGGTAGACTGAATAACCAAAGATATAAAACTAGGTCTTACACATGAAATTCATATACAGTAGAAAAATATATAAAGTAATCATGTATACAGTAAATAAAGAACCAAACTTTGCACATGACTAAGTGGACTTACATTTGCAAAAGAAACTTGGACTGCATCACCTGTAACATGGTCTCATGTGTAAAAAATGCTGCTCATTTATGGTAATGCGGGTCTTTCAGTTAGTATAATAATAGTAATAAAATCAATGTGTGTGCATGTGTATGTGTGTGTCTATATGAACTCAATGATTTTTCTTAATAGTCTAGATACTGATGATGATTCATTTTCTTTCTCTTTCTCTTGTGGCATTTCTGAGACCTCATACCCTTAACTCACTGCTACTCCCACTGAAGAGTAAAATTGTCTTCTATCTCCATAAGGGAAAAGCTTTTTTCTAAACTTGCGCCAAGTCAGGAAATAAAGTTTATCAATCAGTCAGACTTCAAAGATCATCATTTTTCTTCTTTACATCAATGGGAATTAGTTTATAAGCAGCAGAAAGGACCTTAAGCAATGGAAGGGGCATTCATTGGAAATATCGTATTCATGGATGTCCAACCTGTAGGGAACAGAACAGCTTTCACACCTTTAAATCCTCCTTTCTCTAAAGGAAAGGGAACAAGGAAGTATCTGCTTGAAGGATGGAATGTGGGGATGGGGAATGAAAGTATCAAGGATCTGTATGTGTGTGTGTGTGTGTGTGTGTGTCACAGAGAGAGAGACAGAGAGAGAGAAAGAGAGCTCCATTCCACAAAACTCCTTCAGACAAACCAAAAAAAAATAAATGTAGCATTCTGAATCTTGATGGGAAAAGTAAAAAAAAAAAGTCATACTGAATCATTTGCCCAACCCAGTTCAACACAGGGAGACAGAGAGGTCTGTAGACATGGGACAAGATTAGACTACCTGAGCATAACTCCATAGTTTTCCCAAGGATAGGCAGTACACCAGGAAAGAGGAGAGTCCCAGATACCAGGGAACCTCTAGAGCCCTGCTATGGGAACATGTACCTAGTGTTAGATTTGTCATCCATCTACCCATTTACAGGTCACAGATCCTGAACTGACTGAATAGATATTCAGGTTGGCATTCCTGGGCAGGGAAACTTTTGAACCTGTACAGAGAAAAGAAGAAGTTTAGAAGCAATCATCAGGGGTGTGAGAACTCCCAGACACAGAATAGAATCATATTTCCAAGCATGTAGCCCCATCTCTAATAGGATAACCAAATCAGGCATCCCAGGCCAAAGGGGAACCTGAAATAGTCACTTCAGACTAGCAGATTATCTAGATTATTAACAAGGCTGCAAACACTTTGCTATTTCTCAGACCAAACCTAGTCCAGTAACTTGCAGAACTCAATCCTGGGGGCCAGCAGTTAGTCTTTGACTTGGATCAGACTACTTTGGGCACACTGAAATGTAGTCTATCTCCAAAATCCCAGACTAGCATAGCACTCAGTAACTCAATAAGATGGCAACAGGATAAGCTTAGACCTTGCCTTCAAAAGTGTGGCAGAACACAGCCCTAATATCAAGTCCAAAGGTGGCAGGTGAACTGTGAATGAAAATCGAGTGGAGGAACACACTCATTCTGTGACACAGAGGAGTAAATTTGTGCCCTGTATGCCAGGTTTTGGGGAATCTAGACTACAAAGGTCACACACAACAGCATTCATGGGAAATTGTTTCTGATAATTAGTATCAGTGATGATTTTACCAAATAATTTTATGTAATTCTAATCTGGGTAATTTTGGAGGCCTCAGGCATTGAAAGGTTTATCAGACATCCTAGAGTTTGTCAACTGGTCAAAAAACAATGACTGCCTCTGTAGGAGTCAGAGTGGGTTGAGACTGTATTATTTCACCTCTTTATTACTGTGATATTGTGGAGAGCTAGTTCTGGGATTGCTACTTCCTTGGCAAATAAGGAACTGTGAAGTGATTTAGGAGCTCAGGTGTTCTTCAAAGTGTCAGAGAACCAGCTGCTCTGTAGTTTTCATAAAATTTTGTCAAATTCCAATCTCCTCAATTAAATATGCCTTAGATTATAACAAGAAGGCATTTTCCTTTGAGATAATGCAAAACTGAGAAGGAATTGTGAAAAAAAAATTAAGGAAATAGGGTCAAATGAGTCAGTTATGATAAATTTATTAAATGTTATGTGGTCATTAGTGTCAGAAAATGTCTCTCACCTTTTTCTTTGTTCCTTTATATCACTAGTTCTTATCCTAGTTCCTGAAACATAGTAGACACTAAATATATGCTTGACAATTGACTGAGTGATTATGATTTCATGTTTTAAACCCTAGATTAATTTGAGATCAAAGCCTGGGCTAGAGCACTAGGAAATAGGGATTCTGATGGACTCTTGAAAGTGTTTGTATCATGGTACTCACATGCAAATTCTTCCCTAGTGCTAATATATTCTTTAAAGACATTTTCCTATATTTTCCTCCTCTATGCTAATGACTTATGAAAAATAAGCTGACAAATGCAATCACTGGTTTGATTTCATTAAAGTTTATGTTTCTCTTCTAATTTACAACTCTGACTACATGGCACACCTCTCTTTTTTAGAAGAAATGGCTGTGTCCAATATTATTTTAATCTGAATATGACAATTGATAGTGATTGTAGTTGTTAGTAGTTAGTAATTGTTAGTGATCGTAGTATAGCTTTTCAGTCATAGATAATATCTTGACAGTGAAAGCTGGGTGTAGCAATTAGGAATAACTTACTCTAGGTGGAATTTGTAATTTGAAGAGAGACAGAAAAAATGTGAATGTGAGATTTCAGAAGAGAAAAACTGAGACAAGAGGCAAAATAAATAAGGTAGGTATATATAGGATCATAGGAATTATAGCTGAAAGGAATCTCAGAGATCATATTTTGGCAACTGAAGAAACTAAGGCAGAGAAAATAGTGACTCTTCCAAGGTTACAAAAGTAGTAAACAATAAAACATCTGATCTCAGGCCCTTATTGCTCTTTTATCTCATTATGTGCAAACTTAAATCTCCTTCAGTGTTAAAAATTTAATTCCCATATTTACGTGTTTAAAAAAATATCAACAAGATTAATCCAACTTTTCCTGTACCTCTAACATTCATTTTACATTAAAATAATGTATATATGGAATTATATGTTACTCCCATTTCTTAATGTCATATGAAGAGGGTTTTTTTCGTTATTCTAAGTACTTTTCCAAGAATGTTATTTTACTTTATTTTATTTTTATGACTACATTTACAGTTTTTAGATCAGTTAAAATACAGCTCAGGATAGGGACATTAAGGTAGCAATATATTTGAATTATTCCAAATCTATCTAACTGGGAAAATTATCACCTGAAATTAAATAAAATGAAAATATTTGGTGACACATAAATCCTTTAGATCAGGTGCTGAATAATTAAAGAGATTTGATGTTTATGGTTAAACTCAAATAAATGCCATATCACGTAATTAAATTTAAAATAGAGTACCATGTAATGTAAGTTATTTTTAACTATTCAAAGAAGAGAAGAATTAGTATGCTCTTGAGAAGTCTGAGAAGATATCATGGAGAAGATAATGAGTAACTGGGTAGAATTTGAGAATAAAAAGAAGATATTCATAGGTAGAAGAGAAATAAAACCATAATATGAAAGAAGAAAAGAGGAAAATAAGCATTTATTTTGTATCTACTATTTTCCAGTCTGTATGCTAAGCACTTTACAAATATCTTGTTTAATCCTTACAAAAACCCTGAGAGATAGGTGCTATTATTCCCATTTTTCATTTGAGGAAACTGAGTTAGACAAGGGTAAATGATTTGTCTAGAGTCACAGAACTAAGAAGTGTCTTAGGTTGTATTTGAACTCAATTCTTGCTGATTCTAGGTTCTAACTGCTGAACCTTCTGACATGAACTTTTATTCTTCCTGACTCTCACTGACGATTTACTTGAAAAAGTCATCTATGTTGGGTGTCCACAGTTTCTCAGCAAATAACCTCTTCTCAACCTGTTCCAATTTGGTATATGACAGATAATTTGAAGCTACATAATACAGTGCAAATAGTAATACAATTAAGTCAATAAGGTTCAGATCACGGGGCCTAAATTCAATTTATTTCCTTTCTGCCTCTTTACTTAGGAAAGTAGTTTATTTTATCTGAGCCTCAGTTTTAGCAACTAGAAAATGGGTGTGCAGGATGGAGTTAAGCTAGATGATTGCTGAGGTCCTAATCACTATTCTGGGACTACTGTGGAGATGAGTGCTGTCAGGAATCTCAGGAAAGGATGACAATGAATATCAATAGATTAAAAATAGCTAGAGAATATACATTTAAAAATATTCAATCAATAATTTTAATAGACGAAACAAGGACAAGTAATAGAGGCAAAAACATAAAATGAGCCCCAAAAGTTATTCCAGAGGAAAGAGATTAAAGGCAATATTGACCAAGAACAATTCTGAAGAAAACAAAAAGGGAGAAAACTGAGAAGTATAAGTCCTCCAAAACTATACAGAACATGGCAGACGTAAGATCAGAATGACAAAATAATGGTCATTATTTACTTTCAAAACAATATTTTTATCTGAACTACATCAAATTATAACAGCAGTTAGGATTATGAGTATTACGCTAACTAACCAAATATATGGGAAAAGAAGAAAAGGAAAGCTAACAAATGTATTTTGATTAATAATATAATTAATATACACACTTGTTAAAATTTTACAGTAAATATTTTGCAGTTACACATGTTTTATTCTCATTTAAAATTGGATGGTTTGTTTTTATTGCTGAGATACTTCTCAGATTTAAATTAAAAGGTCTAAATTAAAAATGTAGAATTTTTAATGAGAAAAATAAAAAGAAATGTAATTCAAGCAAAAAAAAAAATAAATCACATTGTAATGCCAGTGATAGAGATAAGAACTCTGAGGAAGACAGAAGCTTGAGAAAAGATCATGTGTTTGGTCCAGCAGATTGTGAACTCCTTGAGGATATGTACTGTCTTTTGCCAGGGCTTATCCCCAGTCCTAGCACAAAATGAGTGCTTATTAAATGATTATTTTGTGGATGAATTCATTTTATAAAATCAATTACCTTCCCAGTAAAACCTGATACCTTTTTTCTGAGACTTGACTTTATCTTTCTTGATGTTTTAGCACTACTGTCCACAGTGTCTCCTTGAATACTTCTTCCTCATGAATTATATAACACTCCTATCTTCATATTCCTTTCTTATCTGTATTATAATTTTCAGGCTTTTTCACTGATTTACCATTAATTTCCTACCTAAAATGCATGTGATCCATGAAGCATCTCCCTGTATTCTCTTGCCTTCTCTTTCTATATGTGACATTGATATTTTAATTTATTCCATTGGATGATATTATCTTCACTAAGTAAGAGAACCCTAAATCTAAATATGCCAGGAACAATTTCCCATTTCCCATTATCAATTTTTTTATTATTAATTATTATTATATGGGTTTTCATTACTTACCTGAAAAAGTACTTAGAGTGGATAGATCTACTACATACAACTAATGTAACATTTGCTATTACTGATACGTGTAGCATCAATGGAACACCAACAGCAGCCACTATGGATATGCAGGCATATTTCCGGGGTAAATTTGCAAAATATAAACCCTCTTCTTCTAAGACAAAACCAAAATATTTATTCAGATACCAGAAAGTCAATTTCTTCATGGTAATAAGGAAATTTGTACACATTACCTGTAGAGGGAGGACCACAATTCACAAGCCTTCCCTCTATCAGCCTTCCATACAAACAAGTTCTCTAAGGCAAAATGCCCCTCTCTAATCCCAAGCTAGCTGCTCTGCTCTGTCTGCTGCCTCTCTCTCAGTTCCATCTCACTCTCTCTTCCTGCTCCACCCTTTCAGCAAGCTCCTCCCAACTTGG
>CM053769.1:637275885-637298963 GCA_028658325.1 Potorous gilbertii
AACAGGTCACATGGGCCTATTAAGGCATAGGGAAGATCTTCAAATTCCCCTACCATTATAATGTAATGTGAAAGCTCTTTTGCTTGCAATCTTTTTTTTCATCTCTGTCCCATTCTTGACTTAAATGTTTCCATATTAGTGTATTTACTGTAATGTAATGGAAGGACAAATTGATGGTAGCAACTATTAATGTGATATATACTGCTGAAGTAGCAAAGTAATAATAAAATCATGACTCTGAGTAGCCTGATTCCAGAAAATCATGACAATGTGTAACTGGAGTGCCTTGGAGAACCTATTGAGTACGCGCAGACATTCTGCAACCGGTGCTAGTCTTAGGCCATATGGTAGACAGCAGCCTCTTTTTCTGTAATGGTGGATTGGAACTGGAGATGCCTTTAGAAAGGTATTAGTCGTATGGAATTACAAATGGTAGCTTTATAAAATAATAAAAGAAATTAAAACAGGCAAAGAAGAAAATAAGTTACCATACTTTGCAGGCAATATAGTAGTATACTTAGAGAATTCTAGAAAATCAAGGAAAAATTTACTTGAAAGAATAAACAACTTTAGCAAAATTGCAGGTTGCAAAATAACCCACATAAATCACCTGCATTTCTGTATATTACTAACAAAGTCCAACAGCAAGAGATAGAAATCTCATTTAAAGTTTCTGTAGATACTATAAAATATTTCTGAGCTTAGTTGCCAAAACAAACCCAAGGACTATATGAAAACAATTACAAAACACTTTTCACACAAATAAAGTCAGATCTAAATAACTGGAAAAGCATCAGTTGTTTATGGGTAGGCCAAGCTAATATATTAAAAATGACAATTCTACCTAAATCAGATTGGCTAACATGACAAACCAGAAAAATGAAAAATATTGGAGAAGATATGGGAGAGATGGAACACTAATTCATTGTTGGTGTAGCTGTTAGTTGATCCAATCATTCTGGAGAGCAATTTGGAACTATGCCCAAAGGGCTATAAAAATATGCATACCCTTTGACCCAGTAATATTGTTTCTTGGACTGTGTCCCAAGAAGATCATAAAAATGGGAAAAAGACTCACATACATACAAAAGCATTTATAGAAGTTCTTTTTGTGGTGGCCAAGAACTAGAAATTGAGGGAATACCCATGAATTGGGGAATAGATGAACAAGTTGTGGCATATGAGTGTCATTGAATACTGTTATGCTATAAGAAATGATCAACAGGTGGACTTTAGAAATACTTGGATACACTTATATGAACTGATGCTGAACAAAATAAGAAGAACATTATACATAGTAACATATACAGTGCTTGAGGACTATTTTTGATAGACATAGCTCTTCACAGCAATGCAAGGACCTAAAACATTTCCAAAGGACTTATGATCTAAAATATCATTTACATTCTGAAAAAGAACTATGGAATCTGAACATAGAATGAAGCAGACTATTTTCTCTTTTGTTATCTTAGGGTTTATTTGTTGTTGTTGTTGTTGGGTTTTCTCATGCTTTCTCCCATTCATTTTAATTTGTCTGTGTAATATGATTAATGTGAAAATGTGTTTAAAAAGAATGTTTGTGTAGACTTGTATAAGATTATATACCATCTTGGGGAGGGAAAGGTAGAAAACTTTAAAACTTATGGAAGCGATTGTTGAAAACTGAAAACAAATAAATTAATAAATTTGAGGAAAAAGGCATTAATCAGTCTTAATCTCTGTCTTAGTCAGATGTCTTCTCTTGATTTGACAACTTCACTAATAGGATTTGAATAAAATCATTCCTATATCGCTATAAGAATGAAAGGCCTCTACCCATAGAACTGATGTGTGACCCACTGAATATGGGCTTCAGTTCTTTCTGAGTTTTATAGACTGAATTCTCTGGGATTTCAGGAGTCAGGGAATCTAGGAGTCCTAGCATCAATTTCATATTGTATTTTGCAGCCAGCCCAGTGTTAATGTCTAGTGTATCATGTGGTGATATTCCAGACACAATTCAATGGTGACTGACAGGGACTCACCTGGAGGAATTACTGTATTTGAACAAGAACATTGTGAGATTAATGCTATCTAGAAACTGCTAAGTCTGAGCTCATTCCCCAAAGATCCTCAAGTTGACAAAGAAGAAACTATACCCAATGGTGTTGGGTTGTGGGAAGGAATATTTGTGTTTTTATTCTTCGTATGCTATGGAAATAAATATCACTTTGTAAAAACTATTAGATACTAATGAGTGTTAGTCACTCTTGAGCACTTAACATTGTGAGGGGGGTGGGAAGAGGGCAGATCCAAAATCAAGGCTTGAACTAATAGAATTAGGGAAGAAATAGATGTTCTAGGGATACTCCTAGAACTTAAGAGAGAAATGTAACTACTTGGTTCTAGGATAACAGGTTAGAGATCATTCAATATTTAAGGAACATCTCTCACTTGGTTGACCAGAGGCCTATCTTTTATAGTCCTGGGATTGAAGACATATTTTATGTTGATATTGCTGAGACTATATTTTATTCTGTATCAAAACAGGATTAAGCCACACTAGGTCAATTAAAACTGTGTAAGCCTAGGGTAACCACCAGTTGTCTAAGTAGTGTAACAAGTCCTCCCAAGTTGAAATGTGATAAAAGCTCTAATAGTGAAATATACTGCTGACCATGGATAAGGTCTGAGTGTCAGGGATGGTGTACCCATATCCAGGAAGATATTTACAATGAAATTTTATCATCTTCTTCATATAGATTTTCCCCACACATATAGATTTCTCATATACATATAGATTTCCTATACACATATACAGTGGTATAATTTGTGTTTTGGAGGGATAAAAGACCTGGATGGGAAGAGTACCAAAGAATCTTTACCTGTAAATAGAATTGCTAACCCTCTATTTTTTCCTTCCTTCTTTCATGTATGCATAGTATAATTTGAAACATCAGAGAAAAGATTATAACTTTTGAACTTAATATTTCATGAATCTTTACCCAATGATGCCTGTATGTAGCATTTATTCCTTCATTTTGTACTTATGGTTTGAATAATTTTCACTCCCACTGGTGATGAAGGATTGTTTATGGGCTCACTTGCGTATACTTGTCTCAAGCCATATTTAGTGTGCTGAGGGAGAGAACAAGTAAGTCCTAAAAATCTAGATCTGCTCTAGATACACAGATTCCTCAGTCCTTTCTTCTCCCTGCTCCTTTCTGAAAATTGCCAAAAACTTTCAGTCTCTACATTTTTTTTAGTGGAAACTAATATTAGTTAGCTCCAGGTCCTCTTTTGTGAAATGAGAGATGTATCTGAATGGATCCTGTCTACTTTATATAAAAACCATAATTGTCCTCTACATAGTTGAGTGCCCTGGTTTTATCCTGTACTTGACTCACATGTAGAGGAATAAGTTTCTATAGATTATGGAAATGTCACTTGCTAACCTATATGTAGTCTTATTATGTTGTCTTTGTCTCTCTGTTCCAAATCTCAGTAATCACTTTAAACATTGAACATCCTATTGTACGTATGAAAATACATTAGAGGAAAACTTTATTACTTTAAACATTGGTTATCTGGTTCTTCTATGCAATCTCCATTAAATACCCAGTTGCTATAGTGGAAAGAGAAAACCATGAATGTTGAAACTTCCAGGGTTGAGCATTTTAATGAATATTCTGGAGGAAAAAGAAGGGTGTATGTGTAATTTTTTAAATTAAATCAAGAATAAGTGAATGAGATGGCAGAGCCAAAATGGCAGAGAGATGCCAAGAAGTTGCCTGAGTTCTCCACTCTTTCACTCAGAAGTTACATTAAATTAAGCTTCTAAACAGATTCTTGAGGCATGGAATGCACAAAAAGTCAGAGAGAAACAGTTTTCCAGCTTAAGATAACTAATAATAACTCCAGGAAAGATCTGTCTCACTTGAATAAAAGGGGAGTGAGACACAGCATAGGTAATGTTAGGGAAAGTTAGTAGGCAGCTCTTAGCTGCAGGAGACATCAGTTGTGAAGTCTCCAGCTTGATTGCAGAAAGCAAATAGTAAGCCCTTGAACCCTGGCACAACAGATGTGACCCCCAGGTCTGTGGGCAAGCCACAAACAAGACCCTGTTGTGGAAAGCTGGGGACCAGGCCCCTGACTCTCAGCATAAAACCTTGGGATGGTGCTACCTGTGCCCCAGGAATGGCAGTTAAGTTTAAAAATTATGAAATAGGCTAGGAAAAGTATGAAACAGAAAAGAGCCCAGAACATAGGTACTCTGGTGACAAGGAAGTTCAAAACACAAACTTAGAAGAGGAAATAATGTCAAGCTTATATGTGAAGACTCAAAGGGAAATATGAATTGGTCTCAAATTCAAAAAGTCCTTTTGGAAGAGCTCAAAAAAGGATATTAATTAGATAAGAGAGATAGAAGAAATATTGGGAAAAGAAATGAGATTTGTCCAGAAGAATTATAAAAACAAGAGTCAAGAGCTTGGAAAAGGAAGCATAAAATTTGAATAAAGAAACCAATTTCCTAAAAAATAGATTTGGCTAAATAAAAAAAAAATTGCACTGGAGAAAACAATTTTAAAAGTAGAATTGACAGAAGAAAACAAATCTTTAAAAATTAGAATTAAGCTGCAAGCTAATTACACTATGACACATCAAGACTCAGTTAAACAAAATCAAAAGAATGAAAAAATTAAGAAAATATAAAATATCTTGTTGGAAAATCAAGTGACCTGGAAAATACATCCAGGAGACATAGTTTAGGAATTATTGGACTGCCTGAAGGCCATGAAAGACAGAAGGAGGGAGGGAGGGAGGGAGAGAGAGAGAGAGAGAGAGAGAGAGAGAGACAGAGATTGTACAGTATCTTTCAAAAAATTATCAAAGAAAAAGATCCTGATATCCTAGAACCAGAGGGTAAAATAGTCCTTAAAACAATCCACTGATAACCTCCTCAAAGAGACCCTGAAATGAAAACTCCAAGGAATATTATAGCCAAATTCCAGAACTATCAGGTGAAGGAGAAAATACTGCATGCAGCCAGGATGAAATAATTCAAGTATCAAGGCATCATAGTCAGTATTACACAGGACTGAGCAGTAAACAATACATGACAGGAAAATTATTTTTAATTCACTCTGCTATCTGTTTCCATTTTATTGGACAGTTCATTCCATTCACATTCACAGTTATGATTGCTATCTGTGTATTTCTTTCCACCCTGTTTCCCTGCTTGTTTGTACTTTTCTCTCTCCTTTCTTCCTTGCCCTCCTCACTAAAGCTTTGCTTTTGACTGCTGCTTCCCTCAATTTGTCCCCCTTCTGTTAATTCTTTTCCTTTTCTTCCTTTCTCCTTACTATTTCTTCCCTGCCTTCTATTCACACCTCGATTTACTTTCCACTGTCCTCTTCCAGATGCCTGTAGGGCACATTAGATTTTTATACTTAACTAAATATGTTATTTTCTTTTGAACCAAATTTGATGAGAATATGGTTCAAACAATGCTCATCTCTCTCCCTTTATTCCTTCTACTCTAATAGGTCTTTTTTTCTCTTCATCTGATGTAATTTGCCCTATTCATCCTCCTTATTTCCTGTGCTGAAGTGGACATTATTCCTCCCTGGGCCCCTAGGTTGAGAGATATCTGCTAGGTTGCTGGGCAGGTTTGGATAAATTGCCCAGTAACAGGCTTTTGTTGGGCCCCTGTCAAAACGTTATTCCCCCTTGGGTTGTGAAATATCTGTTGAATTGTTAATAGCCATTTTCTCTTGAGTCCCCTTGCATGGCAACAATCTGTACCCCCCTGATGTTAGACCCCTTTGCCAGGCAACTATCTTCTGCTGGGCACCCCCCTTCTTCACATTTTGTTGAGTGTCAACCATTCTCTAATTGGGTCCCTTTCCTGGCACCTATTTTCTGTTGGTGTCCTTTTCCTAGAAGCACCCTGACAACAACTTTCTCTTTGGGGGCCCTTGCCTAGCAATAAGCCCCCCATGCTCTGTCAGAACTATGTTTGTTGTGGAAACTGCAAAGCTGTACCGAGTAGCGCTGAAATGCTTAAAATGCACACACCCACCTTAGTTTGAGGCTGTCTCCTCTGGGTTTCTCCATGAGGCAGCCGCCAGCCTGGCTAATAAAGAAGCTTTCAAAATTCCTAATTGATTCTTGCCTGTGAATTTCTCAGTCCATCCATTTCAGTACAAAACTACTTATAGTAACTCTTTTTGTGGTGGTAAGAAATTGGAAATTGAGGGGATGCTCATCAATTAAGGAATGATTGAACAAGTTGTGCTATATGAATGTAATGGAAAACAATAGTTTAATAAGAAATAATGAATAAGTGGATTTCAGCAAAACCTGGGTAGCCTTAGATGAAATGATGCTGGGTAAAGTGAGCAGAACCAGAACATTGAACACATCAAGAACAACACTGTAGGATGGTTAGCTATGATATACTTAGTTCTCAGTAACACAATGATTCAAGACAATTCCAAAAAACTCAAAATGAAAATTTTAACCAAATCCAGAGACAGAACTATGGAGCTTGAAGGTAGATTGAAGCATACCATTTTCACTTTTCTGTTTGCTATTTTTTTCTTTCTTGTGGTTTTTCTTTGATTCTTCTTTCACAGCATGTCTAACAAGGAAGTATATTTAATATGAGTGTATACATATAATGTATGTCAGTTTGCTTACTGTCTTGGAGGGGAGGAAGGAAGTGAGGGAAGAAGAAAAATTCAGAACTCTAAGTCTTACAAAAAAGAATCTTGAAAACTATTTTTACATGAAATTGGAAAAAAATAAAATACTCTTAAGTTAAAAAAAAGAGTAATGAAAGTATCCAAGAACAGATAGGACCATTACTTGAGACAACTGAGATGATAATGAATGACAAAAAGATGACAGAATTACTCAATTACTGTTTTGTTATTTTCCCCCAATAATTAAAAATAATTAAAAGATTCTTCAGATAAAGATATATATAATTATAACAATAACATTAAAACTATCGATAGTTAGGCGGTAGAGTCGATATAGTGATGGACCTGGTTGGTACAGTGATGGAATTCCTTCATTTGAATCCTCTTCCCTGTAACAATGGCAAAGTTATGTAACCTTTCTCTGTCTCAGTTTCCTCAATCATAAAATGTGAATAATAATAGTGTATACATCAAAGAATTACTGTGAAGATGAAATGAGGTTGTAGTTGTAAAACTCTTTGCATAGTGCCTTCCATGTATTATATGCTCAATAAATATATATTTTTATAACTACAATAATAATATGTTATATTTATATAGTACCTTAGGGTTGACAAAGTGAATTTAATGCAACAGGAAATTTTAGTTTCATAACAAAATTTTGAGGAGGTTGCATTATTTATCAGTGTGGAGGATCACCCAACTAGCTATCCATTATGTATCACTGTAGTTCTCACAATGTAAGCTCAGTTATTTGTATACTTCTTGAGCATGTGGGGAACTTACTGTAAAATATATACTTAAGGGTACATATTCATCAAGGAACAGTCTCTTATGACCTAGATATTTTTTCCAATTTGTCAAAGAAAAACCTAAAATACCATTAATAGCATGAAAAATAACTATTGCTACATAGACATTGTTTTCTGGAACCATTAAAATAAGAGTAAACTTTAGCAAAATTAAATCATCTTTATAAAGATAAAATGAGTGGAAACATTTCATAGTATAGATTCAGAAAGCATATCATTTCAGTACATATATAACTAAAATACATATCCTCTATTGAAACTGTTAGCTTTGTCTTCTTTAAGTGATATTCAGTAACCATATTGTATTCTCAGCTTTATTAATGAGTCGTTACTAAAGGAGAAAGAAGGTGAATGCAGAGATCACATAAGAAAATCTTCTAGATAATTCATTTTAAAAAAGAAAGAAAAGAGGTCACAAGGTCTTGTCAGCAGTACTAAGACTCAAGAAGATTGAAGAATTAAAGATTTGCTAAACATTGCTTTCTTTAAGTATATTCTTAACATGAATTCCTGCCCTTTTATCAAATTAAGCACTTGCTCCAACCTCTTCTACTAGATTTGTGATGATAGGTACTTTAAAACACATCAGTATTCTTTTGGTGATTCAATATAACTATCTGAAAATTGTAGAGCATTGCAATCTCCTTAGAATAACAATTTCAACTGATTCAAAAAGCAATGGCAATTGGTGTGTTGGGTTTAAATAAAATATTGCCAATGATTACACAAGACTCAAAATGTGTAATATTTACAAAAATGCACGATTAAAAGTGAGGTTGTATCAGTCAATGTAAAGGGGCAGCTAGGTATTACAGAGGAAAGAATGTCAGACTTACAATTAGAAATACCTGAATTCAAATCCAAATTACTAGCTGTATGATCCTGAGCAAGTCAATGAATATCTGTTTGCGCAAGTTTTCTTATCTGTAAAATGAAGATAATAGCATCAGCCTCTCAGGCTTGCTGTAAGGATTAAATAGGATCATAGTGGTGAAGATCTTAGCACAGTGACTCACACCTAATAAGCACTGAACAAATGTTAGCTGTTACTATATTGATACTTACTAGTATAAGCTATTACTATGATGAGGGGTAACAAGTAGTCAGCCTGGTGCAGAAATTGTAGTATTTTTAAAAAAATACTTACAGGACATCCAATGCCTGGATTTTGGCTATAATTTAATAAATATTTGTTGATTGGTTCATAAAATGTCAGATACTTTGTGGAGAGCTATTAGGAAAATGTGAACAGTCTCAGTGAATAGGAAGGTATAAATTGGTTATAGTCTTTCCAGTTGGAGGAAGTACCATCATAGATGCCATCATGAATCTATTGGGATGTTGAGAATGAACTAGTTAGATGAACTCAGTGTTTTTACACTATTTCAATCATTGTCTCTTACATTGTCCAATACTGCTTACAATGCATGTTTGTGGTAGGCACATGCCCACAAAAGAGGCAAGAAGGGTTTAGAATACAACAACAATCCTGGATTTTAAATTGTTGGCTTTTTCCCCTCTGCTCGATCTTCACCTTGTTTTATCAAGAAGAAAAAAGAAAGCAGCACTGTTCAATATCCACTCTTCATGATTACATTAGGTAATTTTAGCTTTCAGACATCTTATTGTATCATAGATGGAGAGAATTTGGAGGGATCATCAAGAAAAAATGATAAACTTGTTTTAAATTGGAAATGGAACTGGGAACTAGTTCGAGAGAAAATGGAGACTTAGTAGACAGTTTTGAACTTTAACTTGGCAAGGCAAAGTAAGTCAATGATTATTTATTAGGTAATTACCGTATGCCAGGCCTTGTTATAAGCACTGGAGATGCAAAGAAAGACAAAAACAAACAAAACCCCTACAAGCACTCAAATAGTCTCTGTTCTCCTCAAGCTTTACAGTGTAATGAGGGAGATCACTTACAAACAACCATGTACAAAATGGATACATTCAAGATAAGCTGGAGATAAGGAGGACTTGGTAAGACTTCTTATAGAAAGTGGAACTTCAAATGAAAATTGAAGAAACCTAGGAGAGCCAAGAGGCAGAGAACAGGAACAAGAGTTTTTCAGACATAGGGGATTTCCAGGGAAAATATCTAGAATCAGGACATAGAATATTGCTTAGAAGAACAGCAAAGAAGACAGTCGTGTTGGAACGCAGACCAAGTAGGGAATGAGGTGGAGGGGGGGGAAAGATAGTGTGTAAGAAGACTAAAAAGGTAGGAAAGGTGTAATTTGTGAAGGACTTCATTGAACAGATGATTTTCTCTTTGATCCTGGAACCTATCCAGTAAAACTGATTCAATAGGGAAGTGAAGTGATCAATTATGGCTTAAGAAGGGTCACTTGAGTGGAGGATGGACTGAAGTGGGGAAAGATTTGAAACATGGAGACAAACAAACAGGATATCAATATGGTCCAGGCATGGAGTAAATTGAGTTTGTGACAAGATGTTCACAATGTAAAAGATGAAAAGGAGGCATGTGCCATATAGGGTATGAATTAATTTTGACTTTCATCTGCTATTAATATGACCCTCAGAACTCTTTCAGCCACTATTAACTGTACTTTATTCCTCTGAAAAATGTGGACAATAAGATAATTATCACTTACCTCAAAAGGTTGTTGTAGGTTTCAAATAGAATGACATGTACAAAATGTTCTGTAAGCAGTCTGTAAGAGTTAAAACGTTAAAAATGTCTAACATTGTTATAATTAATAATTGTTATAATTAATATTTTCATTCTTCTCAGGACCACTTTTGACTCTACCATGCCACACAGATGTCTCCTCACTCCAGAAATACATTCCACCTCTGTTACTTCTCATTGGCTAGTTCCTCCCTAATCTCTATTTTAAGAAACTGTCCATGATAGCCATTTTTTGATTCCCTATTGTGGGAAAACTTTGTAGTTTTTTTTGAACCTATCCCAGCGTGGTTGAGAGACCAGGTGTATTGATTAGAGAGAAAATTATTTAATGCTTAACTAAGAACATACAGATTATACTGACCCCAGAAACTTTCCTGGGGAGCCTTACATTGCTACAATGCATATAAGAAATGTCCTCCCATTACTCTTCTCTAGCACCCTACACATCTTATCTAGAAACTCTCTCTGGCTATTGTATCATTGTTCCTTTGTTTGATCTTTATGTAAGTCAAAACTTACAGAGGCTGGTGGAAGAAGGCCACCTATGTCAGCTCAACTTTTTCTCAGACAACTTAAACTTCTTTCTATTTTTTTTCAGTTCTGGATTTGTTCTAGACTGACAGCTTGATTTCAGAAGTGGTATCTCTGATGGTCAATCCAAGAAGCCTAAATGTTTGTTCTAGACAATGGATGCTGAGTAAGTCTCCATGATCTCAGGATTGAGAGAAGTGGCATAAAACTATATGGGATAAATTGATAGTGAGAATCTGGTGAGTAACCTTAGGGTTCAAGTCAAGTCTAGAGGCCTATATGACAGGTAAATCTCATGAATTACTTAAGGCAGGGTTAGAGTTAGCCTAGCCACTCTTATCGGTGAATTAATAGTCATCTTGGGCTGATCACTTGAGGCTTAAGGGGACAGCCCTGCCATTGGATAAATTAGACCTTTCTCTGGCAGGTCTCTTCTCTCTCTCTCTCTCTCTCTCTCTCTCTCTTTTTCTCTCTCTCTTTCTGTCTAGTTTTTTTTTCCTCTTCCTACTTTGCTCAACCCTCTCATGACTATTAGAAATAAGTCAGACATCTGATCTATGAGTCTATACTAGTGGCAGCTGCCCTAATGTCTTGGTGAGTATGGCAATCTGTTCCAGAACTCAAATTCAAAGGCCCCCATTTGAAACACTTGGCCTAGGGGGAGAGAATCCTTTATCAGATATTGATGTTTATGTTAACTTTTTGTGATACCCATTTAATTGATTGAGTAAACTTAGGAAACTTTTGTCTAACTTAAGTGCTATACACATTTACTGAGGATGACCCCAGGTTAATGAGGGAAACTCAAATGTGTAGTAGTCAAATAAACCATTGACCAGGGTTGGGTTTCCATAGAGATGGAACACTTGTAATCTTAAGAGCAGAGGACCCTTTTTTCTCCTTCTCTACCTTTCCTAGTAAATTCTCAAGAAAAATTTTGAATTTTCTTGTGGATAGTGTTCTTCATACATTTGGCTACTATGCGGATTTGGAAGCAGAAAACCCAACCACACCATAGAACCACTGTAAAATTATGCAGAAAAGGAGTTTAGAATGATAGGGAAGATTAATAAGATTTTCCCACAGTTCCATACTCTATGCTTGACTCTCCAGATCTTCTCTACCATGTTTCATCAAATTCTTCTGCTCACATATTTAAGCATTCTATTATGTATTATCCTATGTTAGAATGTAGGGCAGCTAAGTGGCACAGTGAATTGAGCACAGAACCTGAATCAGGAAGACCCAGATTGAAATCTGGCCTCACACCCTTACTAACTGTGTGATCCTATTTAAGTTACTTAACCTTACTTTCCTCAGTTTCATTCTCTTTAGATAAACTGGAGAAGCAAATGTCAAATCACTACATTGTCTTTGCTGAAAAAAAAACAAACCTTAAAAGGGTCACAAAGAGACAGGAATGACTGAAAAACGACTATGCAACAACAATTAGAGTGAAAGCATTCTGGAGGGTAAGAATTGCCTCTCTATATTCTTCTCCACAGTTAGTACAGTGCCTGTCATATTACAATTACTTAGTGAATGCTTTTTGACTTTGTTGATATGACTTTACTCATAGACAATTTAAGTAGCTAGTTACACTGTGCTATTATAGATTACAAAGGACACAGAGGCCCTAAGTCTACTTTTTAAAATGAAGTTACTAGCATTTTGTCCAAAATATTTTCTAGACCTTTAAGTTGATTGAATTTGTTTTTATTTGTCTGAACTGGACAGCAGATTACCCATAAGATTCTTAGGATAGTCATTAAAGGTAACAACAGAAAGACATTGAAAATAGGACTGGTAGTAAAAGTGAAGATGCAGAGGAACCAGGAATTTCCATGAAGGAGGTTCCTTTCAGTGAGCACTATTGCTAGTTTTGAAAAGAAAATTTATAAAGACCAACATCTCCCATTGTATCTGGGATCATCTCCATTCATTCTGACCTATGTTCTTGTCACTAGGTGAAGATGACCTGGCAGGATAGTCTGAGGCTGATGACTTTATACAGCCCTGCCTCAATTAAATCCAATTCACTTTCAAATCAAGACATCACCCTTCTGACATTACTGATTCTCTTCAAGGAGGAAGGACAAATAACAATTGCTAGCCAGTATGAGACTGGCTGAAGAATTTTTGACAAAAAGAAAGAAGTAAATGAATGTATGGGTGGAGAAAGAAAGCAATCTTACACTGCATTTGCATTCCTTTCTTCCTTGAATTGTCATGTTTCATACTCAAGGGACTTAACCAAAAGTTTTACATAAATTTATTAGATTTATGTATAAAAAGTTATACATAAATCCCTGGCCACCCCATATTTTGTGGATTGCTGTTTACTTCAGGTTGCTAACCTGTTTTTAGATTTCTCTTGAGGTTCAAAGCAGTTCACACTCTGGCCCAAGGCTCCCTGTTAAATTGTTCCCCTTTGATTTCAGCAACAGATCTGTATAGTTTGAGTTTTCTGAAGTTTGAACTTGCTCACTTTCCACAGTGAAGTTTTGAGTTACTGGAACTCAGCTGCTATCAGCAGCTAGAAAAATAATCTTCTCTTTGCCTGCTTCCCATCGGGTTAAATCTAAGTCCCAAACTCAATGATATGAAAACTTAGTTCCTTTTGCCTATAACAGCCATGACTTCATTTACTCAGGAACATCCATTGATTTTTTCATGTTCTCTCTAATACCTGGAAGGTCTGACTTGCAATTTTGTGACTACTACCTGTTGGCTTTCTAGAACATTACACAAGTTGAATTTCTACTGATGAAACTATTTTTCCAAGGTATGCTTTTTAAAAGAAGAATAATACCTTCCTTCTCCCCTTACAATGCCATGTAATTTTAAAATATGGTTTTCAGAACTTTAAAAACAATTATAGGGAATAATATTCAGCCATCCCACGCATACACAATATTTTCCTCAAATAAAACCATGCTATTCCTCAAAAAAAAAAACCGCACTAAACAGAACCCCTTTTCTCCCACTTTCTGAAAGGAAAATGAGTCACTTATACACCAGAGGTGTGGAGATGAATGACCATAATATGTCACATGAAAATTTCTTCAAATAAATTGATCTGGTAATTGGGAGTATTTCAAGACAAATTTCAGAAACTCTCTTGTTATTTACACTGACATCATTTTTATAATGCAGTGACACAAAATAATGATGAGATGATTTTGGTCTTATTTAAAGACATGTCTTTTCACTGTAAACTCTTGGAGGTAATTACCTAGTGTAAATCACTTTACAAAGAACACACACACACACACACACATGAACTAGACAGGAATAAAAATTTGAAATTGTGTTTTCAATCTCTACTCTAGTTATGATCAAGGTCTTGTGATTTTAGAATAAGGTATTGTAGGAAATGAATTCGTACCAATTGGTATACATCACATTTTTAATAGAAAATGAAGCCATGTTCATTTTTATTTTTCAGAATTTTCTACACTTTAAATTTAAAGAATAGTTAATTCCTATTAATTTGTTTTCATAGTAATTACCCCTGATAAAAATAAACTCTCCCTCTTGAAAGGCCATAATCCTTAGGTGACTGGATTGTTAAAGTGAAGGTCAACTTCTTCCTGATACTTACTGGATTCTTTATCTGAGGAGATACTTGTGGCTGTTGGGAAATTATTTAAGCCCTCTGAACTTCAGTGTCTTCATCCATAAAGTAATGCCTGCAAAACTCACCTTTTGGAGTTAGTTTGAAACTCAAATGAGATTATATGTGTATGGTGTCATACCAATATTGTTTGTTCTATGAACTTTCATTGCATCAGTGTATATACCTGTCATGTTATATCTCCTTTGTTGTAGAAACTACATCTTATTATGTTTATGCTTCTTTCAGTGAATTGCATTATTCAAATATTTAATATTTATTCAATAAATTAATGACAGACATTCTTACATATAAATAATTGATATTTATGTAATTCTTTGTATATCCTATTGTGCATAAAATGATGACTAATTTTTTTATTATGCTTTCATTAAGCAATTTATTAAAACTATTTTCAGAGGCCCCTAAATGGTGCATGAATAGAGAGCACTGATCTTGAAATCAGGAGGACTTGAGTTCCAATATGGCCTCAGACATTTGACACTTACTAGCTGAGTGATCTTGGGCAAGTCACTTAAACCCAATTACCTTGCTTTCCTCCTCCAAAAAAATTAAAATAAAACAAAACTATTTACTACTTCCTGAACATTTAAAAGAGATTTATTATTCGAATATATCTGTGATGTAATGTGGTCACTCTCCCTACCAATGCATATTATATCTCATCCACCTCTTCCAAATCCTTTTAAGTTCTGCTCCATGCCAAATAGAATTACCTAATATGCTCAGAAACATTAACTTACTTTGGACTTGACAAGGTTCCAATAGAGTATCGAGACCACTTTAAGACTACCATCACTTTTTCCATATGACCAATCTGTCTTCTTTTTCATTCATACATTTCAATGATGATATCATTTATTCACTTCTCTTGTGCAATTCCTTATTTGTAATGCATTACAATTTGTGCAAGCTAACTATAGATTATGCTATACCTGTTCAGATGAGTTTCAATTTCAATATTTCAGAGACTATAGTGTTCCATGACTCATGGTTAAGTAACACTGGGAGAATATTAATATTAAAGATAAACCTTCGATTCAGAAAGAAGCAAGAGGCATTGAAAGAACCATTTAATTTCCCAAATGCAATCCAACCTTCACAAGTTAAACTGCAAGAGGCCAAGCCAGGCCATGCATATTCTATTTGCCCCAAAGCAACCACTTCCATTTGTCTATGGAGAGACTCATAAGGTGCTTACTTATTTTAGAAAATGTTTACAGATATGTGAGATTCTATTCTCATAGGTGCCTGGATTGTAAATCAAATTGTAACTAAATGAATTCATAAGCACAAAATTGAGGATGAGTTCTATTGCCCTGGAATCACATTCTTTGCCTTTTTGGTCTCTTCTTATGCAAGTGTACTTAAGCCACATGTCAATTCTTAAATTTATTTTGTTGATAGTCCAAGTTTGAGAAAGTGATGGAGAAAATGTTAATAATGAGATTAAACTTAAAAGTATATGTGTGTGTATATGTTTATATATGTATGTATACACACACACATATATATATATATATAATTTTTTGAGATCTAGTTATTAAATATTTAGTAGTTTACCCTTGTATTCAATTGTCCCACCTTTTTGAGTGTAGAGAATCACAATTTTCCATCTGAGTACTTCACTCTTTAACATTCAAACATTGGATCTTTTATCCTTTCAATACTTGCATTTTTTGCTGTATTTTAACTAGGACATTCAACCTTACCCACATTAAACTTCCCTTCTCACCTCTCCTCCATGTAATCCTTAGTTCAAAGCTTAATTCAAGGACTACAGCTCTTATACTAAATCCTGCCCCCAACATACCCACTATCAATGTTCCCTGACTCACATACACTAATTGGTGATTGTTTTTTCCCTCCCTTTCTACTTTCTTCCTTCTTTCCTTTCTTTCTTTCTTCCTTCCTTTCTATCTTCTTTTCTTCCTTCCTCCCTTTCTTCCTTTCTTTATTTTTCCTTCCTGCTTTTTCCTTCTCTTCCTCTCTCTCTCTCTCTCTTTTTCCTTCCTGCTTATCAAATTACTATTAAACTGCTTGTGATTTGAATAAATTATAAGACATGTGCAGCCCTGAACACTGTGGTGGTACTCAGAAAGTACAAACATTCTTATCATGGAATTCCCAGATCTTTGTGTGATTGTATGTGTCCATGCATATGCATATGTGTGTATTCATACACACATGTGTGTACGTATTCATACACATATGTATATTATGTCCATATGTATTTGTGTTTATGCACACATATCATATATTTTAATATGTGAGGCATTCAGGGAAGAGTAGCGCTTGTGTGATTGCTCGCTGAAGCAGGGCTGCTCATCCATTTTATGTGTCCATGTGGCACTTAGCTCTCATCCATGGCTCCAAGAAGTTATAGCAGAGTCACATTCCAATAAAATCAGCTCATCACAAAGACTAAACCAGGTTGAAGGTAAGAAAGAGGCCTCAAACCCATTGGAGAGTTAGGGGGATGTCTTCCTGAAACATGTGAGGACATCTTCCATTAGAATGGGCAAATGAGAACAATATGCTCCAAGACCATAAGGGTGGCTGAAGCAGGCTCTGTGGAGTGCTTACAGCTTGCTAAAACATCAAAGACTTTAAGATCATCCATTGCATCTTGGGCCACCACCAATCCTTTTGACTTTTGTCTTGTCACTGAATTTCAATGACTCTGGAAGAGAGTGAGGCTAATGACTTTGTGTGACACTGCCTAATTTAAATCCTCTTCTAAAATGAGTAGAAACATCACCCTGTGATGTCATTGGTACTTTAAGAAAATGAGGGACAAAAAGTAACCATAATAATAACAATATATCATATATAAAGACATGGGACAGCATGCCAGAGTGGGAAATATTGGCGGATTTTGAACTCTGTTAAAGACAGGAAAACTTCATTGATGTAATTATTGATTTAAACCAATATTGTGGTTACTGAATACAATCAAACATTACTCTCTTAAAATTTTCACATTTATGTTGCATAGTTTGTTCAACATGTATTAGCTACTATAGTTCCTAAGCCATTCCAATGATTTTTTCTGTATCGGAATAAAAGAAATGGCACATCAGGCAATTGACAAAGATAATTAAATGGCATAATAAATACACCAAAAAAAAAACAAACAAAAAACTTCCCTCCATCAATGAAAAGTATATTATTCTGCAATTCCCCAGGACACCTATGAGAGTTTAACAAGTAGGGGACATAAAGAGAGGGAGAAGATATCTAAGGAACATTTTATGAGGTTAGGAGCAAGGAAATTCTTGCTATTAGAGTTTTATCCTATTTAGAACTCTTTGATACTATATGGTGCTTCATTTAGAATTGTTGTTATATGTTTACCTAGTACTATATACTCCTAGGCTGCTTTCTGTACTAAAGGGCAAATTATTGGTGTGTTCTGCTGGTATATTTTCATGGTTACACTGCCATCTGCTGGTTAATTGCTCTGGATTTTCTTGTGATCTAACGCAATCTGGGTTTTCTAATCAAATGATGCTCCTGTATTACCTCTTCTCCTTTGAGGAATAGTCACATCTCTTTTTTGTATATCTAGCCATGGCCTTAGTGCTTTGTCAGTTGTGAGTCAGGTTCACAGCCTCACTTAACCCTCCATTTGAAAAACTATGGTCAAAACTATTTTTTCAACTTTGAATTCCTCATAGTACAGATTCTTCTAGTCTACCTATTCTTTGATTCAGAGTGGGAAAATAGCTTTAAGTCCCAAAATGCCCCTCATTATGAGAAAGTAATCCATTCAAATTACCCCATAATTTCTCTTAGTAGGCTTGGAGGAGTAGATGATCTTCAATGTCCTGGATTTTTGATGGCAGCAACAAAATACACAAAATAATGGCAGCATGAACTAATTGATGATAACTTGTTAACTATGTTGGAGAAAAGATTCTTCATTTGGCATGGATTTTATTAGGTAACCACAGAAATTTCCTTCTAGCTCTGAAATTATGTGATCTTGTGGCATTTCAGTACAGTACACAGATTCTAACAAGCAAAATAAGCCAATTCTACACATTTGTTTTTTTAAATTTTGCAACTGTGATGCTTACCTGATTCCCTGGGTAAAATATATTCTTATAAACAATGCCAACCCTATTATATGTGTGCAAATACACATAATATATGCATACATACAAATATATGTGTACATATGTATATATATATATATATATATATATACATATATATAGTGTTTGTGAAGAAATAAAAAATCTCAGACTGAAATATAATTATCTTTCTGGGATTTTTAACACATAATTTTTTCATATTACAAATCTTATCCTCAGTGTGAATATAAATAGCTACACAGGAGAATTTTAAATCGAAGACTACAGGGAAATAGCTATATTTTATTTCCAAAAATTCTTTTAACACTAAAGGCAAAAACTGAAGCTGTCTAAAATACATCTTTATATAAGGCCTAGTATAGCCTTTTAGCTCACATTGATGTCAGGAGATTTTTCATTTAAGGAACACAGAGACAAATAAGAGGATTGAGATTATCAGCATTTGAGAGCAAGTTTTACTTTGAAATGACTCATAATATCATATATCTGACTATAATAAGGGAAAGAAGTTACTTAAGCTTATAACACATTGTAATTATGTAGTAATCATGTGTATTATATAAGAGATAAAGAAGGCAAATGGTGTATGCTATCAAATAAAGTATTTATCCATTAACAAGACTCTACATCATTAGAAAATTTTAATGAAATGTGTCTCAATATAGTTGGTTGGTATAGAATAAACTCTTGTTAAATAGATGAACTGAGCTTTATTGAGCAAGTCTTGATAGTTTTGATAAGGGAAAGATCACAGTATTTTTTTAAAGTAAGAATTCTTAATATTTCATTTTAAGTAATATTTTAATGTTTGCAATTACACATAGAGATAATTTTAATATTCATCTTTTTAAAAAAACAATTGAGTTCCAAATTTTGTTCCTTACTCCCCTTCCATTGGCCAAAAAATAGTAAGCAGTTTGATATAGGTTGCATATTTATAATCACATAAAGCATATTTTCATATTAGTTTTGCTGCAAGAGAAGAAACAAACACAAAACAAGAACAAAATGAAGTGAAAATTAGTATGCTTTGATCTGCATTTAGATTTCATCAGTTCTTTCTTGGGATGTGGATAGCATTTTTCATCATGAATTCATCCAAATTGCCTTGGATCATTGTATTACTGAGAATAGCTCAGTCATTCACAGCTGATCATCATATGATATTACTGTGTATAACATTCTCCTGATTCTGCTCATTTAACATTTCATCAGTTCATTTAAGTCTTTCCAGGTTTTATTTTGTTGTCTTTGTTGTTGTTGTTGTTTTCTGCAATCAGTCTACTTATCTTAGAGAACAATAGTATTCCATTATGTCCACATATCTCAAGTTCTTCAGCCATACAGGCATTTCCTCAATATTCAGTTCTTTACCATCACAAAGACACTTGCTATACTCTTCTATAAATAGGTTCCTTTCCTTTTAAAAAACATTGTGGTATTGCTGGATCAAAGGGTATGCACATTTTGACTATCCTTTGGACAGAATTCAAAATTGCTCTCCAGAATGGTAGGACCACTTCACAACTCCACCAACAGTGTACTACTGTCCCAATTTTCCCACATCCCCTTCAACATTTATCATTTTCCTCTTTTGTCATACTACACAGTCTGATAAATGTGAGTTGTAATTCACATTTCTCTAACCAACAATGATTTAGAGCATTTTCACATGAATCTAGATAGATTTGATTTCTTCATCTGAAAACTACCTATTCATATCCTTTGACCATTTATCAAATGGGGATTGATCTGTACCTTATAAATGTGACCCAATTTTCTATATATTTGAGAAATGGACCTTGCAGAAAAAAAATACTTCCCAACTTTCTTCTTTCCTTCTAATCTTGGCTGCATTGATTTTGTTTGTACAAAATCCTTTCAGATATATACAGATAGATAGATAGAGATATATAATCAAAATGATTCATTTTACATATCAAATTCTCTCTATCTGTTGTTTGGTCATAAATTCTTTCTCAATAGATCCAACAAGTAAATTGTTCTTTACTCTCTTAATTTGCTTATAGTATCAACTATGAATTATTTTGACCTTATCTTGGCATATAATATAAAATGTTCATCTTCACCTAGTTTCTGCCATACTGTTTTCCTGTTGTTCCTATTTTCTTTTTTAATCAGTGATTACAATGATTGTTTAATACTGTGTCTTGTGTGCCTAATGTATTCCACTGATCCACTGATCCACCACTCCTATTTCCTTGTTAGCCAGTACCCTATTATTTATGTAATTACCACTTTATAATACCATCTAGATCTGCTACAGTTATGCTTTATTCCTTCACTTTTTTCATTGTTTGCCTTGATAATCTTGTCCCTTTTTGTTCTTCCAGTAGAAATTTGTTAATTTTTTCTAGCCATATGGTAAAGTAATTTTTAGTATGATGATTGCTATGACAATGAGTAGGGAAATTAATTTAGATATAATTGTCATTTGTATTATATTGGCTCAGCCTACCCATGAACAATTTAATTTTTATTTTCCATTTTTTTAATATCTGACTTTATTTGTGTGAAAAGTGTTTCATAATTGTGTTCATGTGGTTTCTGGCTTGTCATGGCAAGTAGATTCCCAGATATTTTAATATTGTCTACAGTTATTCTAAATGGGATTTCTCTATCTCATGCTGCTGGGCTTTGTTTTTAATACATAGAAACGATGATGATTTATGTGGCTTTTTTTCATTATTTCAACTAGTTTTTATTTGATTAATTCCTAATATTTTAGGAAAAAGCAAGGGATACTCAAATGGACGTATCATAGCAGAACTTAGATGAAGGTCTTCTGATTATGGAAGTAGAAAGAGCACTGTTTCTCTCACACAGCTGCTGCCTCACTTATCTTGTCATTGCTTCTTTCAGTGCTCCTTCTGAAAATATAGGCATTGCCCTGGATCATCTACTGAGAGCATATAAGAGTTAGTCCATTACATCTCCATAAATTGGAGATGCATACTCCTGCAGGTTAGGGCTTTTTCTCTACTTTCCCGTTTGTGCTGCCCTTTTGATCTTTGCCTTCTCATCTCCACAAAAGTTCTTTCTGTCACCTGATGAGTGTCATACAACCTGGACCCCAGTGTCTTATCCTGATCTGATACTTTGATGAACAAGGACACATTTTATTGATTTACTGCCTGATATATAAAATGCCTGACTAAGGGGAACTTGGTCTAAAGAAATATACCTAAGAATCTACAACATGTGGGGAATATTTTCTTGAGTTCTTGAACTGGTGACTATTGGTAGATAGGGATTCCTACAGCAGAGAATAGCAGGGATTATTATACCTTTTTAACTTTAGAAATATTTAACCTATTGCAGATAAAACTGATTGTAGTTGCATATTATTCTCCAGGAGTGTCTTATTTGATTGTTACCCTAAAGATTGAACTCTAGACTAGATTGGATTTAATCCAAAATATTTAGTGTGGAGGTAGTATTTGTTTTGTAGTGGCCTAAGCAGTTGCAGCCATTTTTTAAGTACAGATAAGGAATCCTTGATGGTCAGTTACAGGAGTTTGATTCTGATTGCTAATTACAGTTTTTATTGAACTATTTTTGAGGGAGAAAGAAAAAAAACTCATTCATTCTGTGAAATGACAGGATAGATGTTTTACAGAGAAAGTAAAAATGCAAATTTACTCTGACAGTCATCAATATCTATGAGAAAGGTGTGTTGTCAATACAAAGAGAATGGAAATAGATTATCCTTGGTATTAGACAACTAGAGGCAGAGATAAATGTGCTTTTGATCTTTAAAAATTGAATTTTGAAGGCAATAGAGCTTTTAATTAATTAAATTTAATTAAATCTGTTATGTATATACATGGAGTGGAAATTCCTAATGGAGATAGGGACTAATAGGTTGCATGTAGAAAACTTGATTGGTGACCCAGAGGTTTCTTTGGGGAATGAGTTAGACACTGTTGAAATTAGAAACATAAGAGTGAATAATAAAAGCAAAATTGAAGATTGGTTGCGATTACAGCAGGTGATAAGAAAGACTTTTTTCCTGTTGCTATTTCACATAAACTACTTCTTAAATGTTACTTTCCCTAATAGAAAAGGAGATTTTTAAAAAATATCTTCTTTATTTTAGGGAGGGGCAGCTAGGTTGCACAAAGGTGAGAATGCCAGGCCTGGACACAGGAAGATGAGCCTTCCTGAGTTCAAATTTGGCTTTAGACACTTACTACCTTTGTGACCTGTGGCAAGTCAACTAATCTTATTTTCCTCAGTTTCCTTAATGACAAATGAGTATCTTTTTCCAAGAAAACTTCAAATGCAGTCATAGAGGTTGGAAGTGACTGAACAATTTTATAAATCATATTTCTTGGATTTCTTTGAAAAGTTTTATTTATTTGAATTTTATTTACTACATGTTTTATTGCATTTTAACCTCTGATCCTAAGTGATTAGGTTAACCTAACTTAGGCCTGATCCAGAATAGTGAGAATAAGAGGAAAGCAGAATTTAAATACACAGTAGCTCCTGAAGCCCATGTCTATCAGAACTTCAGAGCCAATGAGAACTACTGTCTTGGAAACATAAGTCATCCTACACGTAAACATATGTGTATATGTTGTGGAATATTAAGGTACTAAAAATATTCACCCCAGGAGAAAGCTAGTGAAC
>CM053769.1:637305090-637382384 GCA_028658325.1 Potorous gilbertii
GCATTCTAATTGCCTCTAGCACCAATCTGTCGTCTATTCTAACATCCCTCCCTTCCCTTGTCCCCATCTTCTCTTTTGTCCTGTAGGACAAGATAACTTTCTATACCCCATTACCTGTGTTTCTCATTTCATAGTAGCAAGAACAATACTCGATAGTTGTTCCTAAAACTTTGAGTTCCAACTTCTCCCCATCCCTTCCTCCCACCCATTCCCTTTGGGAAGGAAGGCAATTCAATACAGGCCATATCTCTGTAGTTTTGCAAATGACTTCCGTAATAGTCGTGTTGTGAAAGGCTAACTATATTTCCCTCCATCCTATCCTGTCCCCCATTGTTTGTATTCTCTCTTTTGATCCTGTCCCTCCCCGAGTGTTGACTTCAAATTGTTCCCTCCTCCCATTGCCCTCCCTTGCATCATGCCCCCCACCCTGCTTATCTCCTTCTCCCCTGCTTTCCTATATTGTAAGATAGGTTTTCATACCAAAATGAGTGTGCTAAGCCCCACTTTTGATTCCCCTACTGTCTCATGCTTGACAACTGGAAGTAGAGGAAATCACAAAAGAAGGCTGACGAGTTCCACTGCAAGTTATGTTATAAAATCTCAAGTGGACCCTCCCTGCAGCAGGAAAATAATTTTATATCTCCCTGATGAATGCCCTGGGACAGATAGGTGGTACAGTGGATAGAGCATTGGGCTCTATCAGAGAGACTCATTTTTCATGAGTTCAAAGGTGATACTAGTTCTGTGACCCTGGGCAAATCAATTAACCCTAGTTTGCCTCAGTTTCCTCATCTGTAAAATGAGCTGAAGAACAAAATCTAAAACCACTCCAGTGACTTTGGCAAGAAAAACACCAAAAGGGGTCAAGAAGAGTTGAATGCTATTGAAAACAACTAAACAATGGATTCATTAATTCACTCACCATAAAATTGTTTTTAGACCTTCTCAACCTTCCCAAGGCATTTGCTTGTTCCTAGCTCTCAGTTAAATCCTTGCCTCAAACATCACTGAAGAAATTGAGGCCATTTTCTGAGAGCTCTGTCTTTTCCTCTCCTCCTCATCTCACATCCCTCAGATATCTTCTCCCACTGGGGCAGCTAGGTGGTGCAGTGGATAGAACACCAGTGCAGGAGTCAGGAGGGCCTGAGTTCCAATTTCCCTTCAGACACTTGACCCTCACTAGCTGAGTGACCTCGAGCAAGTCACTTAACCCTAATTGCCTCATCCTGTGTCATCTCTAGTCATCCTCTCTGGTCACTGGATTCAGATGTCTCTGGAGAAGAAGTGAGGCTGTTGACCTGCACAACCCTCCCTCACTCAAAACAAAGTCAATTGCAAGTCATGTCATTTCCTGATGGCATGGTCTTCTTCAGCAATGAAGGATGAACACACACATCTTTTTCCATTATCTCCTGTTTCATTCCTGTCTCATTCAAATAGATGTGCCATCCCATTTCAATGAAAACCTTCTCTACATGAACCCTTTGTCCCATTTAATTTCCTCTTTTCTAGCAAATTTATGTCATTATAATCTCTGCTCTCTAACTAATCTTTAATCTCTTCCTAATAACTGCTTCCCTACTTCCTACAATGATGTTTATATTTCTGCTTTCCTATATTTATGTCCAGGGTTTAGCACAGTTCTTGCAATGTAGTAAATACTTTAATGCGATTGGTATATACACCATCTACTGCTACTACTACTGCCACTACCACCACCAATACTATTATGAGCAAGAGTGAAGATATATCTAGGACACTGAGGTTTGAAAATAAATACAATACAAGGCAAAAGGTAAAGTGAGTGAGAACTAGAGATTTAGACAATGCACTCTAGAAAAAATTTAGGATGGAGAGAACACTAAGAATTAGTTGGGTCAGGGATGATGATGATACCTGTCTTGAACCTAGAAGGAAAGTAAGAATTCTGATAGGAAAGGAAGAGGATTGAACAGCCTATGAACCAGGAGGTTAATTAGAAACTGGCTTAGCTAGCTTCATTTAGGCAATTATGCATGATGTTCAAGGCTCTCAATCACAATAGCCTTATGATCACTTAAGGTAGTTGGGTCACTTGATGAACTACTGTTTATCTACATAGTAAATAACAATAAGATGCAAGACAGAGGCTGATTTCTAGGCTCTTGAACAGAGTATGCATTCCATGTAGGCCCATTCTAAATGTGTGCATGATTGGGAATAATAGACAGCCTTACTCATAAAGCATTGAGTGTTTGTATTTCTTCTTGGTATCTTACCCAAAATTCTCTTCAAAATCACCTCCTTCAGATTCTAGTTATCCTTTTAACGTAACTTAACAAAAATTCAGAGATATTTCAGATATCAAAATCTTGTACAAGAAAGGGGAGCTATCCATTACCAGGGATAAAAATGAGTCTGGGCCCTGTTGTCCAAAAGAAAAAGGAAACCCTTGCCTCAATTCAGCTCTGCCTGTCTACATTCTGTAAATCAAAGACTTGGAAATCAAGTGTTGTTACCAAATTACTAGCCATAGCTATGAATAAAGCCTTCTGCTTTTAAGAAAATTGGTCTTATGGGAAATGCAGTATCCCAAAACAAAATGCATACAACATGAGCAGGTAGCAGAAAGAGAGAGCAACAGCTAAGCTTTATTTTAGGGTGATCACTCACACAGTACAAAGGTAGTCAAAGAGGATGGATACACACTATATAGTTTGTTGGGGTCTTAGCTGTATTTAGGTCTCCAAAGGAGTGGAGAAGTTTATTACCTGGCTTAAGCAGAGCCAGAATAGACCAATCAGTCAGTAAATCACTGCATTAACAAGTGCTTATTACACATTTTCTATGTGCCAGAGACATAGTAAAGAATAGGGAGAAGTATAGAAACTAAATATTACTAGACAATAGCACAATACTCCTTTCTGATCAGCTTGCTTTCTGTAGTTAGAAATTCATAGTTAATTTATAGATCTAGAACTGAAATAGATCTCAAACATGATGTAGTTCAAATTACCCATTTTACAGATGAGGAAAGTGAGTGCTAGGGAAGCTAAATGAGTTAATAAATGTCACACAAGAATACAGATTTGATTTGAATGCAAGTCATGAGATATAAGACCAGTAGCCTTTCCATTTCACTGTGTTCCCTCCCTATTCTTCTAAACTTCTATTATACTGTTTGACCCTTTCCTTCTTTTACAAGAAAAAATAATTCATAGTTTCTAGGAAGTAAAGATCCCATCCACCAAAACCATAGAATTGATATTATTCACAGAACTAATGAAGAACAGACTCTGGGTTTCATCATCACCACCATACCTTGTCCATTGTTATTCACTGGGTCAGAATCTCATAACTCTTGTCTATACTGTAACTATTTAATTTACTTAGCCCAAGTATGTCTCTCTACTCCAACACTTCCCCCATTATTGCAATATCTTAGTCTATATGGTTCCCTGAATGGGCAACATGGTACTTAATCAAAATTAAGTACATTTCTCCCTATATCTCCTGTCTCTTTTATTTGACTTTTTTTCTTCAGATCTCCTTCCTCTGGAGAACTATTGCTTCACATTTTCCCCTACCCATTTACCTGTTACAGAATGCATGGCCTCCTCTTAAAGGGCATGTACAGGAAAGTATAACACATTTATTTCAAGCATAGGGATTAAGCATAAATATGTTTTTAAATGAGGAAATAACAATATCAGAAAAGATGAGTTGACCCTTGAATAACTTAATTTTTTAAAAGGAATTTCATTTTTTTTTAATGCAGTAAATAGTAGAGAGTAAAGGAGTGCTACCTAGGCAAAGTGTATACCTAGAGAATTGTATATGGGGTGTTCAGGAAAGACTGGTACTATAATATGAGGGCTTGTCCAGCCCTTTTTAGGGCTGCTCATTTACCTTTGGTGTTCTTCACTCAACTCTCACCTTTGGATCCAAGAAGCTGTATTCTCAGCTGCTAGGTTAACCAACCCAACACTAAGGTGGGGGGTGAGGGGTGGGTGGTGGGGAAATTGTGAAGGCTTCCCTTGGCAGAATGGGTGCTATGAGAACAATTTCCTCCAATGGCCATGAAGGTGGATGAAGTAGGTGTTGTGGAGAGCTTAGAGCTTGGTCACTCATAAAAAAATTCAAAGTCATTCACTGCATCCCAGCCTACTCTCAGTCGTACTGACTTTTGTTTTACCATTGGACTTTGATGACTGTGAAAGACACAGTGAGGCTGACAACTCTGTGCCACTCGGCCTCACTTACAAACAATTCACTGCCATGTCAAGGCATGACCCCATGATGTCACTGGTCCTCTTCAAAACTAAGGACTAACAAAAATAACCTAGGGCATACCCAGGCATGCCCACAGATGACTTTTTGGGAAAGAGATGTTATGTAGTACAGGATCTCTGCTTTGCAGATGAATATGCAGTGCATACCTTGTGTTTCAAAATATCTTTAAAATATTAATTGTGTCACTGAAGTTGAAACTAAACTTTGTATTTGAAGAAACACAAGTTTAGCTGCCTTTCACTGCCATCTGGTGGTAGAATAGCTTCATTTCATGCAGATGAAATACAAATACAGGAATATATACTAAAGAAAAGAAAAAATAATATATACAGAAAGTTATCATACTTATATCATCAATGGAGTGCTATTATTGTGTTTGATTAACCCATTTTTAACAAAGGAATAAATTTAAAACTTAAACTCTAAATTCAAATTTTGCTTTCCTGAAAACCTCAATTGATTTGAAAATACTATTTCACATTTTTCTACTTTGCCTGAAGTGCTTTTTTGCAAATTAACTTATGTCTAATGATTGTAACTTGGAGAGTGAAAGGAAAAATGGGTCCCATTCCACCATGAAGTTGAAGGAAGCCTGAGGACATACAAGACATTCTGAGGGTTTGCAAAGTTAACCTAAGAAGGTACTAGAGGCCAGCTTGTTTATACAGCATTAATAGCAATGTAAAGTAACCTCCTTTTCACTTTGTCACCTGAAAAACTGTGTACATCAACCTGTCTGGGTCCAGTATTCAGTCTGACTAAGTGATACGAGGTATGATCTGGCTATAAAATCTCTCAATATCCCATGATAAAACTATATTAAAAGATTACTTTTGATAAAGTATTTCATAATGGTGACCTGGTTTTGAAATAAGAAACTGAAATTCTCAGTTTACTTATTCACAAAATACAGTTGTCATGGCATCACGTTAGTTTTCATTCCATGAAAACATGAATATCAATTTAATTTTTATGTTGGTTACTTGCAATGGTTCTATTTAAGGCACATATAAAGAAAAGTCCTGAAACTATGGAAGAAAATCTGACTTAGTAGAAGGAAAAAACTTCATTATTTGAGAAGATTTACTAGGCAATGATCCAACAGGACACCAGGTAATAAAGTTATGGTGGAAATGAGAAAATAAAAAAAAATCTGGTATTGATGCTACTTGCAGGAACAATATTGGAATGGAGAGCTTTTGTAGCAAGGGAAATGAGAAAACATTAAGACATTAAGAAGTGACTCTATCTCTCTGTCTCTGTTTCTTTTTCTCTGTCTCTGTCTCTGTCTCTGTCTCTATCTTTCTGTCTCTGTCTCTCTCTCTCTAGCTTCGTTTGCCCAATGTCCAGTGTCAAACCCCAAGTAGAACATTAATGAATATTGATTGACTGAGTATTGTCTGAGGGTGAAGACGGAGAAAGACGCTAACATTAAGAATAGGATGAAAGTGGAACAGATGCTGAAAACCAATTTCATGTATATACTTCTGTGCGTAATGATCCTGATCCCTACTTCCTGGCATAACCTGGTAACATGACCAATGGTGGAATTGAAGGGGGTGGAGAAGTTTTCAAAATGGCACTTAGACAACAGTGTCACATGAGAGGCACTACCAGAACTCTTTCTAGTATCATTCAATGTATAAGCAAAGAGTGCCTGAACCATGGCAGAAAAATCACACAGTTTGCAAAGTTCCTGTTTAAAAAACCTTGAACAAAGAACCTCTAAAAGTCAAAGAAATTCATATGTCCTGAAGAAAAAAAATCAAATTTTATGAAGAAGGGGAGTACATCAATACCTGTTCAAGTACTTTGACTATCAATAACCAACAATTTGTCTTGTCTGATGCAGAGTATCTTTTCTCCTTGATAAGGTCAATTGGTCTACGCCTGTTGTGATCCACACAGCACACCATTTCCTCAGAAGTTGGTCATGTCCTTGATCATTCCGTCTCTTTCCCTTTCAATGACTCAACCCACTGATTCCTTTCCTAATGTCTCAAAACATATGCAAATATTTTTCGTTGAAACATAATTCAAATCCAGAAATATTTGATGATGTTTATTTGATAAGACACCCTTTAAGTGCTAGATATATGAAAATAAAGAATAATCTCTGCTTTCAAGGAGATTGTTATACTTGCAGAATACAATTTGTGTGCAGCAATACACAAACATTATACAACATATACATACATGGAACCTAGATTCCTCAGGGGATAAATTCTTGGAGTCAGGAAGAGCTGAATCAAATCCAGCCTCAGACATGTATTAGCAATGTGACTGTGGATAGGTTCCTTAATCTCTATTTGTCTTAATCCACTGGAGAGGGAAACGGCAAACCACTCCAGTATCTTTGCTAAAATGAACAATAAGGCCTACGGAGTCACAAAGATTCATAAAGGATTGAATTGACTGAACAATAACATACACATACTACATAAAAAGCACTAGACGAAGATAATCTTTGAGGAAGATATGTGAATCACTGGAATTTCTGGCCATTCCTTCCCCTCTCCCATTAATAGTGCCTTAATCTTTAGTCATTTCCTTTGCCTATACATTCTCCCCGGTAGAATGTCTTTGTGAACATTTGTAATAGAAAAAAGAAATTGGAGGAGGGGGAGCCAATGTTATGAATATAACAACCTAGCCTTACCAGATGACCATACTGCTATTTTTTAAGCTTGCATTGCCTTTAGCCTAGAGGAGAAAAAGCCTGCATCCATTTCTTCTTTATCCTGCTTAGAGAAGCTTATAAAAAATAGCAAAGAAAAAATTCACTAATGGTTTAATGTCAACTTGACTGAATATCATTACTGGGATTCCCCAGGGTTCTGTGTTTGGCTCTTCACTGCTTAACATTTTCATCCCCTATTGACTTAAAAAAATGCACAGGCTTCTTATCATATTTACAGATGAGAGCTAGCTAAAAGGGATAGCTAACATACCTATTTCACCTCTGATATTTACTAATTCCTTGACCATAGGGAAACCACGTAGCTATCTTTAGGTCCATGTTCTCTTAGCTATAAAATCAATGTGCTGGCTTAGATGACTTCTCCTTCCCTGCCTAATGTGGATATTGAATTCTATGAACCTCAGGTTACAATCTGTGCCCAAAAGTTTCTCAGCAGCCTGAAAATTAAGTCAAATTTAATAAAATTTACTGCAAGTGAGGGAAGTGTGAATCTAATACTTTGGTTCAAAAAAATAACTTGCAAGATATAAAAAAGAGAACAAAAAGACTCATACAATTTGTTTTAGAAAAATGAAAGATTTTTATTGACCTTTTAGCTCAATATGGGCAGCTAGGTGGTATGCTGGATAGAGAGTTTGGCATGGAATCAGGAAGACCTATTTTCCTGAGTTCAAATCTGATCTCATAAACCTTGGCTGACTGAGTGACGCTGAGTAATTCATTTAACTTGGTTTGCCTCAGCTTTCTCATTGGTAAAATGAGATGGAGAAGGAAATGGCAAGCTACTCCAGTGTCTTTAACAAGAAAATCTCAAAAGATGTCACAAAGAATCAGACACAACTTAGCAACAATAAAAAAGACCTTAAAATAAGTGTACAAGGTGACAAGGCAGTTAAAAAAATATTTGACTTATTAGCTAATCTATTTAGCTTTTTTGACTGCCATGTTTTCGACTTTTAAAACTAGGCTTTGCTAATAGAAGCACCATGTTCTGGATAAGATAATTGTTTTGGAGGATGACGTGAATCTCAGCAAGCCACATTTTAGGAAGGACATTGAACGCTCCACAGATTTCAAGGGAACACAGTCAAGATTAGGAAGCTCTTCAAGATATAATCTTAAATATTTTTATATGAGGATAAATTGAAGGAAATTACCCTCTCTACATTCCTCATTAAAGCAAGAACATCCTAGAAAGTCCCACAGTGAAATTTTATAGTCTTTTATCAAAACTTTCTAGGGGCCTGTACAGAAAATTCTCATTTTACCTTCACATTACACAAATTCTACCTAACTTAAAGAAATCTTTGAGAAATCTTCATTCAAAAAAAAATCATACCTATGTTAACCTTTATTGAATAGGACCTCTCTCTCTCTCTTTCTCTCTGTCTTTACCACTCCATGATCTCCCTCACCGCAAAGCAAAAACAAATGTCAACAACAAAACCCTCCAAATGACAGCAGAAAAACAGACAGTCAGACCTCCATGACCACTACTGGATCTGGATTGGGGGCTGGGCTTAAGACTGCCAGAGGAGCACAGCAAGGAGACTTCTATCTTTCTCCACCCACCTGTCAACCTTCTCTGTCCACCCACATTCTGGTACCATGTGTCTGTTGTGGACAAGAGTATCTGTCTTGTTTTATTTGTGTTCATACATATCTGCCCCCATTGCTCTGCCTCCTGCAGATTAGTACATGGCTGATCCATCTTGGTCCACCCCACAACCACCATGTGGCCTGCCACTCTTTGCAGGATCCTCCTCTATCTCTCACTTCTTCCTACGAGTCCTTGAACCTTCTTTCGTGGGGACACTACCTCCTTCCTGCCTTCCTACCTCCTTACCTTCCTTTGACTTGGCCTAGGACATTTACCGTGCATAAAAATCCCTTTAGGTAGAGGTCTGCAGAATAGTCTACTTATTTAAAATGAAAAGTGTCTGGTTTAGCTGTGGGCACATAGTAGTGTATTCTTCCTCACCTGGAACCATCTCATCTTCCTTCCTTCCTTCCTTCCTTTTTCTCTTTCTTTCTTTCCTTCTTTCTTTCATGCATCATTATTAGGTGACAGCAATTGGAGAGAAACAGAAACTCCCTTCTTGTAAGGTACATATTTTTATCTTCATTTTATGGATGGCAAAAGTGAGGTTATGAGAGATTAATAATTGCTGATGGTTATACTACAAAAACGTCAAAATTAAAATCCTCGTCTCTCCTAACTACAATTTTAGTGTTCTTATTCCTTTAGGAACAAATTAGTGGTATTTTTCAAATTCATTCCACTTTCTCTTTTTATCCAGAATATGGAAGAGTCAAAGACAATGAACAAAATAACCAACGAACAAACTATGAAAGTAAACATTCTAATTAATAGTTTTAGCCTACTTACTAGTAACTGCTATCACCACCACCACAACTTCGACTGCTTCTTCTAATATTGTTGCTAGAATTTCTATTGTTATTACTCCCCATTCTATTAATCCTTCTATTACTGTTGCCATTACTACTACAGGTGGTGCTACTACAACTGCTACTACTACTACTACTACTATCACCCTCACGACTACCCCCATTATAACTACTATGGCCAGTACTTCTCCAACTGCTACTGTTACTACCATTGTTCTTTCTGTTGCTTCTGCTTCTAAGAAGAGACCTTCTGCGGTACTGATATTATGACTGGTGATGTTATTGCTGCTACTGCTACTAATATTGCCATACCTAACACTAGTCGTAGCCCTGCTACTGATAATTCTACCACTACCAATGCTGTACTGCTGTTCCTGCTGCTATCTGTGCCAGATACTACTCCTCTTGCTACTACTATTGCTGATGCTCCTGCTTCTCCTACTGTTGCTGCCACTGCTGTTGCTGTTGCCACTACTGTCACTATTACTACTAGTACTACTACCACCATTAATACTACTAGTACTCCAACTACTACTCCAACCACTCTCCCATCTGACTCACCTAAGCTCTAATTCTGGCAATTAAATAAGCATATGAAATATATCCTTCTTGGTCAGATGAGAATTTTATCCCTACAAAATAAAATTCTCTCTTAGGAAAGTAAAAGTGTCTTTCCTAATGCCACTAAAGCAAAAATGAATTAAATTAATTCAAATATATGTATCTTTTCAAAATTTATTAAGAGTTTCCCTCATAATTACATGTCAAGTGGGTAGTACAAATTTGATTATGGACCATTATTTTTGATAATTGACCACTAATATTTCAATGAGGAAATTAAGATTCAGAGAAATAGATATCTTGGCCATGGCTGAATAGTTTATAACTACCTGAGCTGAAATTCAAACTCAGACCATGATATTTAGTTCTTTTTTTGAAATGCCATCCTATAGTAATAGACCAAACATTTGATCCCAAATTGTCTGACTCTAAATCTGGCACTATTTTCAGTATACCATGCTTTATAGCTTTCTTAATTCACTATTAAGAATCTAGCATCCAGAAATATATCAAAATCCTTCTTGAACCTGTTTATAGTATCAGTCTAGATCACCTTTTATGTCAATGATTTTTAAATTGTTACTACCTGCTCCGTTAAATGTAGAGAAAATAGATGTATCTAAAACATGTGAGTATAGTGACTCACAGCATTAACATTTTAGAAGTAAAAATATCTTACATTTACCAATTCAATCATTCCACAGCTCTATGAATCTTACAGAGATGTGCTTATCATTTCCCTCTAGAAACATTTGTTATATATATTACTTTTTTCCACATTCTTAATAGAAGAGGCAGCAAAAGACGCTAAAGTACCATATTTCAGAGGAAATAAAAGAATATAGGATACTCAATGGTATAATATAATAGGAAGAAAAATCAAAAAGAAAAAAAGTCTCTTGAACTTTTTTTTCTTACAAATATAATTATTCAAATTCCTATGAGTTATGGATTGTTAGTTTGGGACCTAATTAAAAATTAGAGCTGGTGTAGTATTTAGCATAAATGAATCATATAAATTCAAGCTCAATTAAACTAGCAAAAGGTTGATTTGTTCTTCCCTTGCTTAAAAATCTCAATATAAAAACTGTCTAAGAAATGCCTACAATCTGTCAGGATATGTTCTGGGAGTAGGTACTGAATCTATGAAAAAATGTATTACCCTGCTACTGCTATAAATTCAGATGACCCTGCCTAAAGTTCAAAAACATTTTCTGTTCATTCTGAAATATTAGTATGATTAACTTGAATTTGAGATAACCAGACTAACAAACCCCTGCCCAAAATTCACTGATGACTCATTAAGAAAATGAAATTCGTAAAAACCTGAATGTGTCACAGTGAGGGATTTATTGTGTTATTCATCTTGCATGTCACAGACCAGAGGTTACATTGATATTTACATTATGAATAGCACTTTTTGAAGCATGTTGACATTTCTATTGGTTTTGAATAACCCCAAACTGGTTTCTGCATTTAGACAGAGCTGATGTGGCAATTTATCGTTCTTTTTTCATGCCTACATACAAATGAGAATCTTTTACACAAATTCCCAAGCTCACTTTATGTGACCCTCTGATTCCTCACCCCAAGGCTGAAAATATCCCTGAGTTCTCAAAGGCTATAGCAAAATAGAGAAAGGTCTTGAAAGTCCTACCGAGATGAAAAAGGATCATAGGATCAAAGAAGGATTCAGCTATAGGTCTGGTGAGGGAAGAATTTTATTGTTTAACTATCAGCCTGGTTGAGGTCATCAATAAGTCAGTCAATTGACTGACTAAAACATTGCTAAATGTTAGGGATACAAAGAAAGGCAAGAAATAGAAAGGAAAAATATGGTTTCTGCTCTCAATTATATTCTAATGAGGGAGAAGGTATGCTTATAATTATACATATATAATATATATGCATATATAGTATAATCAGAAGGTTATCTCAAAGGATAGGGTTTGTCAGGTGGAGAAGGGAAAAAGAAGTCTTCAGCAGAAGGTGGGATCTGAGTCGATTCTTGAAAGGAGACAGCAGTAAAGAATGAGGAGAGAGAATTTTAAGAATGGGGATGAACTGTGCAAATGGATAAGACTGAGAGATACAGTGAGCTTTGTAAGGAACTACAAATAAGTGGTTGTAGCTAACTTGAAAAAAATACAAAAGAAAATCCAATATTACAAGATTAGAAAGGTAGGGGCAAGGTTGTAAATAGATTTAAGTGGTGGAGTATATTATTTTTAATCCTTTAGGTAAACTAGAACCATTGTAATATATCAAGGAGGCAATTGTTCCTGACTCTAATAGTACCACAGTTTACAAGGCTCCTACCATATGTCAACTTATCACTCAAGATTATGACTATGACTTTAAAGACTTCTATAGCTACTTGGTAATTTCTTGTTCTTCTTCCTCTTCTTCTCCTACTTCTTCATATTTGTGTTTTCCTTACTTTTGTTTTTTTGTTCATCTTGTTGTTGTTGTTCTACTTACTTTTTCTTGTCTTTGTTCTTCTTGTCTTTATTCTTGTCCTGGTTCTTCTTGTTCTTCTTTTCTTTATCTTCTCCTCCCCCTTCTTGTTCTTATCCTCCTCCTTCTTGTTTGTGTTCGCTCTCCTCCTTCTCTTTCTTCTCTTCTTCTACTACTTCTATTTCTTCTACTACTTTGTCTTCATTTTCTTCATGTACTTGTTATTCTTCTTTTTGTTTCTTTTTCTTCTTCATCATCTTTCCTAACTATAAATGTACATCTGATCCTTAAAAGATGCATCGCTGAAAAAGACAGATAGATAAATGGATAAGTGGTAATAGCTATAGTCATAGTCCAATTACTAGCAATATATAAGGTTAAATGCAGTAGCAATTTTGAGTGCATAAAGATAGCAGGAAGGGTTTAGCAAAATTCTGAAATTTGGACATTTTCGATAATACCCCAGTCAGCATGATGAAAATATGCAATTAAATATCTGTTTTGGTGCCATTAAACTCAAAGGGACTTTTTGCAAAAGTAGAGGAATCTAAGAAAATTATGAAACAGTAGGGTTGTAGGCCGGCTCTGTTTAAAACTTTTATGATAATCAGATTGATAGAGAGGATAATGGATTTTTGTAAGTAGTGCTACTTTTTTTTTCCTGAAGCCACATAAAAACAAGAATATGAAAATAGGTCAGAAATAGAATTACCACATCTGTTAAAAAATGCAGGTGGTTCTGACCATTAAGGCAGATAAATTGCACATGTATACAAAATCTAAGTTGTAAATACTTCATACTGATTTCATCATGTACCAGTAATGCATATAAGAAAATAAAAAGTCTCCAGTTACAGGCAAAAGCTTCATACTACCTTTTGTCAATGATATCCTGACTTCAAAATCTTCAAGAAACTAATAAAACTTAAAAAGTGAGAACTTAAATTCTCTGGCTTTATTATAAAATCATCATTTAATGTATGCTTCCGAAATTTTAACTCTTAATACAACATATGACAGTAATATTTAATAGAGTCTTACATTATCTGTAAAAGGAGATAAGTATCCTTAGATTAGAATTTTAAAAGCTTTTTATTTTAATTTGGCATTAATCCAACTAGCACTCCAATTACATGAAAACAGACTAAATTTTTTTAAAAAGTTGATATTTGCTATAATCATAATTAATGAACAGATCCTTCCACAGCATTGAACAGAGAGTAATGAGATATTTCAGGTCCTTCACAATCTCTATATACGTGGCAATGGATGTCATATGAAAATGATGGGAATGCAAATCTAGATATCAAAAATTAACCTTTAATTTTGCACTAACCACAACTATGGCAGAAGGAACTCAAGAAAACTATGGATATGCGCAGAAAGTCATGAAAGTTGACATAAATATCTAGCTCATATGCATAGTCAAAAATTTGAATGACATATTTCCCTACTAGAACCCAAAAAGAAGTATGTGGAAAGGAATCTGAGGGCAAAAATAGCAAAATATCTAGAACTCCTTGGTCAGAAAATTAAAGAAAAAGTTAACATGATATAAGAGATCAAAGTGGTATCAAATCAGCTAACCAACAAGAAAAAAATTAGAAATAATTTCAAAAACTTTTCTATACAGTCTTGAGAAGTCATGGGCAAAACATAATTCTTAAACAAAATAACATATGAGAAAATTCTGGTCATCTGTATTGTCACAAAAAATACAAAATCATGGAAAATTCATGTTGTTTCAAATGAGAAGCAGAAAATTTGAACACTATTAATGCTGGGAATGATAGAATAGTTGCATTAAGTAAGATGACAAATTGTAGACTCCTTACAAAATTGTTAACCAGTAGATACAGAGAAAATCCATAATTTGGTGCTTAAATGCTTTACAAAGGTGTATGAAATACTAGCAACACATTTTAAGAAATTTACTTTCACATACCAATCTTGTACTACTTTTCTGAGTTTCTAAGGACAATGTTGGTTTCTGGGGCATAGTAGAGCAAATCTTGGAGAGTCAATAGTGAAGCCTGGGGAAGAATGGTAGATTATATGTTATTTAAAGGAAGTAGAATAAGGAAAAGGAGAGGGGAATAGGGTACCACTGTAATTAGAAAGATAATGGCTATTCATCTGTAGGAATCCATGAACCAAAAGGATAAATCAGGACAAATAGTGTTTTCATGGAAAGTAATGTTGAAAGAAACAAAATATTTTGTCATTGGTATATACTTCAGACCACAAGATTAGAAAAATGGAAATAAAAAAAAGTAGATTACACAGCTAGCAAAGAGGCATGTTATATTAGAGATATGGAACTGCAATTATCCAGGCATCTGCTAGCACTTTCTTTTTTTTTTATTTTCATTTCTTGTAATTTCATCCTGACCTATATTGGATTACTCAGGGAGAGCAGAAGGGAAGAACAGAGGGAGGAATAGAATTTGGAACTCAAAACTTTAAAAAAATACTTATTTTAACATGTAATTATATATTTACACACACACACACATGCACACACATGCACAAACATAATTGTGAAAAATGGAAGAAGGGGAATTCTATCCTAAATCTAATTTCACTATAGGGAGAGAATGATTTTGTTACTTAATAATGTGACGGGAAATCAAGGTATGAACCAGTCTTTTCTAGAATTATTGGGACCAGAGGAGAGGATATCCACATATAGTTTGACATGCATCCCAAATTTTAATTAAACAGTTTTTGAAGGGTTCAGAGGGAAGATAAATAGGACTCCATGGGCTAAAATGCTGCATAGGAAATAAGCCAAGAAGGGATGGCAGCTGTTCAAGAATGAAATTATGAAGAAATTATGTTGGAAATGATTCTAACAAGGGGAGAAAATAGAATTTATTTGAAAGAATGCTGGTAAGGAAAGGTACGGATGACAGAATGTTTTGTTATTGATTGAGTTTCCTTTGTTTTAATTTTAGCTACCTTAATTGGATGAAAAAAGATTGAAAGATGATAGGGTTTTGCTTAGTTTGAACAGTGCAATGCTAATTGATATTAGAAAGAAATCAGAGTTGATCAATTCCTCTTGTGCTCTGTTTTCTTTAACAAGACTTTTTACAGTATGAAAATGATTGGGTCAAATGATACCAGAGATGAGTAAGGCGAAAGAGGCCATCTAACTACCCTTAATAAATTCAAGTCATTTGACTGAGAAGATAGGTATAAAGTTATAAACATATTTATAAATTTATAAAGCACTACATAAACAATATTATTACATAGCTAAATCTTCACATCTAGTTATAGTCAGCAGATATGATTACTGAATCAGTTTAAGTAATATTTTAAACATGAAGAATGATAGGAGAGGTTTGAAAAATTGGAGAAAAGTAAATGCCAAGATCCATACTATGTGCCACTCCCCAAAAAAGAGAAAGAATGAATTTTTCAAACTATAGGCTGAGGGTGACACTGATGGAAAAATCTAGAACCAATCACTGAAAAGATTTTTGGTTCTTAAGTAAAAAGGGAAGTAAGAATTCAAAGAGCCAATATGTCTTCATCAAAAAGAGTTGATGCCAGTCATCATGATAAGATTATTAAACTGGTAGAGGAGGGGAATGCAATGAATAGAGTTTACCTGGAACTTTTCAAATCTGATGCTAAAATCTTTCATATTTCTTATGTAGAACAATAATATGGATTGGATAGGAATGTAGTTGGATTGTCCTTCAGGTTCAATGTCCTTTAGAGGACATTGGGTAACTAAACTCAACTAAATCATTAACAGTCATTAATGATTCAATGCTAGTGTGGCCAAAGTTAGCTATCAGAATGCCACAGAGTTCTGTGCGTAGCTCTGTACTGTTTAGCATTTTAAAAAATTAAATCCATCCTTTTAATCCAGAGGAGGATCAAGCAAAATGATGAAGTGCTTTATACTCCTTTCATGTGGATATTGACCTTTGGAATTGAGGATGGTTAGCCTGGAGAAGATGAAACTTTCAGGGAGAGGTGTAGTTGAGAATTACCTTACAGTATTTAGAGGCTGTCCTATGGAAGAAGGATTACAATTGTGGTTGACTGTAGAGAATAGAATCAGTGTCAATGGATTAAAATTGCAAAAAGGCAAATATTTAATTTCAGGGGAAAAATCCTAATATTTCAAGCTGTCAAAAAGTGAAATGGGCTGCTTTGAGAGATGATGAGTTCCCCCTCCTCCTGTAGAAATAAGTAAATATAGACTGGATGCCCCATTTGTATTTTTTTGCCATCATTAGACTTCTTTTCAAGTATGGGTTAGATTAGATGGACACTCTCAAATTCTATGATTCTTGTGATTATTTATCAATTCAACAATTCTTGGACAAGTTTTTTTTAATTCACAATATCTATTTTGGTTTATTGATTATTTTGACTTCTGTAGCTCAGTTCCATGCATATAATTTATTCAGATACTAAAAATATATAAAACTGATTTAGAAATGTTGAGAGCACTAGACCAATGATGATGTCTACCTTGAAAGGTGATATCTATTGATGACACACTAATAATTAATAACCATGCTAAGAAAAATTCAAATAAGATATGACATTTTTCAGGAGACATTTTCAGTTCATTATAATTCTACTTATCTTCAAATCCATTATTTTCTTCCTGAAACTAAACTAATTATTGTTGTTTGTCTTTCATTTTTGAAGAGGATCAATGATATCTCCAGGTGATGTCTTGATGGCATATGAAATGGGTTTGTAAGGCAGAGGTGAACAAAGCATTTGTATTTATTCTCTCTTACAGAATCATTGAAGTCCAGTTGCAAAACAAAAGTCAGGATAACTAGCAATGGCCTACAAAACACTGGATGACCTTGACCTCTTCAGTGTCTGACCATACTCTAAATTCTTCAGAATGCCTGCTTCAGCTACCTTCATGGATTTTAGTACAAATTCTTCTCATCTGCTCATTCCTCTAGAGAAAGTCTTCACATGCTTAGAGTAGACAAGGGGGTGCATAAGGAGGACTAGCACCTCTGTTATGAAGTCTTGCAGAGCTTTATTCAGGGCTAAACCAGGTATAGCCCTTTTTTAACCTAATTTTTACTTTAAAATGAAAGCAGCTGAACGAAAATATTTTAATAACCATTTTATGCATATAGTTGATATAAAACTTTATGACTCTAGCAGAAATCAAATTAAACTGGTCCTTCAAATTATAGACTCTTTATCCAATGGTGTAAATATTCCATTTCAATTTAGTAAATCTAAAATTTAGAATGTCCATCAAGGAAAACTGGAGATTGAAGATTTCAATCTTTTTCCTCTTGGACCTATGAGTCAAGGTGATTATATTTGAATATCTTGTCTCTTTAAAAATAAAACATAATTAGCATACAAATATTGATGTGAAGCATGCAGCTGAATAAGTTAAGAAACTTATTGGCATCCTGAAATCAAATCTGGAAGGTAAGGACATGTTTAAAGAAATCAATATCTACAAAAGTTTTTCATAATATTTTGAGAATTTTAAAATAGACTGTTATGAATTTAGGATGTATTCTAACAGAGACTTGAAACACAAAGGAATGAAATGGGAAGAGAGAATGCTCTAAAAAAAAGGAAAATGTGGCAAATTTCCCATCACCTATCATTAAAAGAAATATGCCTCAACAAAAATACCAATTGAATGAAACCAAAAGCACATATTTTTTTTTGCATTTTTACCACAATGAATAAAAATATAATAGAAAGGGAGCTGAATAAAACTACAGTTTTCTAAACAACTGGAAAGCAACAGCACTAATTAAAATAAATACTTTTGTTTTTGACTCAAGCAAACCAATATGGGACACAAGTCTTTAGCAAAATATTTTACCAGCTTTCCCTCATGCTCAAACTTTATTCCAGCTTTCTTTATAAAATATTAGTGATACTTGTAAATATAGATTAATTTCTTACTTACATATTATTGAAAATACTTCAGATTTTATATCACTCAAGAAATATACAAAATTTCCAGGAAAATAATACATTGAACTTTCTTCAGAGGCGGAAAGACCAATTAATTAATAGGTTTGGTAATTATTGAACAAGCCACCTAAAAGAATGGCAATATTTTTGGTCAGGTGGGTGGTATAGTGTATAGAATGCTGGATCTGGGGTTAGGAAGACCTGAGTTTAAATCTGACCTAGGACGATTACTAATTATGTGATTCCAGAGAATTCACTTAAGCTCATTTACTTCAATTTTATCATCTATAAAGTGGAGATTAATAACACCACCTACCTCCTAGGATTGTTGTATTACATGAAATAATAATTGGAAAGTTCTTAGCCCAGTACCTGGTACATAGTAAGCACTTACATAAATATTATTATACTGACTTGTGTGATTAAAAAGAAAAAAAGTTATTGACCTAGTTTACCTAAGCAATAGAAAAGTTTTTATGGTTTATTCATTGTCTATGAATAAATATATGTACATATACACACATATATGTGTGTATAAACATATATAAACACATAAATGTATATAAACATATGCACATTCATAGTCACATCTATATAATGCCTACATATATAGATATTACTATTTCTCTTTAATTCTATTCCTCTCTATTTGTATTAGTCTACGCATTTTCCAAGTATAGCAAGACTTCTAGACATATTGTGAAACCACTTTCTATGTATTCATGGAAAATTCATATCTTTTTAAAACATGCTAACGGCATAAACATGTCTTGAAGGGAGATGGCCGTGCTCGTTATGGTTCTATCCTGCTATAAATGTACTATTTCCTCTGCTGAATTGAATAAAATATTTTTCTAAGTTATAGAAAGTGTTGTACCAAAATATCATATTACTCACTTGAAGTACATGGAGGAGTTAGGTGTCTTCTTTGAAAAACACATTAAGCAGCTTCCTCAACTCACAGAAGTTTTCTCCAATGACATTAAGACATCATCCGTATGTTTTAAAAAAGTCAATAAAAAATAGCAAAAATTTTAAGCTTAAAAGTCAAAGTCAAATTGAAACTATAACAGTAATGAAAATGTTAATCCCAGAAACGCCTTGGTTTCTTATTGACAGTATGCATCAAACATAATGCTTACAAGGATAATTATATAGCACTGTCTGTCCAGAGACCTACTTTGATTCTGAAATCAAAGCTAAATAGGAAGAACATGATTAAAGCATTTGCCCTCCAGGGAGTGAGGTATGTGTGTTGGGGGGGGGGCAGTCTTAAGGATGAGTTTTGGAATAACAAATCAATTATTAGATATTCATTAAATATCTTACTAGAAAGCCATAAAATATTAATAAAGCTGTTATCATCACCTCAAGGAAGATATAAAAATATTTATTCTTATAAAAAATAAGGAAGATTAATGACATATTCTTGGAGTATACGATAAAGTGGTCAAAAACCTGTCAGAAATGCTTTTGAAACAACAAACATATAAATATAGCAATAGAAAGTTTAGGAAACGTGTACTACTGGATTTGTAAAATGTAAAAAAAAAAATTTACCTCTAGATAAAGCCTATGTAAGCATTAAAATACAAGAACGGAATCAAGAGGTCCTCCATGAGTTACATCCACCTACCATAGTTCAATATGTTGCCAATTAAGTTTCAAACAACTGTGTGAGAAGTGTGAATTTGTTTAAAGAAAATGAGGAGTTTATGACAAAAATTCTGGACCAGGTCATAGCCATCAGAAATGACCAAAAAGTTAATTAATGCAGATAGTAGAAGGAGATGGTAGGAACTGTGCGATATATTGTTGCAGATTGCAAAAACTTGGCACTTATATGAGAAAGTGGCAAGGATTATGCAACAAACCTTCATCATCTTTCATAAACTAATAAAAGACAAATTCCTATACAACAGATATAGTTCTCAAAGTAATCTTCATAGGTTAAGAAATTATAATGGAACCAGAACATTTTCACAGGCAAAAATGTTCCCCACAATTTTCTGAACTTCACAGTGATCCAAAAAACATCATGTATAGTATTTTAAATATATGTGACTATAGTGAATACTCATAAAGTCCAAACTATGTAGAATGAAAAACTTTTGAATGTGAGAAAGTTAGAGGAATTTTCATTTTAATGGGGCTGGGATATATATAATACTCATGACAATGCAGGAGTTGTCCTGATACTTTCAGTGGACCTAGAGAAGTCAAACTTTTTTTTAAAATGTCTTAAAAATATTTGTAGTCAATTATTTTAGCAATCCTTGTAAAAGTCAATAAAATACTAATTATAAGAAAAAAATAGCATAACAACATGTCATTGAGATATTTTAAAGCATGAATGAGATAAATGATAATAAATCTGCTAAATAGCTGAGCATGATGAGAGCCCTCTGCTGCCGAAGAGCCTAAGACTACTTTATCTTTCTAGTTCAAGAGTTCTGGCTGTGCCTGTTAGGTGTCCATACTAATTAAGCCATGAATGTAGTAGTTCCTTGAGCAGGGGTCAACTGAAATGCCTCCTGAGGGTCCAGGTGAAAAACTGAGCAGATCAAAGTTCCTATGCTGAATAGAGTAGAATCAGGGCTATGAGTAAACCCTGTACTTCCCACCTACATAAGTTGGGGAGAAACAGTCTTTACAATACAAAAAAATCTATAAAACAATTAATTAGCTAAAAAAAGAGGTTATTTTGTGCACATATCACAATAGTCCAAATTTCATTAACCCCAAGTGTAGTCTTCTTTTTCATTCATTATGTCTTCATCCCCAGTACTAACATGATGTCTAGAACATTATAGACACTTAATAAATGTTCGCAAATAGATTGCAAATAACAATCGCAGACTAATTACATGAAAAAGGATAGTTCTATCTGACCTTCAAAGAAAAAAGTTGAGAAATAGTAATAACTATGATGATGAAGTCAATGATAGCTATCCCAAGTGATGTTGTTATAAAATTGTAAGATTTACAAAGTTCCTTATTCATTCATCATAGCATTTAGGGGTGCCTGACTCATTAGGACCCTGGGCACTGTAAGAGCTATTGAATTTTCTTTGCAAAGATATTGGAGTAGTTTGCCATTTTCTTCTCCAGTGAATTAAGGCAACCAGAAATTAAAATGACTTTCCCAGGTTCACACAAGTAGTAAATGTCTAAGAACAGATTTGAATTTAGGACTTCCTAATTCTAGGCTCAGAACTCTATCTACATACCCTCCCTTATGATATATATGTTATGTTACATGTAATATATCTTGATTATAGAGGAGACAGACCAAAATAAAAGAACAAAAGCAAAATAAAAGTAAAGAGTAGACATTCACATTTTCTCCTGTATATATGACACTGTCACTTTCATTTACTTGCCAAGTTATTTCTTAGTGTATCTGAATTATTTTTACTCCTTTCCAGTCTTCCAGTTATAACAAAATGAGAAACTCCTACTTACTTCTAGATTTGAGAATAAGAGAAGAGATTTTGGTGACTCCAGCATTTTCTTATCAAAGAATCTTTCTGCAAATCTCTGAAAACCTAACTGATTTGGAGGAATATAGATGGCCATAACGGATTTTAATAAATTTAACACGTTAAAATAAATTGTAATATTTGTAAAATCATTGAAAAAGAAATGGCCTCAATATTATATTTTTGTTACTTTGTGTGAAGAAATGATTACAAATATTTAAATATGAAAATAATGTCACATAACATCATAAGATTATTGTTTTATCCATCTTCATATTTTTAATTAATCATAACTTGGAGAAAGAAAGATGTTAGTCAAATTCAGACACCCTGGAAAAAGTTGGAAAGTATAGTCTACCTTTGAAGGCAAGGGACAAACATTAGGGAACATGTGATTTGAAAGATCTGAGGCTTCTGATTGCCATTAGAAAGATGGCATGAGGGACACAAACATATTTGTGTGTGTATGTATGCGTGTGCATGTATGTGTACATCTATGCATATGTGTACACCTATATACATCTACCTATATAACAGTACATATATGTATTACATGCATGCATATATGATCTTTTACTCCACATACACATATGCATGCATATGCGTGTACTTAATAAGTATGTATACATGTGTATGTGTGTGTATTGCACTTAGGCAATTTTTAAAGGATATTCTATGCAAGTATAGAATGTACATCAATGTTGCCTATATTTTGAATGAAAAATATAACATGAAACCTAATTTAAAATTTTGAAAATCAATTTTTTCAAATAATAGAAGATAATCAATATTTGTGTCACATAGCTATTGCCTGTTTTGCCAATATTATCATACAAATATAAGTGTAATGTTAACAAATTGAAAAAAATATTATGTGTGTGCAATAATACAGTTTAAAAGCTCACATAAAAGTGATTTCTCAAAGCGTTTTTCAGACAGCCTCTTTCAATATACATTTTAACTACATTCATTTTCCTTGAACTAAAGGGTCTTGTCCCTGAGAAGAGAAGGAAAGTTGGGTCAGCTAGTCTAAATTGTTGTAGACTCTATCTGTATATGTCTATTTCTGTTTTTTTTTCATTGTTAATCCCACTTACTTTTCTAAAAATGCTCTTGAAGTAGTACTTTTAATAAGGTATGCCCCCAACATTTTCTTAACAGATATGGAGCTGGTACAGTTAGTTCTCCAATATTGAGTACATAATAATAGAAATCATTTTTTTAACTCCTTAGACTAATTTAGATCAAAATATATGTTTTTCAAGTGTCCTTTTTTAATTCATATAAATATATTCATATATATATATGGCATGGATGTGTACATACACAAGTACTTTATGTACTTTCAAACTTATCACAGTTATCCCTTCCAAATTGCAGGGGTTAGGGGCATGGCCCCACCATAATCTAGAATAATCTGCATAATTTTTTTTTACTTTCCCTTCATAATAAAGAAGTGTGATTTTTTTCCTTTTTTATTGAATATTTTAGTGTCTTATTGTAAAATTTGGATTGATACTATATAATGCAATAAATATATTTTATACATTTCTGAGTATCTAAACTTTCTGTGTCATGTGTTGGCCTTCATGTGTCATCTGCAGTTTCCACAAAACTCCCAAGAAATTCCCATTTAATTTCTTATACTGCCCCTTATACTGAAACCGTGATGGGGAAAGTCATGATGTCGAAGAGGTAACAGTTCATACACACCTACAAATGTATTCAAACTCTTAAGATTTTTCTTCCTAGGTTTCTAAGATCTTTCTAGACTAGTAGCCAGCTTTTACTTTAAATTCCTGGATATTTTTCCATATTACTTTTATTAAATCCATACATAGCTTTTGGTAACCAACTGAGATTTACATGATTTCTGAAACAACTGGCTTCAAATTCAGCTAACAGGTCAAAGACAAAATTGTTATTTAATGAAACTACTAACAAAATACCAATGTCTCAGAGAGCTTATGCAGGCATGATTCTAATATGACTCTAGTTTTCGGAACCCAAAGACAAAACTTTGATATTAGATTTTTTAAAAATCTGTTTACAGAAACATTAATCAAATGTCTTTATTCTGAAAACAAGTGATGTTTCTTATAGTAAGAAATAAGCCCCAAGACTTTTATTTCTCTTTTGATTTCATTAATTATTATCATGTTGTATTTTTGCCTTCTATCTTCCATTCAGCTAGCACCTCTTTTCATCCATTGGGAGTATGTCAAGCATATACCAAAGAATGACTAGGGTGTTTATGTTCAGTTGTTAAATTTCCTATAATTTTTGTAGGAAAAAAGTGGTTGTGTTGATGGGGTATAACATTATAATTTCAAGACAACTCACAGACAAAAAGGTGACCCCCCCAAAGCTTCCATCTATAACTGCAAAATATTTATATGGAACATCAGTCCAGGCAAAACCCGTGCACTCTCTCCCTTGAAATATCTTCCAGGTTTGTTCAAGATGCCCAGACTGAGCATCTATATTGGACTGTCTTCAGAAAGCTCCATCAGTGATTAGACTGCAGAATAAAGCCTCCAGAGTCCATTCATATGGGAGGAGAAAAAAGAAGGGGAAAAAGCTATTCAAACTTCATCTTTTTCCTTGTAGCTTGTTGTTGTTGCCTCATCCTCTTCCTCCTCCTCCTCCTCCTCTTACTCCTCTTCAGAAACTGCCCCAGCCTCCAAGTTTCCTTGGCATCTGCCTCCAAAGCCCCTTTAGCCTCCTCTGCCACCTCTTCTGTCCCTGAAACCACCCCATGCACCACCCCCATCCATTGTGGCAGCCGCCCCCTTGACTTCTGAAGCTACTGTGACTGGCCCAGTCTAGGGTTACTTTGTTTCCATCAATCTCTCCATCCTCCATGGCTTCTTTTGCAGTGTTGGTATCTTCCTCTGAGTTAAAGTCCACAAAACTGAACCCTTTCAAACACCCCACCTCCCTGTCTGTGACTATCCTGGCACCCACGCAACCTTGAAATGAATCTTTGAATGGTTCTTCCTTCGTGTCTTAAGATAGGCCTTTGACAAACAAGATTATGTAGGACTAGCTCCATGAGGCTGTGTTGGCAGCCTTCTATCCCTTCAGCTCCAGCCAAATGGCTCTGCCTTTAATCTCCATGTTGTTACAAGAATTCAATGCCTCTTTTGCATCTTCCACAGAGATAAAATTCAATAAACACACCCTTTGGGTTGGCCTTGATTGTTCTGGGACAAACTGATGGATGTGGCCTTCTCAAACACTTCCTGCACGTCCAACGCCAGGTTCTTGAAATCTGATGGCTTGCTGTTGTTGCCACCCCAGGAGTGGAGTGGTCCCTCTGGAGTTCTCTTGCCTTTGGCTTGTCTCCCCTGTGTAGTCCAGAATGAGACCTTTGTCCTCAATCTCAGTACCCTGCTTCTCTTTCAAGGACCTTTCCACATCTGCTTCAGTCTTAATTCCAACATAGGCAGTTCCTTTAGGAGTCTCCTCCTTGGTGAAGACCGGTCTGACGTCAATAGTATTTTTAAAACACTTCCTTAAGTTCCTCTTGAGTTGCTTTATATGGTAGATTCTTTATGAAGAGTATCCTTGCATCTCGGTCTTTATTTTCTTTTGCATTTTCTAAGTTAATTTTAGAGTCAAGCACTTTGGAGCTACTGAGTTTCAGAATCTTTTCCATGTCTTTAGTAGATTCAAATTCCATGTAGCCAAACTACCTGGTGAAATCAATTCTTCACTAGGATGAGGTCCTTGTTGGCAAAAAAGACTGTAATGCCAGTTTTGAGCTGTTGTGCTTTTTTTTGAAGTTCGGGTTACCAGCAAAGAGATTGAAATTTGTAGATGTTTCAGCATCCATTTTCTATTTCTTGGCCTCTGGACCCTTCTGTTTGCCATTTCTTTTTTTTCCCCTCTGTCCAGGCACTTCCTTCACAGGTACTTCCTCCTCTTTCTCCTTCTTTTCCTCTTCCTCCTCCTCCTCTGATTCCATGGCCCTCCCCCTTGGCAAATGTGGTGTCTATGGCTTCTTCAGAGTTTTCCTTATCTTCTCCATTGTTGTCACTGTCCTTGTTTTCCTCATCCTCCTTGGAGTCTTTTTTGGCAGTAGTCACTCCCATCTTTGTGGCTTTAGGAAGCTCAAATTCTTCATCCTCCTCATCTTCACTGTGTTCTTATTTATACTCTCTGTCCTCTTTGTTGATATTCTTTCCATTCTTTGCCCCTTTGACTGGGGGCACTACTGATTTTGCTGGTGGAGGCTAGCTTAGCTGGAGTATTTCCCTTCTTGCTTGGTGTGATGGAGCCTTTGGTAGGGGTGTCCATCTTCTTACCAGGAGTCACAGCTACTTTCTTAATTGGTATAATGGCAACAACAGCTTTTTTGGTTGGTTGTACCTTCTTTAATGATGTGGCCACAGACTTTTTGCCTTTCTTCTAAGGAACTACAATGTCTTCTCCACTGCTTTCTTCTTCATCTTCTGACATGCCCTCATCTTTAATGTCTTTTACCTCTTTTGGGGTAGTAACCATTTTATTTGGCACAACTTGACTTTTAGAAGCCTTCCCTATCTTCATCATGGTGACTGTATATGACTAGAGTGAGGAGGGTGCAGATCTGTTGGCTGAGACCCAGGCAACTTTAGTGACAGAAGAGCAAGAGTAGTCGTCTATCTATGAGCAACCCTTTACTGGTTAGGATTGAGACAAAAGACCAAAATTTCCTGTGTTGTTGAACTTGGTGCAGGCTTTATTCTGCTTTCTGTTTTTTTCCTAATTCTTTGTCTCATTCAATCACTCATTTATTTTTTTATTTATTTGTTCGTTCATTTTCCAACTGCTATGTGCAATTCACTGTATTAGAGGAATCATCCTGAATAACAAATAAGGAATAGTCCCTTCTCTTAAGAAGTTTATGATTTGAAAATGTTTCTCAAATTAGTATCCTGAGTTTATCACATTCAGTCCAATGACTCAAATTTATTTCTTAATGTGAATACGTAGTTATTCCTTCATTTTATATAGTACATGACTCTCAGTGTTGTAGATCTTCAACATGAACACCCTGGTATTGGTTTCTCCTTTCTACTCAGTCTAACATGATTACATAGCATAGCATAGCCCAACTTCTATCTTATCTCTAACTTTATCAGATATTTCCAAACCTTAAATCCTCAAAAACTTAGCAATAAGATTAGTTATCATTTAAGCCATCAAAATGTGAATCAATAGTTTATTTCTATACTCTGGTATTTTGCAAATTTTATTAATTTGTCATTATAATTTTGTGTGAAAAATAACACTGAATTAAATTCAACAACAAAACAAAACAAAGAAACATTCCAATTTACCTGTGCTTACATATAGCATATAAAGACAATCTGGTAAAAATGTATTTATTAAATTTGACATGTTTTCTGAAAAGAACATGAAAGGAGTTGAAAACTTTCAATACTTTCCCATATGGTTGAACTTTGTTTTTAATAATCCACCTGTATTAACCAGGAGAACATTGTGCATAGCAACAGCAACACTGTGTGATGATTAACTATGGAAGACTTAGCTCTTTTAAGCAATACTTTGAAGCAAGACAATTTTAAGAGTCCTGATAGAAAATGCAACCACACTCAGAGAAAGAACTATGGATTCTGAATACAGATCTAAGGATATTGTTTTTATTTTGTGTGTGTGTGTGTGTGTGTGTGTGTGTGTGTGTTTCTTTCTCATGGTTTTTCCCTTTTGTTTTTATTCTTCTTTCACAACAAGACTAATGTGATAACATGTTTAACATGATTGTACATATAAAATATATATCAAATTGCATGCTGTCTTGGGGAGGGAGAAAGGAAGGGAGAAAAAATTGAAACGCAAAATTTTACAAAAGTGTGGAAAATTATTGTTTCATGTAATTAGAAAAATACTATTATGGGAAAAAAATTAATTAGCCTGCTTAAGTGATATTGCAGGAGATCCCATTAGAGCAAATGCTTTGTCCCTGGGAAATGTGAGACAGAACTTTCTGTCCCTTGCAAAAAGACATAAGAAACCAATGATTTCTAATTGATCATTCTGTGTTCCTCTCTCCCCATTCCCCAATTATTCTTTCACTATATGTATGGAAACATTACATCAACAAGAATTGATTGCTAAAAAAGAAGCAATTGCCCACTCAGAAGATCTTAAAAGGAGTAAGTTGATGATCTTCCTGTTTCTGTATGCCAAATGTGATGGAACTTGTGGTGTCAACCTCTCTTTTAGATTTCCATGGAAGGAATTATTAGACGTCCTTTCCCTTCCAGTAAATATGTCTCACACATGAAATCAACAGTACATTTGCTGGCTTTTATTCTGTTTTTATTGTACAGGGAGAAGAAACAACATAGATCAAATATATTACGTTTCATTGCTATTATATTGCATTGCATTATATCATAATATAATCATATCATCCTATATTATATCATATCACAACACATATTAATCAACAATGAATCCAAAGTAATTTGGGGTGGAAGCTGTTCTGGAAAAATAAAAAAAGCACTTTGAGAATTAGAAAAAGCTTATTGTAGGAAATAGCAGTTGAGCTAAGTTCTGAAAGAATATAAGAATTATAAATTCTGGAGGTGAAGGGGCGAGGATCAGTGCAAAGGCATGGGAATGGGAGCCAGAGTGAACAATAATAATAATATTTTTCTCTCAAAACCACCCAAGAAAAACTAATACTTGAACTTTACTCAAAAAGCAAAGTCATTGTTTAGGATGTCTCCCACATTGATCATCTTCTTTTCATATCTTATAGAGTTTCACCATTCCTATCGTCATGTCAGGGTATTGGAATATTCCAACTGGAATATCATCTTCAGCAAATAATCTGTCTTATTGCCGCATCCCCTTATACTTGTGCTATTCCTCACTGAAAGTTTCTTCTCCTCTGGTTGATTTTATCAGGATATTTCTTCGCCTTTTTCAAGCTGTGAATAGGCACTCAGTGTGGTACTGAAAATTTTCTAGAACACTCTAGATAGGCTTATACCATTTTTTCTTCTGCTCTCCTAGTAGTTGCTATTATTCTTTTTCTCTGGCTTTGTTTTATTCCATTGTTTTAATTATTCTATTTGTCTTTTATCTATCCACTCATTTCTTTCTTCTCTATCAGTAGTTTGTCAAGGTTATCATTTTTGTTTTACTATTTTTGGTATTAATCATTTAGTTTAGGGATATTCATTTCCTTTTGCACTATTCCATCATAGGGTGGTAGATGTCCAAAGCATCAAAGTTATACGAGTTCCAATGACCAATGGAGAAAAGCGTGGTTGTAACAAATAGGACATAGAATATTACCAACGGCAATATTCAAGGGAGACATAAAACATCACAATGGATATGAAGAATCAGAAAAGGCAGTAGAGGTATTTCTTAGTGAGAGCTATATAGATTCCCAGGACACTGAATCTTAAAAGAACCAGTAAAGAGCCTCTAGCACGTAGGGTAGCCTATGGAGAATTTATGAGAGGATATTGAAAAAACTACACAGGATGAGAAGGTGGGGGTTGCTCTCAATCTCACCAGTGACCACAGAATACAGTGTGATCATTTTTTTTTATTTCAACAAATTATAGTAATAGATAAGTTCTATTCTGGTAACCTTTATTTTTTTTTAAAGAAATCTATTTGATCTTTTTTTTTTTTTTTAATGAGCGGTTTTATCCTGGCTCTTACGGATCATTATGTTGCCTATCCCTGTTTTGTTTTTTTTTCCTCTTTTTTTTTTTTTAAAAAAAGCCATATGTGCTTCCAGTATTTGACTACTCATATAGAAATGTGGCAGTAAATTTCGGGGAAAAGTGCTTAAATACAGTGCACATTAAATTCTAAATTCTCATATTTTAATATTAGAAAAATGTTATAAACAAATTTTCTTACATATTTGTTCACTATCTCAGCATCCTGCTCATCCTGCTTCTCATAATCTTGACAATATACATCCTTTACAAACTTAATTTTTCTGTATTCCCAGATTTTTCTCTTTTAAACAAAGAGGCCTTGTAGTATTCGAGATTTTGAGTCAATCAACATACTGTTGTCAGAAAAGGGAAGCAACAGAATTCCTAATTTTAAGGTCATTTCTCTTTCATTTAAGAGAACAACATGTCTTTTTCTTTCATTTCTTCTGACACTAATGGTAATCAGAAATGAATGAAAGAAACAAACATTTAAGTGCCTACTATGTTGTAGATACTCTGTTAAACAGTTTAAAAATACTTCATTTGGAGGAAGAGCAAAGATGGCAGAGTAGAAAAATTCACATATAATAGTTCCTAACCCACAGCCCAAAAAATATCTGTAAAGAAGAACTTCCAACAAATTCTAGAGCAGCAGAAGCCAAACAACAATGGAGTTGAGGAGATTTCTCTTCCAGAGAAACCCAAAAAACTGACACGAAAGATCCATAGCGAACCTGACCTGGAGAAAAGCCTAGCCCTGCCTTGGCCATCCAGCACCAAGAGGAACAGATCTGAGCAGGCCCCAGGGACAGAATCTCCAGCCATGCAAGTCCCTCCACCTACAGGCGCAAAGATCACTGAAAGAACCTTTTTGGCTGGACAAGAGGGGAGTGGGGTGTCTCCATAACTCAGGCCCCCTCAGGAGGCAGCAGCAGACAGGGGCTCCCAAAGCAGGCAGAAGCTTGAATACATTATCGAAGGTCTTTGCATAAACACCCTGAGGGAACTGAGCCCCATGTGGTGGCATTGCCCCAACCTGAGCAGCTTAATTTAATCTCACTCTGAATAGCAGCCCCACCCCTGCTGAAAGCCCTGAGGCTGTGAAGCAGCATTTGAATCTCAGACCCCAAGCACGAACTAGGTGGATCTGGAGGCGAGGCAGGGGTGGAGAGGAATTTCAGAAGTCAAGTAACTGGCTGGGAAAATGCCCAGAAAAGGGAAAAAATAATAAGACCATGGAAGGTTACTTTCTTGGTGACCAAGTATCTCCTCCCTTCCTTTCTGATGAGGAAGATCAATGCTTACCATCAGGGAAAGACATAGAAGTCAAGACTTCTGTATCCCAAACATCCAAAATAAATATTCAATGGGCTTAGGCCAAGGAAGAGCTCAAAAAGGGTTTTGAAAATCAAGTTAGGTAGGTGCAGGAAAACCTGGGAAGAGAAATTAGAGAGATGCGATAAAAACATGAAAAGTAGGTCAACACCTTGGTAAAGGAGACCCCAAAAAATGCAAAAGAAAATAACACCTTGAAAAATAGGCTAACTCAATTAGCAAAAGAGGTTCAAAAAACCAATGAGGAGAATAAGGCTTTAAAAAGCAGAATTAGATAAATGGAAAAGGAGGTTCAAAATCTCACTGAAGAAAATAGTTCTCTCGAAATTAGAATGGAACAGATGGAGGCTAATGACTTTCTGAGAAACCAAGAAATCATAAAACAAAACCAAAAGAATGAAAAAGTGGAAGGTAATGTGAAATATCACATTGGAAAAACAACTTACCTGGAAAATAGATCCAGGAGAGACAATTTAAAAATTATGGGACTACCTGAAAGCTATGATCAAAATAAGATCCTAGACATTATCTTTAATGAAATTATCAAGGAAAATTGCCCTGATGTCGTAGAATCAGAGGGCAAAATAAGTATTCAAGGAATCCATCAATCACCACCTGGAAGAGATCCAAAAAGAGAAACTCCTAGGAACATTGTGGCCAAATTCCAGAGTTCCCAGGTCAAGGTGAAAATATTTCAAGCAGCTAGAAAGAAACAATTCCAGTACTGTGGAAATACAATTAGGGTAACACAAGATCTAGCAATTTCTACATTAAGGGATTGAAGGGTGTGGAATAGGATATTTCAGAACTCAAAGGAACTAGGACTGAAACCAAGAATCATCTACCCAGCAAAACTGAGTATAATACTTCCGGGAAAAAAATGGTCTTTCAATGAAATAGAGGACTTTGAAGCATTCTTGATGAAAAGACCAGAGTTGAAAAGAAAATTTGACTTTCAAATACAAGAATGAAAAGAAGCATGAAAAGGTAAACAGCAAAGAGAAGTCATAAGGGACTTACTAAAGTTGAACTGTTTACATTTCTACATGGAAAGACAATACTTGTAACTCTTTAAACTTTTCAGTATCTGGGTAGTTGGTAGGATTGCACACACACACACACACACACACACACACACACACACACACACACACACCTGCATGCACATACAGACACAGAGAGCACAGAGTAAATTGAATAAGATGGGATATCTTAAAAAAATAAAGTTAAGTGGTGAGAGAGAAACGTATTGGAAGGAGAGAGGGAGAAATGAAATGGGGCAAATTATCTCTAATAGAAGAGGCAGGCAGGAGACTTTTTAGTGGAGAGAAAAAGAGGGAAGCTGAGAGAAAAACAAGAAGTTTACTCTCATCACATTCGACTAAAGGAGGGAATAAAATGCACACTCATTTTGGTATGAAAACTATTTTACAATACAGGAAAGTGGGGGAGAAGGGGATAAGCAGGGTGGGGGGGATGATGGAAGGGAAGGCAATGGGAGGAGGGAGCAATTTGAAAACAACACTCTTGGGGAGGGACAGGATCAAAAGAGAGAATAGAACCAATGCGGGGCAGGAGAGGATGGAGGAAAATATAGTTAGCCTTACACAACACGACTACTATGGAAGTCATTTGCAAATCTACACAGATATGGCCTATATTGAATTGCCTGCCTTCCCAAAGAAAATGGGTGGGGAGGGAGAGATGGGGAGAAGTTGGATTTTAAAATTTTAGGAACAACTGTCAAATATTGTTCTTGCTACTAGGAAATAAGAAATGCAGATAATGGGGAATAGAAAGTTATCTGGCCCTACAGGACAATAGAGAAGATATGGACAAGGGAAGGGAGGGATGATAGAAGAGAGTGCAGATAGGCAGATTGGTGATAGGGGAAATTAGAATGCTTGGTGTATTGGGGTGGGGGGAGGGGAAAAATGGGAAGAAAATTTTGAACCCAAAATTTTGTGAAAATGAATGTAAAAAGTGAAATAAATAAATTGATAAAATAAATGAATGAATGAATAAGTATATAAATAAATAAAAATATTTCATCTGACTATCACAATAACCTTGGAAAGCAGGTGTTACTATTTCTATTTTACATTTCAGCAAACTGATCTGACAAAAGTTACATGACTTGCCTAGGGACACATGACCAGTGTATGAGGCTTGATTTGAATTGAGTTCCTATTGTCTCCAGACTCAGCATTCTTCCCACTGTGATACTTAGATGTCTTTAGTATCAGAAGTTCATTGAATGAATTAATATCTTTGCTTCTCACTATCAAGGGATCTTCTATGATCTTAATATGTTCAAGGAAAAAATATTTAGGAGAAATACTTTTATAGCTGAATTGCTTTCAAATGTGTCAAGTGCATTACATATAGTAAGTGTTAATTTAAAAAAAAATTTATTAATAAATATTGTGATCTTTCATTTTCTGATCCACTAATATAACTATTATGATAATTTTAAAATCAAGTAACTAGTGAAACTGAGTATAATTTTGAACAAAATTATTGAATGTATTGATATAAAGTTGAGGGCTACCTCACCCTTAATAGATGCTGAATAGTTGGGATTATGCTACATCGGCTCTATCATAAAATACAAGGTCCTTAGCTTGTCTTTTAAAATAAATTTTAATTTGTATCTTCTGTGGTTATAACACCAAGATTTCTCCCAGTGTTCTTCAAAGTTATAATACAGCAGAAAAACAGTTGTCATTTCCATCAGGCCTGATTCTTTGTGATGTCATTTGGAATTTTCTTGCTAAAGATATTAGAATGGTTTGCTATTTCCTTCTCCAGTTAAGTGATTTGCCTAATTTACACAATTATTAAGTGTCTGAGACCAGATTTGAACTCAGGAAGATGAGTCTTTCTGACTCCATGCTCAGCACTCTATGTCATTTACCTACCCCTTCCCTCAAACCACCCTGTCCAAAAGAGCCACTTCCTATAACAAATATTTTGAAGGAAAAAAAATGAAAAAAAAAGAGAAAAATAAACAAAACTCAACAATATTTGGAAATATTTTATATATGCAACATTTAACTCCTATGAATCTTACACCTTTTCATAGAATAGGCTTAGGGGTATCTTCTCATAGCTCATTTAAAACTATGTTTGAAATTTTGCAATATTTATTTTTTTATCGTTTTAAGGAGAGTATAGTTAGTGTGTGTATATACATTCATGCACATATACACATATACATACATGTATATACACACATATGTATATATACATATATTGGTTCTAGTTACTTCACTATACATCAATTTATGTGGTTTTTCTTTAGTGTACGAGAAACAATTCATTTGGACCCCTACTCTGCTCCAATCAGTATTAATCTCTTTGATATTTTACATAAACCATATAAGGATAATTAGATGAAAAGTTTCTTATAGTAGCCCTTTATAGTGGGCCCCAAACTGTCATATGTTTACTATTTGCTAACCAGTTATAAAGTTCATTTGTGTAAGCACAAGAATGCTGGCAAAGATATCTCCATCCTCTTTTACTCAAATGCCATGTCCAAATCCAGCATTGGTGGGATGCCTTGATGCTTTGTAAAGTTGCTCGCCTTACTTTTTAACCTCTGGATCATTCTCTTTTGTTCAAGATCAGTGGGTGACCATCTTAAGACCATTTTTTGACCTCTTAGTGGAGATACTCACTGCTTCACCTAGCCTGTGACTCCTCTGTTATTGTTGGCCATCAAGATTTAGCTCTATCAACCAATGAGAACCTATATTTTACCATGTATCTTTTGCATATTTGGGTATCAAACTCTATAAAAACAAGCCCCTAGAAGGATGGGGCATTTCAGATTGTGAAGAAGATCTGAGGTCCAGTTCATTAGAGGGGACCATGTACTCTTCAATAAAGTGCCATTAGTGCAGAACTCAGTCTCAGGGGTTTTTCTGGAGTCTGGCTAATTATAATCCCAACAAATACTCAATATACTCATAATTTCTAAGAACACAATAATGTTTTTTTAACTTCATTTATCACAATGACCCTCTTGGCTTATATTCCTCATCATAGAATCTCTGAGGACAAAGATGGATATTTAGTCATTTTGTTTTTACAGTTCAAAATTATTTTTCAAACTAGTAGCTACAGTTCCAACAGCAAAGTAGTAATGTTCCTTTTCCCCTGCAACTCCATGCAAAATGAAAATTCCCATATTTTGTTACATTTACCATTGTGATGGATGTAAGGTGAAATATTAGGGTTGCTTTTATTTGAATTTTTCTTATTAGTAATTTGGAACATTTTTCTAAATTGTTATTAAGAGTTTGCAATATGTGTGTATATATGCATGTGTATATATTTATACATACAAATGTATATGTGTGTACACCTATACACATATACACACATATTTGAGAATTACTTGTTCACTCCTAGTATTTATCAAAGGCAATACTGAAGTTAAGATCTTTCTTTCTTACTCTATATTCAAATTTCCTTCTACTGCTCTGGGATGCCTCTAATGTATTTCAAGTTTTATGATAATTATTTTTAAAAAGTTTTAAAGTTTATTTTACTTAAATGCAAAATAAGAAAAGTAAAAAATTGCCAGGCACACAGAAGAGCATGAGAGTATTCAACATTAAGCAATAAATTTCCATTTCAAGAAAACATATATAATAAATACTGTACATTATTTTCAAAGCTGTCCATCTGTTTCTTCGCTCCCTTGTAGGTTTTATTTTTTCCTCTATTATGTACTTTTGGGTTTATTTTGTCCCCTTCCTCCAATGTGTGTATGTATGTATTTATGTAGATATATATGTGTACACATAATACACAAACATGTACATATGCGAACATATATGCAGACATATATATGTACACATAACCATAAACATATACATTCAAGTACATATATATAAGACCATATTGTGCTTATTTCCGTACTTTATGATAATTCTTGTCAAAGATTGTAATATAACATTATCATTTGACACTACAAAACTGATGTCTTTTTTTAAAACTTAGATAAGTTATTGATACCTCCTGAACTTTTAAACTCCCACAATGTGTCTTTTGCCTTTTAATTGGAATGCTGTATCCCCAGATAGTCACAAAACCACATTTTAATTTTTTTTCATGAAGCATATGCTTACACATAAGTCAAACATTAGTAAATTGCAAACACATTCAGCTCCTGGGTATGAAACTTTACTTTTTTTTCTAGTTATGAGGTATTTTTATTTATTATGCGCAAATCATTGCTACTGTAATGTCATTTAGTGTTCTCAGGAGGGATTGGGTCATACTGAGGCAGTAACTAAGCACTCTGCCATAGCCTGAAATCAAGCAACATATTTTTTTTTAAAAATGAGTTGTATGCTGAGAATTTGGCCTCCCTCTTCTTCAACAAGTGTTAGAGTTTACCACCATCACTCTTTTCTTGGAAAAAGACCCACCTGGAAACTGTGAACCTGGCTATTTCTCTCTCAAGGGAGAAATCCACAAACTTTCCAGGGGGCCTAGAAATGGAATACAAACACATGTGTTTCTTTATCCTAGACTAATATTTAGATTTATGGATTTGAAGAAGGATTCCTGCTGTGGAGCACCATACCAATTCCTTTTAATTTTTCCATTTTTAAAGTTTGAACTATTCTTCTAACATCCATTCTTTCTGGCTTTAGTAGATCAACCCTTCGTTGAATGCATCAATGCTGACCCCGAGTATGTCAAAGCTAAGATCAGAGAGCTAGAAGCATTAGAACAAATTGAAGAACATCATATTTTTGCCTATAAATTTTCAATGTGTCCTATATGTTGTTTTATTTGTGATATGGCTTCTCAATCAAATCATCCTTTCAGATGTCTAAGTTCTTCATTCTCATGACAAGGAACAGGAAGAAATCATATAGAATTTTAAAGATTGCAAAATGGTTCTTTATTTAAAAAAAGGTATTTGTTAAACCACATTATTCACAAAGAGAGCAAGCAGACAAGGTTTGGTAGAAATTGGAGCAATCCCAATTCAGTAGGAACTGTATACCAACCCTGGATTTCACTGTAATCAGATAAGTGTTATGGCCTAATTAGATCAGCGTAATTACATTCAGTGTTTCATAGGGAGAATTGAAATGTACACATACAGGATTTTGTCTTCTCTTCCCCCTTTACCCTCCTTGCCCTTAAGTCGTAGCAATAGAAATCTATATTCTGAAAACTTTCATCTGGTCTGTCAGCTCTAAAGGAGGCTTCTTTTCCCTTGAGCTGCCTCAAAATTAACTTCGCTAATGAACTACTCACCATTTCAAGGAAAAGAAAGCCACCTTTTTATATGTCAGGATTGATTCTTTTCTCCAGCATACTAATACATTAAAAGAATCACATCTGAAGATTGAGTCATTGCTCATCAAAGATCCAACAATTTTGGGTGCATAATGCCACATAGGGAGGCTCCCTGTCAGCATGGATTTTATCAGATACTAAGAGGAAAAAACTATAAAGTCCAGATTATTTGATCTGAATACACTGATAGACATTTGAAAAGGAGAACAAAAAGTACAAAATTTATTTAATAATTCTTCCAAGTCTCCTACATTTTACACCTAAGAGCCAACTGATTTACTCATCATTTCCAGGTTTCAAAAATGTAGGGGGGCAAAAGTCCATGGTATTTGCTCACCTCACTCCCATTACCATCCCTTAAATTCTGAGCTATGAGTAAAGAATTTAAAGATAGTTAGCCTGTAGACAATACCAGATACTTGTTAAACTCCAGATTAAGTTATGTAATGAGCCAAATAAAACCTCTGAGTGATATATAAATGATCTTATTATTTCATTGGAATTGAATTTAATTCTTCAAATTATGAATTGCTTACTATATGCAAGATGTGGGAAGACACAAAGATGAAATTCAGAGAGCTGTGCTTGGGGCTAGAAGGAACTGGATTTAAATATAAATTCTTCATATATATAGTTCAATAACCTAGACAAATTGAATAAACTAACTTTTTCATTGTATTCAATTCTTTGTGAACCCATTTGGTATTTTCTTAGCTGAGATACTGGAATGGTCTGCTATTTCTTTCTCCAGGTCATTTTAAAGATGAGGCACTGAGACAAACAGGGCTAAGTGACTTGCCTAGGAACACGTAGCTTGTAAGTATCTGAGGCCAGATTTGAACATAGAAAGATGAGTCTTCCTGACTCCAGGTCTGGCCCTTTATTCATTGTGTCATCAAAACCCTCATACTTTCCTCTTTTAACAAATAGAGGAAAGGACTTATTAATAGCTGTGGAATTCACCTGTGGTATCCAATTCAGAATCTTATGATGATCAAATGAGTAAGACATTTGAAAACTTTAAAATTCTATAAAATGTCAAGTATTAAAATTATGCATATTTAAAATACACACTCCCTGAAATCAAGGAACTTAATATTTAGTAGGAGATATTATTTTATTGATTCTGTTTGTTTCTCTCTATTTCCATTCATACATATTTTCTCTTAGCTCTCTCAATTCATTGATAATTTCCTATTGCATAACAATATTCTATTACATTTACATAACATAGTTTGTTCAATTATTTCCAACTATTAAATGGATTTCCACAGAACCCATTTTATTTCCATTACTTTGCTATCCATATATACATTTTATGTGTGGATTTCTGTGAACACTACCTGATGTAAAGATTGGCTTGAATTTTAGCAATTTTAGGACAAGCAGAAGGGGAGAAAGATGGCAGAGCAGATTGGCAAAGAAGGTTATTGAGCAATTAAGAAAAGTGAAACTATGATTATTGCCAAAATCCTATTTATCTATATAACACAGGTGAAATTCTATATTATGAGAAAATTATTCTAAATATAAGTATGTAGTCATTTTACACAATGAGCATCTTCCCCACTAAGGTTGTTTTTTTCCTATTTTGCATTTATGTTGTATGTGCCTATTGATTGTCTTATACTCAGATCAGAATTTTGACCTAATTAGAAAAGAAAAATTGTATTAAAAGTTTCACAATGAAGCTAGAATGCTTGCATACAGGATTTATTCTGTCCTTCCCACAACCATAAATAAAACTTCACCCTTAATCATAGTAATAAATTGTTTGACACGTTGATATCTGGTTTGCCTCATTAGTGTGTGATCTCCTGTCAGGGTAGATACTGTTTTTGTTTGTCTTGTTTTGTTTCTCTTTGTCCCCTTATGATTTAGAACAGTGTCTGGTTCAAAATAAACAATTAAGGCTCATTGGTTGACTCAAGTTATCCACTCCTCTCCAAGCTAAAACCATGAAATCCTCTCTCATAACACCCCTCTTCATTTGGAAATTACTTCAAATATGTAATTCATGTAGCACAAGTACCCCCCACCCCTGAGAATTCTTCCTCTTATTGTAATGCTCCTCCCACCCTGGCTATTTAAGGGGATTCTCTGGTTAGCTACTGTTTGTACTCTTAGGTTTCCTCTACCATGCAACAGCAACAGAAATCTTTATGCCCCTTTCAGCTTTCTTTTAAATATTTTTCCCCCTAGGTGGAGCAGTGGATAGAGCTGTAGGTATGGAGTCAGGAAAACTTACCTTCTTATCTTTCAAATCTCATCTTAAAATAATTTATAGCTTTGTGACCCTGGGCATGTCATTTAACCTTAATTGTCAGTTTTCATATATGTAATATGAGCTGGAGAAGAAAATGACAAACCACTCCATTATCTTTGTCAAGAGAAGCCCAAAAAGGATCATAGAGAGTCTTATGACTGAAATGACTGCACAACAACAACTTTCCCCTTTAGAATGTAAGCCCTTTGCAAGTAGGAGCTATCATTCTTTTTTACTTTTATTTAGATTCCTAGTACTTAGAAAGTGCCCTACCAAAGAGTCCTTCATGCTTAATCAACGTTATTCAGGGGATATATGCCTAATCTACCCATGTATTAGACTAATGAACAATATGTAATTTTTAGAAGCTTGAACATAATGGCGTATAATTTTTCTAGATGAAAAAAAAACAAAACTCTGTGAGTATATGTAGGTTAGAAGTTCACTAAAATAAGTGTCATTACCCCTCAGTTTTTCTTACTAAAAAGTATAAAATGTAGAATATATCATTTCAAATTGATATACAGTCATAAATTATCATAGAAGAGTGACAATGAAAAGTACTATATATAATATGTGTGCATATATACACATATAAATATTGATATATCTCTACATACTCATGTATATTTGTATGTGCATATACTTGTATAACATACAAATATTCATGCATAGAATATATATGCATACACATATGTTGTATTAAGACTGCATCTTGCTCTGGTGTCCCTATCTACCTCCCATCTAGTCAGTATAGCAAATAAGTTTATGAGTAGTAAGTACAAAACAACGAAGTAGAAAATGAAAGGGGAACCTAGAAGTTAGGTACAAAGTGTCCAAAAGATCAAAGTATCATAATTTGCAAACTATTATACATTAACCAAAAACCACACTCTGTTAACACATGCTAAATCAGGCAAAGTCATCTTGGTTTTTCTATCAAAACCTTTGGTCCTATTATATGTAAATCTCAAATAAGTTCCAGATATCTTTAATATGACCTATTTTGAGATGATATGGATATATTAATTTTAAAGTTTTACCAACAATATTGAAATAATGTGAATATCTTGATCAACTAACCTCAAGGTGTCATATATGAGTTAATCTTTTTTCACGTAAAATTCTACAAAAAGAGACCTCAAACTCCTGGTAGTCCCTTATCCACTTCTATCTCCATCAAATCCATGCTATCTAGAGGTACTTGCTTTAATCCACAATTTATGAGTCAATCTGTGTGCCATTTCTCCTCCCTATCTTTTTCCTTACTTTGCCTAGCTTCCTTCACCATCCCATCCTCAATCTCCATGCTGCCTGCCTCTGTACCCCTTTCCTTTCTTGCCTTTGTACTTTCTGGGATTGTTCTTCCCTATATTTTCTGTGTTCAATGAAACTGTGATTGCAATCTTACTTCCTGTTGTTATAGTAGTCTTTTCTAGAAAGCATCCTAGTTCCTACCTGCCCAATTTCATAAATTAATTATCAATTCACATGTAACTATGTGTATTGCTATATGTGCATTGTGTGTCCATATTAGGTATGTCTATATGTTTCAAACCATAAAAATGAGTGTTATGGAGTTTTAAATGGTTTAAAAAATCATTAAGCAAATGAGTGACAGAATTGGAAAGAGCATGTATTTCCTGGTGGGTGTCTAAGTGAGTGTCCTTTCAACAGCATAATTTCTGTTGAGCACAGCTTGATCATGTAGATCTCAAAAATTGTTGCTTATATAAAATGAGATTCATTTTATATAAATGGCCCATTTATTTTGCTTTCACCTTCTGATTCACTGTTTCAGTATGGGTCCTGTAACCTAGTGATGTACTTCATGGTACATAATTTTATTATTTCCAACTGGTTAGCTTAGCAGTAATTTTGATGCTTAGTTATGTTTCAGGATAGATTTTCATATCAACTTCTTGGATTTTCTATTCATTAAACTCACATCTCTTTCAGTTACATACCAGTATTCCTTGTCTTAGCAATTTTTTCCATTACTCTCATTTGCTCTTTTTTCTTCACTTAAAGTGCTTTTATGTCATTCCTTAGGCAGTAAGTGAAGTTAGCAGTGCTTGAATGGATATAAACCTGGTTTTACTGTTCTATAATGCTTTCATTAGTCCTTTCCATACTTTCTAGTATCATGGATGTACTGAGGTTGGTATTAGAAAAAAATCAGAGATTTGAATAAATAAATATACTACTATATGCTGGATAAATGTTGGACTCAGCTTTAGGAAGACTGGATTAAAACCCTCCCTCTGATAATCCTTAACTCTATGCCCATGGAGAGAACATTTAATCTCGGGGATACTTTGTTTTCTTCAACTGAGGAATAAGGATAATATTATGTATATCACATATGCCAGAGAAATATTGTGAAACTCAGTTTTATGTAAATGATAGTTACTATTATTAATATATTTTCATTTAATTCAACAGTCATTGTTAAAGGTTCTGAAAGATGAAGGACAACATTACTTTTTCAGCAATGACAAGGAACTCATTTAAGTTAGGAGCAAAATCCTTGATTAGAGGGATTTCAATGAATCTGCAAAACTATTTAAACTTTTGTCTATGAATCTCTCTCCATAGAACAGGCTATTTTAAAAGTCTGAATCTATCATTCTCTTAAGTTGATCTAGGACTTCAATATTGTCAATGAAAACAGTGTACAAGTTTTGCACTTGACTATACCACTTAAATAAACACCCACAGGGGAGATAAAAGGGATCTGCATCTCACAGAAGACATCCTATTATCTGGATGGGACCATTCTCTTTTGATTGTCAGGGTTAGTACAATAAACTGCATCTATAAATCAAACAGACTGGGATAGAGTTAGTCTCTCCTTCCTGATGTGTGCATGGGGCAAAGGTTTTGTCCTCACGTAGTATGAGATATATGAAATAAACTGGTTGGGTACCTCAGTACTCTCCGAGAATTACATTTAGGGTTGTAATTTGTTTAATTTCTTCTTTAAAGTTCTAGGCATATGTGATGGAATCTTGGAACCTAAGGTCTTGTCAGGAACATCTTGTGGACTAGGATTCCAGAACGAATGTTGCTTCTAGTTTAGCAAGGAAGCCCTGTTACATTAGGATTGTAAGAGATAAGTCTATGAGCACTTTGAATTTGGAACTTGGTGAAACTGATGTTATATAAGGACTGATTTGTGAACCTAATGCTCCATTCAGATCCCCCAAACTGAGATGTTATAAGGAGGGATTGTGCTGTTCCATGCCCTGTTGGGGAGGGCATGGTTGTATAATTGGTCTTATTATACCTTTAAAATAAATATTCATTTATAAAAGCTATTCAGTCTATTAAATAAATTGAACTAAGTTGTAGGGGACCTCTAAAATGCTGTTATCAGTAGAAGTTTGAGTCAATGGCAGAGTCTGATCACCCTCAGACTTCGTAAAGGCAACAGACAACTCTGATTTGAGTGAGGAAGGACTGTTCAAAGTCAGCAGCTACACTTTCTTCTCCAGAGTCGTTTGAGTCTAGTGACCAGATATGGATCAAGAAAACTAGAAATGGCCAAGAATACAGTAGAAGACTCTGACCCTTTGAAGCTAAGGTCTTTTCAATTTCTCACATTGAGTGAGGCAATGCTCATTCAGTGAAGAGACCTCTTTAAGAAGTCAGTCAACAGCACAGCAGAGTGAGCAGGAGAGTCCTAAGACAACAGCAGGCAGAATTGGCACAGCAGCAGCCCAGGGTGAGATACCAGCAGAACCAAGCAAGAGACAGCTGCTGACCCCCCGATGTCAGCCACAGCAGCTCCTGAGACTTTCAGCCCTCAGATTAATTGTCTGTAAGTCACCTACTTGAACTTCTGGGAGCCAGGATGGCAGAGTGATGAATAAATGTTCTCTCCTCCCCCTTGATGACCTTGAAAGAACCATAAAATATTTCTCCAGAAAAATCCTAGATCAATGGCAACAGAGGGAGCAAATAGTCTCATAACACCTGGGGCTAGGGAAATAGCTAAGGGGGACTCCTCCTACTGTGGAAGAGGCAAACAGGAAGGAGAGAGGCCCCAGGGCAGTGATAACTCACCCTAGGACCCGGACGAGCCTCAGTGATAGGAGAGGAGCCCCAGGAGGGGTGGAAACTCATACTTGAACACAGGCCAGGTGAGCCTCGATGCTAGGAGAAGAACCCCAGGAGGGGTGGAAAATCACACCAGGATCTAGGTGTGCCTCAGCATTCCAGGGGAAACAAGGAGGGCAGCTAGGAACACCATCCCTTGAGTTTGCCTTTGCCTTAATTAAGCTGAGGATATCTCCACTGATGAGACCCCCCCTTCCCCCACACTTAACAAGTTAACTCCAGGACTGATCAGGGGAAACACAAAACAGAAAGATAAAAATATGCTTCCTCTTGGTTTTTCACACAAGTCACTTAACACCAAATTCTGCAGCTTCTAACTGAAAGAACCAGAAACCACAACACACGATCACCACCATGAACAAAAAAAAGGCAAAACAAGCACGAAAAAGGCATAGAATATTTCTATGGGGACAAGGACCAAAACACAAATACGAAAGAGGTCAGTAGTGAGATTGTACTTACTTCTGAAACTTTAGAAGGGACTATGAACTGCTTGCATGCACAAACAGCTCCCCTGGAACACCTGAAGAAGGAAATAGATGAAACCTGGCCAAAAATGTTAAAAGTTTGAAAAAAGAATTCACTAATGACAATGTGTCTTTAAAAAGGAAAATTGAACAAATGGAAAAAAGCAGAAAACCTAACTGGGAAAACTTGACAAATGGAAAAGGAAGTACAAAAAATTAACTGGAGAAAATAATTCTTTAAAAGGAACAATTGAACAGATGGAAAAGGAGATGCAAAAGTTAACTGAAGAATACAATTTGATAAAAATTAGAATTGGGCAAGTAGAAACTAATGACTCTATGAAACAGCAAGAATCAGTCACACAAAATCTAAAGAATGAAAAGATAGAAGAAAATGTAAAATATCTAATTGGAAAAACAAGTGACCTGGAATATGGATCCAGGAAAGAAAATTTAAGAATTATTGGCCTTCCAGAAAGCCATGGGGAAAAAAAGACACTGGACAATATCTTCCAGGAAATCATCAAGGAAAGCTGCCCAGAAGTGCTATATCCAGAGAGCAAAATCGTCCTTGAAAGAATCTACCATTTACCTCCCTAAAGAGATCCCAAACTCAAAACCCCAAGAAATATCATTGCCAAATTACAGAACTGTCAAGTGAAGGAGAAAATACTACAGAAAGCCAGAAAGAAACTGTTCAATAATTGAGGAGCTACAGTCAGGATCACACAGGACCTTGCAGCTTCTACATTAAAAGATTGCAGGAATTGGAATCTGATATTCTATAAGACAAAGGAGCTGGGACTACAACGAACGATCAGCTACCCAGAAAAGTTCAGCATAACCTATCAGGAAAGGAGATGGTCATTCATCGAAGGAAGGGATTTTCAGACCTTCCTGACAAAAATGTCAGAACTTAATAGAGAATTCGATCTTCAAACGCAGGTCTCAAGAGACGCATAAAAAGTAAAACAGGGCAGGGGAAAAAGCTGGTTACTCAATTCAGGAAAATGTTTACCGCCCTATAAGGGAAGATGATACCTGTTGTTCTTGAGAATTGTATATCTATTATGCAATATAAAAGGGGCATACATAGAGGGAACGGACATAAAGTAAAGGATGTCAGGGTAAAAACATTATATAAGCAAGTGAAGGCATTATAACAGGTGTGAAAAGGAGGAAGCAGAAATTGGTAAATTACATCACAGAAAGAAGTACAAAATTATAGTAGAGGGAAAGAGGGAAGGGATATGAGCATTATTTGAGAGGTACTGTCATCTGATTTGGTTCAAGGAGGGTACAATAAACTTAAGTATATAATTCTAAGTAGCTCTATAGGCAGTAGGAGGGAAAGGTGAAAGAAAGGGGAGGGGAAGCAAAAAGGGAGAGAAAAAGCAATATGTGTAAAGGGGAATAAAAGCGAAGGAGGCTAAAAGAAGGAAGGAGAATCTACAGGAAGTGGTGGTGAAAAGTGAAAACTATTGAGGAGGGGAAGAGAGACAGGATACTTGAAAGCACAAACAGCAGGAAAAAGGATGGAGGGAAATACACAGATCGTAATCATAACTGTGGATGTGAAAAGAATGAACGTTCCTATAAAACGGAGACAGCAGAATGGATTAAAAGCCATAATCCAACAATCCGTTGTTTATAAGAAACAAATTTGAAATGGGGGGATACACACAGGGTAAATGTCAAAAGTTGGAATAGAATATAGTATGCTTCAGCTGATGTAAGAAAAGCAAGAGTAGCAATCCTAATCTCAGACAAAGCAAAAGCAGAAATAGTTCTAATCAAAAGAGATAAGAAAGGAAACTATATCCTGCTAAAAGACACCAAAGACAATGAAACAATATCATTATTAAATGTATATTCCAAGTGGTATAGCATCCGAATTCCTAGAGGAAAGGTTAGGAGAGTTCAAGAAGAAATTGACAGGAAAACTACACTAGTGGGGGACCTCAATCTCCTCCTCTCTGAACTTGAAAAATCTAACCTGAAAAATAAACAAGAAAGAAGTTGAGTAGGTAAATAAAACTCTGGATAAGATAGATACAATAGATCTCTGGGTAAAACTGAATGGGAAGAGAAAGGAATATATCTCTTTCTCAGCACTTTACGGTACATATACAAAAAATGGCCATGTACTAAGATATAAAAACCTCAAAATCCAGTGCAGAAAGGCAGGGATAATCAATACATCAGATCATAATGCAATAAAAATTATATGAAATAAAAGGCCATAGAAAGATAAACCAAAAATCAGGTGGAAACTAAATAATCTAATTTTAAGAATAAGTAGGTTAAAGAAGAAATTATAGAACCAATCAATAACTTCATTCAAGAGAATGAGAAGAATGAAACAACCTAGAAAATCTTACAAGATAACTACAAAAGCAGTTCTTAGGAACTTTTATGTCTTTGAATGCCAACATAAATAAATAGAGAAAGAGAAGATCAATGACTTGGATATGCAGCTGAAAAAGCTAGAAAAAGTACAAATTGAAGATCCCCAAGTAAATACCAAATTAGAAATACTGAAAACCAAAGGAGAGATTAATAAAATTAAAATTAAGAAAACTATTGAATTAATAAATAAAAACAAAAGTTGGTTTTATGAAAAACCTAATAAACTAGAAAAACATGTTTTCAATTTTATTCAAAAAAATAAAGAAGAAAACCAAATGATTAATACCAAAAATGAAAGGGTTGAACTCACCTCGACTGTGGAGGAAATTAAAGCAACAATTAGAAATTACTTTGCCCAACTTTATGCCCACAAATTCGATAATCTAAATGAGATGGGTGAGTATTTTAAAAAAAATACAAATTTCCCAGATTAATGGAATAGGAAGTTGAATACTTAAACAACTCTATCTCAGAAAAAGAAATAGAACAAGCCAACAATTCTCCAGGGCTGGATGGATTTACAATTGAATTCTATCAAACATTTAAAGATCAGTTAATTCCAAAACTACATAGACTACTTTTGAAAATTGGGAAAAAGTGGTCCTCCCAAATTCTTTCTGAGATACAAATATGGTTTTGATAACTAAACAAGGAAGAGACAAAATAGAGAAATAAAATTGTAGACCAATTTCTCTAATGAATATGATGCAAAAATTTTAAATAGGATGTTAGCAAAACGAATATAGCATTTGATCATGAGAATAACACATTATGATCAGGTATGATTCATAACAGGAATGCAGGGCAGGATCAATATTAGGAAAACTAACTCTTAGCATTATCCATCATATCAACAACAAAACTAACAAAAACCAAAGATTATCTCAATAGATGGAGAAAAAGCTTTTGACAAAATACAACATCCATTCCTATTAAAAATATTGGAGAACATAGGAATAAAGGGAACTTTCCATTAAACAATAAGCAGTATCTACCTAAAACTTTCAACAAGCATTACATGCAATGAAGATAAGCTGGATGCATTTCCAATAAGATCAGACGTGAAACAAGGATGTCCATTATTACCACTATTATTCAATATGGTACCAGAAATGTTAGCTGTAGCAATTAGACAAGATAAAGAAATTGAAGGAATAAAAATAGGCAAAGAAGAACCTAAGTTATCACTCTTTGCAGATGATATGATGATATACTTAGAGAATCCCAGAGATTCAAGTAAAAAAACTACTTGAAATGATAAAGAACCTTGACAAACCGAAGGTTACAAAATAAACCCACACAAATCTTCTGCATTCCTATATATTAGCAACGAAGTCCAACAGCAGGAGATAGAAAGAGAAATCCTATTTCAAGCCAGGGTAGACACTATAAAATACTTGGGAGTTTACCTGCTAAAAAAAACCCAGAGACTATATGAACATAATTACAAGACACTTTTTGTATAAATAAAGTCAGATTTAAGTAAGTGGAAAAACATCAGTTGTTCATGAGTAGGCCAAACTAATATGATAAAAATGACAATTCTACCTAAATTAATTTATTTAGTGCTTTACCAATTATCAGATAATTATTTTCTAGAGCTGGATAAAATAATATCAAAGTTCAGCTGGAAGAACAAAAGGTCCAGAATATCAAAGGAAAGAATGATAAGAAATACTAGGGAAGGTGGCCTAGCACTACCAGATCTCAAATTATATTATAGAGCAGTAATTATCCAAACCACTTGGTACTGGCTAAGAAAGACAAGGATAGCCAATGGTGTAGGCTAGGTACTCACTACACAGTAGGCAATAAATATAGCAATCTTCTTTTGGTAAACCCAAGATTTCTGGGATAAGAACTCACTCTTCGACAAAAATTGCTGGGAAAACTGGAGAACATTGTGGCAGAATCTAGGCATAGACCAATGTCTGACACTGTACACAAGAGTAAAATCCCAATGGGTACACAATCTAGGTATAAAGATTGATAACATGAACAAACTGGAGGAGCAAGGAATAGTTTATTTATCAGATTTATGGAGAAGGGAAGAATTTTTGACTAAAGAAGAGAAAGAAAGAATTATGAAGTGCAAGATGGATAATTTTGATTACATTAAACTGAAGTGTTTTTGCACAACCAAACCCAATGCAACCAAAATTTGGAACAATGTAGTATATTGGGAAAGAATTTTACATCTAATCTTGGGGATAAAGGTCTCATTTCTAAAATTTATGGAGAAATGAGTCACATGTACAACAATAGAAGTCATTCCCCAATTGATAAATGGTCAAAGGACATGAACAGGCAATTTTCAGAGAAAGAAATTAAAGATATCTATGATCATATGAAAAATGCTCTAAATAACTTTTATTAGAGAGATGCAAATCAAAACAACTCTGAGGTACCACATCCCATCTATTAGATTGGCAAATGTGATAGAACAGGAAAATGATAAATGTTGGAGAGGATGTGGGAGAGTTGGAACACTAATTCGTTATTGGTGGAGCTGTGACCTCATCCAACCATTCTGGAGAGTGATGTGGGACTAAGCCCAAAAGGCTACAAAAATATGCATACTCTTTGACCCAGCAATACCACTTCTAGGACTGTATCCCTAAGAGATCATAAAAATTAGAAAGGGTCCCACATGTACAAAAATATTTATAGCAGCACTCTTTGTAGTTGCCAAAAACTGGAAATCAAGGGGATGCCCATCAATTGGGGAATGGCTGAATAAAATATAGTACATGAATGTAATGGATTACTCTTGCATCATAAGAAACAATGAACAAGAAGACTTCAGAGAGACCTGAAAAGGTTTATATGATCTGATGCTGAGTGAAAGCAACATAACCAAGATAAATTTGTACACAGTAATGACCACATTGTGCGAGTTTTTTCTGGTAGACTTGGATCTTCATAGCAATACAAGGACATAAAAAAAAAAATCTCAATAATCTTCAAAGGCAAATGCCATCTACATTGTGAGAAAGAACTAAGGAATTGAATCACAGAATGTAACAGGTCATTTGTGCATGTGTGTGTGTGTGTGTTATATTTTTCTTCGTTGTATGATTTCTCTCATTTATTTTAGTTTTTCTACACAGCATGACTATGATGACAATGTATTCAATAGAAACGTAAGTGTAGATCTTATATAGAGTTGTATGCCATCTTGGGGAGGGAGGGGGTGGGGGGGTGGGTATGGGGAAAATAATCAAAGTTTTATGGTAGTGACTGTAGAGCATTAAAAATAATTAAAATGAATATATTTTTTTTAAAAAAAGAAGTGAATCAAGGAATGTCCCCTTTAATAAATATATATCTACACATATATATCAAACTGGGACAGAACGGCCCTCAGAGTTGTTGACCAAAAGAGAAACAGCTACTATTTAAATTCACTCTGAGCCCAGAAGGCCTAAACAACATCCATCAAGTGGTGCTTAGACAAGGACCTGTTGTTGTCCAATTCATGAGACCCAGAGTGAATTGGGTTTAAGTGTTGGTCTTTGAGAAAGACATCTAACCAGTAAACCTTAAGTTAATTAAGTAGCTTTTTGCAATCAAAATTGATCTTTCTTTTGGTAGAATACCAAGAAGAAAGGGTAGAGGAAGAGAGGAGAAAGGAGGAAAGAAACAACTGAGCTGTGCAACTGGAACTGGTCATCTGGATTTCCATTCAGGCAGCTCAGACTACTCACAGGCTGTGATTCTTATAGAGGACCATAACAGAGGCTGAGTCAAGATAGCAGTGTAAAACCTGGGACTCACTTGAGCTTTCCCTAAACCTCTCCAAATACCTGTAAACAATGACTCTAAACAAATTCTGGAGCAGCAGATCCAACAAAAATAGAGTGAAATAAATTTCCAGCCCAAGATAAGCTGGAAGATGAATAGGAAAGAGCTGTGTCACTAGGCTGAAAGAGGGGCTCATTCTAGTGAGGACAAGGTTCCAGCACACCAGGACCATGCCTCAGGGGAATAAATCACTGGCAGCTGTAGTGGCTTCCTGACGTCTCAACCCCAAAATGCTCCAAAAGACTACAAAGACAACTGAAAAGGTCAGGTCTGTTGGATTTGCGTGAAAGAAGAGCACAGACCAAGCATGGCCCCAGCACAACCCTGGAGCCCTAGTGGCGGTGGCAGCAGAGACAGTGATGCTTCCAGAGCTCTCAGTTCACAGACAGTAAGAGCATCAAAGAACTGATTAAAAAGATATTGAAGGGATCTCTTTGCTGGCACTGACCAGGATTCTCTTCCTTTGCTAATACTTGGATTTTTGTCGCAGTCTTGGGTGGCAGTACTGGGGGGATAAGGAGCACTGGCATAGCAGAGGTTGTACAGCAGTGGAGAGGGAATCCTTCTCACAGTTGTAGGGCAGGAAAGAGTGCTTGTGATCACTTACTTAGCAGAGCACAAGTCAGCAAAGGAGTAAAACCTCTCCTTGTGTCATACTACCTTACAAGTGAAAACTTATCCATCCCTCAAAGTATATCTGAAAGTAGCTGCACCAAACCACTGAAGCTTGGAAGAGTACACTCTCCATATTGGAAGCAGAGTCCTTCTTGAACAAAGAAATCAAAGTCAAGTAATTAGGTGAGAAAATGAGCAAACAGTGAACCCCCCAAAAAATAACCCTCATACTATAGAATCTTGCTTTGTTGACAAAGAAGATCAAACTGTACTCAGAAGAAGACAACAAAGTCAAATCTCCTACATCCAAAGTCTCCAAGAAAAATATGAATTGGTCTCATGGGAGAGCTCAAAAAAGGTCTTGAAGATCAAGAGAGAGAAGTAAAGGAAAAATTAGGAAGAGAAATGAGAGTGAAGCAAAAAATCATGAAAAATGTCAACTTGCTAAAGGAGATCACAAAAAAATACTGAAAAAAGTAACACTTCAAAAAACTGACTAGACTAAATGGCAAAGGAGTTCCAAAAAGCCAATGAGGAGAAAAAATATCTTAAATAGCAGAATTAGCCAAATAGAAAAGGAGATCTAAAAAGCTCACTGAAGAAAATAATAACAAAAATTAAAGTGTAGGAAATGGAAATTAACGAATATGAGAAGTCCAGAAGCAATAAAACAAAAATAAAAGAATGAAAAAGTAGAACACAATTTGAAATATTTCATTTGACAAACAACTGACCTGAAAATAGATCAAGGAAAGATGATTTAAAAATGATTAAACTACCTGAAAGCCATGATCTAAAAAAGGAGCCTATCAACTTTTAAGAAACTATCAAGCAAAAACTACCCTGATATTCTAGAACTATAAGGTAATATAAAAATTGAAAAAATGCCTGATCATGTCCTGAAAGAGAAAAATCTCAGTAATATAACCAAATTCCAGATTTCCAGGTTCTAGGTCAAGGATAAAATATTGTTAGCATTCATAAAGAAACAATTCAAGGAACACAAAACCAAAATTAGCATAACACAAGGTTTTAGCAGCTTCTTCATTAAGAGAGGAGAGGGTTTAGAATATGATATTTCCGAGGAAAAAGGAGCTATGTTTAAAATAAAAAATCACCTACTCAGCAAAACTGAGTGTAGTCAGTGAAGGGGGAAAATTGATATTCAAAATATAGAGGAATTTAGCACTTTCTTGAGAAGCCAGTTCTAAATAGAAAAACTGAATTTCAAATACAAGACTTAAGAAAAATATGAAAAGGTAAACAGGAAAGAGAAATCATGAGGGAACTATTATGGTTGGACTGTTTACATTCCTGCATGGAAAGATGGTATTTGTAACTCATGAGACCTTTCTCAGTAATAGGGTAGTTGAAGGAAATATATGTATATTTATATAGGAAATATATATATATATATATATATATATATATATATATATAGAGAGAGAGAGAGAGAGAGAGAGAGAGAGAGAGAGAGAGAGAGAGGGAGGGAGAGAGAGGGAGGGAGGGAGGAAGGGAGAGAGGAAGAGAGAGAGAACAAGGTGAGTTGAATATGAAGGAGAAAGGGAGAGATAGAATGGGGTAAATTATCTCACATAAAACAAGCAAGAAGAAGATTTTTCAGAGGAGGAGAAGATGGGGCAGGTGCGAGGGAAAGAAAAACTTATTTTTGTCAGGTTTGGCTTAAGGAGGAAATAACATGTACATTCAACTGAGTATGAAAATCTCTTACCCTCCAGGAAAGTAGGGCGGAAGGGGATAAAAGATGGGGGGATGATAGGAGGGAGGACAAATGGGGTAAGGGGGTAATCAGAAGCAAATACTTTTGAGTAAGGACAAGGGCAAAGGAGTGAATAAATTAAACATGGAGTTGAATGTGATGGAGGGAAATATAATTGATCTTTCACAAGATAACTTTTATGAAAGTGTATAGTATGAGTACACATGTACATCCTATATTGAGTTGATTGCCCTATCAATGAGGGTGTACCTGGAGAAGGAGGAAGGGAGAGAATTTGGAACTCAAAGGTTTTTTTAAACTGAATGTAAAAAAATTGTTTTGACATGTAACTGGGAAATAAGGTACACAGGCAAAAGGGTATAGAAATTTAGTTTACCCTATAGGAAAATAGAAGGGGGAGTGATTAAAAAGATAGGGGGTGTAATAGAAGGGAGGGCAGATTGGGGCAAGGGGTAATCAGAATGCTTGCCATCATAGGGTTGTGGGGGAAGAAACTGGGAGAAAATTTGGAACTCAAAATTTTATGGAAGTGAATATTGAAAACTAAAATACATAAATAAATTGAAATGTGATAACAAGAAGAAGAAGAGTAAGAAGAACTAGAAGAAGAAGAAAAGGACCATGCCATCAGGGAGATGATGACATGATTTGCAATTGACTTTGAGGATCAAGGTCTCCCACTGCATCCTGGGCCATGTCCAGTCATTCAAATTGATAGCCGGGTCAATGGACCCAGAAGGCTCTGGAAAAGAAAGTGAGAAGTGAGGCTGGTGATATTGCACAGCCTTCCCTCCCTCAAATCAAAATCATGACATCATCTCCCTGATGTCATGGTCCTCTTCCAGAAAAAAAGGACGAACCACACGCACAACCAAAGAACCCTGAGGAAAAGGTGAATGTAACACAGATGGCATTCAGGATGTGTCTTTTTAAGGCTTCTTTAAACCAATAAAGTTTAAAAAGTTCAGACATATTTTTGTGATGCCCTGCATCCATAAATTAAAAAAAAGCTAACAGCAGATAAAGGCAATTGCAAGGATAGATAGATAGATAGATAGATATATTCATATATACATAAAATTTGCTATATACAAGGAATTCAGATAAATAATATGGGGTTTAAATGAATAAGGTCTCTGACTTGAAATTTACAGGTTTGTCTGGCAGGCAAATGTGTACATGCTTACATACATCTATATGTATATACATGTATATGCATGTACATGTATATATGTATATATAAGCCATTTTGTGATAATTGTCATGACATTTATTCATCAAATGTATTCTCACTGTTTACTTGAGACATTAGAAAAGGCTTTACAGATAAATTAGAAATTGTCCTTGGCCTTGAAGGATAGGAAAAGTCACTAGGCAGAGAAATGGGAAAGATATTTAAGGTGGAATAAATGCTATAAATAAAGGTACAGAAATGAGAATGAATAAGACATGTGTGAAAAATGGGAATTTAGCCAGATGAGAGGGTATATTATGAACACAGCTGAAATTTAATACATAGATTGCTTGACTTTTGTAAAGACCATATAGAATATGCTCAGTCAGAACATTTAAAAACATGTTCTACTATCCCGTTGAACTAGAGCCAGGGGTAAGGAACTGTAGCCTCAAGTTCACATATAGTCCACTAAGTCCTCAAACGTAGCCCTTTGACTGACTTTACAGTTTGGATTCAGTCAAAGAGTGGCACTTGAGGACCTAGAGGGCCTCATGTGACCTCAAGGCTAGAGATCCCCGCACCCCCTTCTCCCCGCTGAATTAGAGATTTCAAAACCTTGAATGTTCATCTAAGGAAATTGAATCTTTTTAGTAAAAGTGTGTTATCATTGAAAATTTGCTTTAGCAAGCTAAATTTTGGGATGGTGCATAGGATGGATATGCTGTCCAAAGGATAAAAGTAAATTTTTTATGATGAAGTTAAGCATAAGAAACATGATCTGTGGGCTTCATTTTACCATAGTACCTTTAGTGGGCATTTGCAAACTGATTTTTAAAATTATAGTTGTGGAGGTGTTAGTATTCCATCTCAGTCTTGACATGAGATTTGTACTATCATAATATTTGAGCTGAGAGGAAGAGGTGAGTCATATTCAGATGATTTGAAAAAAACAAGAAGTCTGTAAGAAGTTAATGTTAAATAAAGAATTGGAATAGGAAGAACGGAGAAGCAACTACAATAAGAATTTATTCAGTGTCGCCCACTCCATCCAACACCCCAGGAATTCACAAACTGAGCTAGAGTAACATAGTGGACTAAAAGACAGGAATCAAGAAGAGCTGAACAGGAAAGGAAAGGAAAGGAAAGGAAAGGAAAGGAAAGGAAAGGAAAGGAAAGGAAAGGAAAGGCAAAAGGAAAGAAAAGAAAAGAAGAGAAAAGTGGTTGAGATTATCTCTTCAAAGACTGAGAGCATTTCTGAAAAGTTTATTTTCAATAACTTTCCATCTTGGTGTTCCTTTGCAATGGAGTAGTTGTAGATTCTTGCTGTTTTTATCTAAAACAGTTCCTGATATTCCTTCTAATACAAAGTGACCTAGATATTGATTTGAGTATTCCCCAAGAAAGCTCTCCTAAGTTGATATAACATCTCCCATTTGAATTTAAAGACTATTCCAGAGAGGCAAGACTCTCATCTAGCACTGTTGTGCTTTGAGGACAAGGGAAGAGTGGGGGTGATGGGAAAAACAGATATATGACACGGGGAGTCTATCCAGTGATTTCAACTTCTACTAGTTCCAGTCTTGCATTGTGTGTATTTTGACCTTTGTCTTACAACTACGTGTCTCTCAGTTGAGTAAATGTGAATGTATACGTGTATCAGTGTTGACATACACATGCATAAATGCACACACTTTTGAGCTAGTCATTTCCGTCAACTTGGAATTTAAAATTCAGATGGCTCCATTAACCTTCTAATATAATTTTATAAAAATCAATTCCAACTGGAAATTCAGAAGAGATGACTCATTTTATTCATCTTTAAAATCAATGGATAAAACTGAATATCTTCTTTGAAACTTAATATATCATACTTTTTTCCAATTACATATAAAGACAGTTTCCAACATTGATTTTTGTAAGATTTTGAGTTCCAAATTTTTCTTCCTCTCTGCCTTCCTTCCCGTCTCTCAAAGATAGGAAACAATCTGATGTAGGTTATACATGTACAATCATGTTAAACATATTTCTATATTAGTTTTGTTGTGAAAGAAGAATCAGAACAAAAAACCATGAGAAAGAAAAAGAAACACAACAAAATAATTAAAATAATCTGCTGTGATCTACAATCAAACTCCATAGATCTTTTTCTTATGTATAGCATTTTCTATCATGAATCTTTTGTAATTGTCTTAGATCATCGTGTTGCTGAGAAGAGTTAAATCTATCATAGATGGCCATCGCACAGCATTTCTGTTATTGTGTACAATGTGCTCCTTGCTCTGCTCATGTCAGCATCAGCTGCTGTATGTGTTTTTTTCTGAAATCTGTCTGCTCATCTTTTCTTATAGCACAATAGTATTCTATTCTATTGTAATAGAGGCAATGATAAGCAGGATGCTCTCAGAGCAACCTGAAAAGACTTACATGAGCTGATACAAGTGAAATGTACTATGTACAAAGTGACAGCAATATTGTAGGATGATCAGTTGTGAATGACTTAGATATTCTCACCAATATGATTCTAGATAACTCTGAAACACTTATGATGAAAAATGCTATCTCCAGACAAAGAACTGATGATATCTGAATGCACATTGAAACATATTTTTGTTTTTACTTTATTTTTCTTGAGGTTTGTTTGATTTTTGGTCTATGCTTTCTTTCTTTCACAATATAACTATTATGAAAGTATTTTGTGTGACTACAAAAACAATTTACCTGTAGAAGGGATGTTAGTGACCATTTAGTCTAGTCCAAATTTGAACTGGAATGATCTCTCTAACATATCTAATATTTTAAGTAACATTATGTATAATAAAATATAGAATATTATATAATATATTATTATAATCTACCAAAAAGGAATTATACTAATGATATTCTGTTCTGTTATATTCATATACTACAACTTGTTCAGTCATTTCCCAATTGATGGGCATCCCCACAATCTCCAATTCTTTTTCATCAAAAAAAATACTGTTCATAATATTTTGTATATGTGGATCCTTTTCCTTTTCTATGATCTCTTTGAGATAAAGACATAATAGTGGAATTCCTGGATCTAAACATGGCCCTTTGGGAATATTTGTAAATTACTCTCCAGAATGGTTGCATCAGTTGACAATCCCACCAAAAATGCATTATTATTCCAATTTTCTCACATCTTGTCCAATATTTATCATTTCCCTTTACTGTCATATTTGCCAATCTATAGGTTGGAAGTGATTGCTCAGAGTTCTTTTAATTTGTATTTCTATAATAATTAGTGATTTAGAGTGCTTTTTAAATAATATTTTAGATACCTTTAATTTCTTCTTCTGAAAATTGCCTATCTATATCCTTTGACGATTTATCAATTGAGGATTGACTTGGATTCTAAGACATTTGATTAATTTCTCTAAATATTTGAGAAAAGAGGTTTTTATCGGAAATGCTTGCTTTAAAAATTGTTTTCCAAATTTCTGCTTTCCTTCTAATCTTGGTTTTATTGGATTTGCTTGCACAAAACCTTGTTATTTTAATATAGTTATACATTTCACATTACATAATGTTCTCTATCTCTTTTTTGGTCATGAATTCTCCCCTTCTCCATAGATCTCACATGTATACTATCCCTTGCTCTCGTTATTTACTTATGGTATCATGCTTTATGTCTAAATTCTTTACCCATTTCAACCTTATTTTGGTATATGATGTGACATATTGTTCTACGTTTAGTTTGTACCATTCTTTTCTCTAGTTTTCCCAGGAGTTTTTATCAAATAATGAGTAATCTCAAAAGTGGAAGTCTTTGAGTTTTTCAAAAAGTGGATTTTTATAATCTTGCATTACTTTGTCTTGTGTACATAATCTATTCAGCTTATTGCACATTATATTTTTGTAGTCAGTGGCAAATAGTTTTGGTGATTGCAACCTTATAATATAATTTCAGATCTGTTATAGCTAGGCTACCCTCCTCTGCATTTTTTCATTAATTCCCTTAATATTCTTGACATTTTATTCTTCCAGATGAATTTTATTACCATTGTTTTCTAGTTCTATACAATAACTTTTAGTAGTTTGGTTGGTATGGCACAGAATAAGTAAATTAATTTAGATAGAATTGTCATTTTTTCTTATATTAGCTCAGCCTATTCATGAGGAACTGATGTTTTCCCACTTATTTAGATATGACTTTATTAATGTTAAAAGTGTTTTTATGTGTTCCTATATTTCCTGAGTTTGTCTTGTCAAGAAAATTTCCAAGTATTTTATATTGTTTAAAGTTATTTTAAATGCAATTTCCCTATCTCTTGCTGCTGGGTTTTCTTGGTAATTTATAGAAATGTTGATGATTTATTTATTTGTTTGTTAATTTGTTTGTATTTATTTGTTGATCATTTCCAGTGCTTTTTTAGTTGATTCTTTGGGATTCTCTAACTGCACTATCATCATCTGCAAAGTGATATTTTGTTTCTGTACTGTATATTCTAATTCTTCGTATTTTCTTATTGCAGAAGCTAAAGTTTCTAGTAAAATACTGAATAATAATGGTGATAATGGCCATCTTTGGAAATCCTTCTACCTTATTCTCATTTCGTACAGATGGACACTGCATATTATTTTAATGAAAGTTACACAATACTGTTTTAAAAAGAAATAGGTTGTGTATTTTGTCAAAAAAAAAAGAAATATTCTGTATCTATTTTACATTTTCTGTATCTATGGAGATAATTATATGATTTCTGTTGACTTTGTTATTGATATGGTGAATTATGATAACAATAGCTTTCCTAATATTGAACCAGACCGGTATTCTTGGTATAAATCCCACCTGGTCACAGTACATTAACCTGGTGATAAATTTCTACAATTTCTTTGCTAATATGTTATTTAAAATTTTTTGTTTCAACATTAATTAGGGAAATTGATGTATTAGGTTTCAACACTGTATTTGAGTCGTGAAATGAATTTGGTAGAACTCCTTCTTTGCCTATTTTTCCAGGCAGTTTAAATAATACTGGAATGAATAGTTCTTTCATGGTTTGGTGGAATTAACTTGTAAATCCATGTTGCCCTCAAGGTTTCTTCTTAGGGAGTTCATAAACTACTTGCTCAATATATTTTTTCTAAAATGGGGTTATTCAAATATTTTATGTCCTCTTCTATTAATCTGGACAATTAAGACTTCTTTATAAATATGCATCTACTTCACTTATATTATCAGATTTATTGGCATGCAATTTGGAAAAATAGTTCCTAGTTATTGTTTTGATTTCCTCCTCATTGGTGGTGAATTTACCCTTTTCATTTTTGATAATGGTAATTTCATTTTCTTTTGTTTTTAATCAAATTAACCTTAAGCTTATCTATTTTATTGTTTTTTATAGAACCAGCTTTCAGTTTTATTTATTAGATCAATAGTCTTTGTACTTTCAATTTTATTACTCTCTCTTTTGATTTTCAGAATTTCTAATTTAGTGTTTAATTGAGAACTTTTACTTTGTTCTTTTCTTAGCTTTTTTAGTCGCATACCCAGTTCATTGGTCTCCTCTTTTTCTATTGTATTCATGCAAGCATATAGAGATATGGAATTTCTCCTAAAATTGCTTTGGTTGTATTTCCTAAGTTTTGATATGTTTTTTAATTATTCTTCTCTTTGGTGAAACTTTTGATTGCTTTTAAGATTTGTTGTTTTATCTACTCATTCTTTAGGATAAGAATATTTAGTTTCATATTAATTTTAGTCTATCATTTTTTACAAGCAATTTTTACTTCATTATGATCTGAAAAGGATGCATTAAATATGTGTACAATCAATTGTGAAATTTTATGTTCTAATAAATGGTCTATTTTTGTGTAGGTGCCACAGATCACTGAGAAAAATATATATTCCTTTCTATCTCCAGTCAGTTTTCTCCAGAGGTCTGTCATCACTAACTTTTTTAAAATTTTATTCACCTCCTTAATTTCTTTCTTTTTTAGTTTGTGGTTAAAGCTGTTTAGTTCTGAGAGAGGTAGGTTGAGATGCCCCACTAGTATGGTTTTGCTCTCTATTTCTTCCTATTGCTTAATGAACTTCTCTAAAAATTTGGATGCTACATCACTTGTTGAATATCTGTTTAGAATTGATACCATTTTATTATGTATAATATCTTTTAGAAAGTTATGTTTTCCTTCCTCATCTTTTTAAATTAGATCTGTTTTTTTTTCCTTTTGCTTTGTCTGAGATCAAGATTGTGGGATTTCTCCCCTTGCTTTTTTTAAAAAAATTCATCTGAATAATATGTTCTACTTTAGCCTTTAATCCTTACTCTGTGTGTATCTCTCTGCATCAAAGAACATATTATCGGATATTTTTTTTGATTCACTCTGCTTTCCACTTCAATTTTCTGGGAATATTTGTCCCATTCATCAATATACATATATATATATATATATATATATATATATATATATATATATATATATATATATATAGAGAGAGAGAGAGAGAGAGAGAGAGAGAGAGAGAGAGAGAGAGAGAGTTTTGTTTATTAACTGTGCTTTTCCATTCATCCTTTTCCCCTCCCATTTATATATTCCTATCTCCTTTCATCTGGTGTTTTCTGACCAAAATTTTGCTCTAAGCACCACCAACCTCTGTCTACCCTCCCTTCCATCCCTATTCTTTTCTTTCTTCTTTCCCCTCCTAGTTTCCTGTAGGGTAAGATAAAGTTCTATACTCAACTGAGTCTGTATGTTTCCCCTCTTTGAACAAAATATGATAAGGGCAAGGTTCAAACAATGCTCACCCTTCACTTCTTTCCTTCTGTTCCAAAAGGTAATTTCTACCTCTCCATGTGATGTAATTTACCCTATTCTGCCCCCCCTTTCTTATTCTGCTAGTATTACTCTTTTTAACCCCATAATTGTTTTTATATCATCACATCACAGTCAACTTATACCCACACCTTGTCTATGCATACTCCTTCAACTGGCCTAATAGAGACACATTCCTTAAGAATTACAAGTATCATCTTCCTATGTGGAGATATAACAGTTTAATCTTATTGAATAACATTTATTTTCTTTTTTTTACCTTTTTTATGCTTCTCTTGAGTCTTGTATTTGAAGACTGAATTTCCGCTCAGTTCTGATCTTTTCATCAGGAAAGATTGAAAGTCTCCTATTTTATAGAATATCTATCTTTCCTCTATTATCTTCCCTCCCTATTTTTCAGGTCAGTTGTTTTTCAATGAAGTATTTTACATGTTCTTCTATTTCTCCATTCTTTTGAATTTGCTTGACTGATGTGATGTCTCATAGAGTCATTAGCTACTAGATGCCCAATTTTAATTTTAGAGGAATTATTTTCTTCAGCTTTTGTACCTATTTTTTCACTTGGGCAATTCTATTTTTAAAGGAATTTTTCTTTTTATTCTTCTCTGTTTTTATATTAGTTTAAATTTTTAAAGGAGTATTATTTATTCAATTTTTGTTCTTCTTTTGCAACCTGTTAACTATTTTTTTGTGATTCTCATGAATAATTCATTTGTTTTTCCAATTTTTCTTCTACCTCCCTTATTTTATTTTTCAAATCCTTTTTTAACCTTTCTAAGAGGACCTTTTGGGCTTGAAACAAATTCATACCCTCTTTTGAGGCTTCATTTGTAGGCATTTTGACGCCTTTGTCCTCTTTTGAGTTTGTGCTTGAATCTTTCCTGTCACCATAGCAGCTTTAGATGATCAGGTCTCTTTTGTTTTTTTAGTTATTTTTTGAATTTGAGTTGTGCTCCTGGAGCACAGAGAGAACTGCCCCCAAATTTATTGCACTGAGAAAGAGGGAACTGGTCACTGACTTTCCCCATGGGGGCCTTAGGTGCTTGCAGTTTGCCCAATTTGCTTGGGTGGCTATATTGACAATGCATTTTTGCTTATTGGTAATGTAATTTTGCTTCTTAGTGGGAAGATCTTTCCCATTCATTTATAGGTCTGAGTGATCTGCTTAAGTCACATGGAAGTCTGAGTTGCATAAGTCAAATGGAATAGGAAGAGCTGGAGCAGGAAGGGTTGGCCAAGAAGAGGCAGAGCTAGATTAGAGCTGAGAGGAAGTTAGAAAGCAATCAGAACTGGAAAAGGCAGCAACTAGAATGAGTCAAGGACTTGTTTGTGATTTTGGTGAAGGGAACCTGTTTGCGATTTGTTTAAGGAAACTGGTTTGTGGGAAGCCTAACAAATGGAAGGCTTGGGAATGGTAGTGCCCCCTGTATTGTTACCATGTATGGAGTTATTTGTTGTTGTGAAGGATTTGACTTTCTGGTGTTGGGATTCAGATTTCTGATGTTTGAATAAATGTTTTGATTCTGTCTTCCATGTGAAGAGTCTGTTGTATTTCCCAATTCAGAATTGCAACAGTCTATTCATGACTGCTATAGGCACTGTGAATATTGCATTGGTGGTAAAATGCCCAACTTAGTGGCACCTGTTGTGTTGTGACTGACTATTCATCTTCTGTGCTAGGACTGGTTGTCTCACAGATGACTTACTGTGTTCCTAGTCAACTGAATCAAAACTGAGGTGTCTCAGTTACTGCTCTGCGTTGTGGCTAAGTACCTCTTTCTGACTTGGCTAGACACTGTGTGCTCTGGGCTGTGCTCCTCTTTTACTGAAGTGAGTCAGACTTTTTCTGAAGTCCTTCTAAGTTATCTTAAGCTGGAAAACTGTTTCACTCTTTTTGTGGCTTCTGCCACTACAGAATCTGTTTAGAAACTTGATTTGACATTGTATCTGAGAGGAATTGGGGAGTACTCAGGCAATTTCTTGAATTCTCCCAACCATTTTAAAGTTGAATATTTTAAAATTTTCTTCTAGTTCAATCCTACATTCTTTGCTGTGTGTCTCTTTACTATTTAATATTAAATTTTAATTGACATCTTTTTCTTGATTTAAATTCATTAATGTAATAAAAAATAGAGATTGGATGGAATAAATCTAATTAGTTTATTAGCTTTTGTTGAGATACCTTCCTGCACCTTTTCTGAGTTTGTTTTAGTTTTGCTCCCCCCCCAATTATCTTTTCCAAACTTGGTCCCTATCAGTTTCTTTATCATTTAACCACTTAGTTATTTTCAATTTAAAATACATTTATTGTAAAATAATACGAATATTCCTTGTATGATATACTGACACTTTCAATTTCTTGCAATTTGATACTAATTTTCTAACTGACCTTTTACTACTGTAATGTTTGGCAATGAAAATAAAATTCAATTAGGCAAACCTTTGAAGAAACTAAAACAATTTGAGAAAAAGGAAAAGAAAATTTAGTCTCCTGCTCATTTTAATTTTTGTATTCCTTCCATTTTGATACAAATGAGACATTTACAATGTAATGTTCTTGAATTTCACAGGAATTGTATGTGTTTAAAATGTGTATACATAGACATGATACACATGTCTCTAATAAGTTTGGGTGATTTTTAACATATACACATATTTCAATATATATACATTTATACACACATTACATATGTGCACATAAACACATATGTATATGTTGCATATCTGAACTCAGTAAACAGACAGCTTTATCTTTTCAAGGTATTCTAAGCATTTCAGACAACTGGTTTTGTTGACTGAGTCTCCTGTGTTAGGGTGAAAGAATTATTTTTGTCAGCTGAACAGATAATAGTTTTTGACAAAAAAAAATCGTTTTCTTGATAGACTGTGATTGTTTTGTGACAAAATGCTCTGAGCTGACAATATACATCAAGGTGTCTGACAAAATGAATTCTGTATGAATGACTTCATAGTCAACACAATGAATTACATCTAGAGAAAGATGGAGATTTAGTGTCAAACAACTCCCTATCTGTGCAGAACTAATCACCATTCTTCAAAATAATATTATTAAAGTACAATTTTATCTACTAACAGAACTGCAGCCTTCTTATTATAGTACCTACTTTTGAGAATTGTGAAACTTTGCTAGAAATATTTTCCCACAAATTTTAACTTGTAAAAGTAGAACCCGAACTTAAGAACTTGAATTCTTTTTGCTTTTATGAGAAATGCTGCTTGCATTTTACTTATGTCTCTTGGATTCTACCACACTAGTATGCTAGAAAATTTATTACTTTTGTAAGATTAAAAATATCTCAATGCATTATTAGTAATGAGGAGAGGTCTTTTTATTGTTTCCATCAAAGATATTTCCTTTACATTCATAGAATTACTGCTAGAAAATACCATAGATTTTCATGTTCTCACTTCAGAGTTCACACAACTGAGCCCCATAAAGGTCAAGTGCTTGCTTGAGAACACATAGGCAGTAAAGCATGAAGCCTAATATTAAAATCCAAGTTCTTTTACTTCAAACTTGGCGCTTTTCGTCCATATCACTAATTGCTTCAGATACAGGAATTAATTTTATTCATTTGTTTGTTTTGCTGTCGATAAATGAAGTAGGGTTCTTGGTTCTTTCATAATTTGGGGGAGTTCCTATAGAACATAAGTGCCATTTTAATTTCTCTCTTTGAAAAGACAATGACAAATTTGTCACTAACATACTAAAATATTGTAAAATTAGAAAAATTATTTCACCAAAATTCAACACCAAATCCAGATAAAAGGTAAATGTTACCTGATACAGAAAGATGTCTTATGTAGTAGGTGCAAAATATCCTTGTGATTTTTTTTCTTTTTAAATTTGTCATCAAAAAATGTTAGAAGCTACCTTAGAGATTATGGATACAACTTCTTCTTCTTCTTCTTCTTCTTCTTCTTCTTCTTCTTCTTCTCCTTCTTCTTCTTCATCTCCTCCTCTTCCTCTTCCTCCTCCTCTTCCTCCTTGACAAAACAGGAAACAGAGGCCCAAGGAGTTTAATCACTTGATTAAAGGTCTGATTCTCCGACTGCAAATTCCAATGTAACAGACTGCCTGAAATGAACTTCTAGTATTAAATGATTTTTCCCCAGTGTTAAAAGGAGAAAATTTTGATAATTATGTCTTTCTCAATGTTCAAATGGAATATCTTAAAATGGAAAAAAAACATCATTATATTGGTAACTGTATACTTTATACTTTTATATTAGAGGAATCTATCACTGTGAAAGAAATTTTTTCTGCCATTGATGATCATAAGACTTATATATCTCTAAGCATCTTTAATTCTTGATCATGTTTTCCCATAATTCTTTCCTAGACCCAATATATGAAGGATTTTCCTTTTTTTAAGGATGCAACAGACTACTTAAAGCTTACCACACTTTGTTGTATTCCTCTTTAGGTTATTCATAATTTAATTCTTGTGAGAAAATGATACATGACTATAGAACCAACAACAGAATAATGTTTTTTGAAGAAACAGCAGAAAGAGATCATTGATAGCAAAGAAATGTCCTTAACTTGCATGAATATTATTTAGCCCTTTAGTTCTCAAGACCTAAAGTACTTAACTAAAAAGTACCTTTTGATGGACCCACTCAAACTACTTTCCTTCCAGCTATAGGTCTTAGTACTATTTAATATTCTTGGCAAGTAAATTCTTCCTTGCCTGTCTCACCTCATAGGCATTTGAACATTTTTTTCACATTTCTATGGATTTTACTGAGAAAGTTTTATAAAATATCCTGTCTAAACCAGTTAATTCAATTTGAATTACAAAAAAACCAAACCTCCCTGTGGTTTGCCACCACAAGTGTCAAAGTATTTTGCCATTTTAACTTCACATTTCATCAGTTTGCTCAGGTTACATGATCTTCACATTTTACCTAAATCACCTACAAAGACATTCATAACATATCTTACCCATAACTGGGCCACTACCAGGATTCCGAATCTTAATTAGCCTTAGGATCACCACTTTCTGTCCTCTCATCTTTCACTCTTCCTATAATTCAGACAACCTCTATTTTGAGAGGTGTGTATTATTCCCCAGCATGAGAAATATTGTAGTGAGATCCAGAAAATCATTAAGTAGTCATACTCATATGTAAATGTTAACAAAAACAGAGGATATTTATATTTGTTTCATTGAATCATCTAGTCTTTCTTTTCTCCACCCTCTGGTAACCAGTTGTGGATCTTGTCTATCAAGTTTTCCATACAAAGTCCTAACTGAGACTTTCAGAAAGCCCATGTCTTCCAAAGGGTAATCTGGAAAAAAGGGGAATATAACATATTCTGATCACTAGTATCCTTTAAAATTTTCCAGCAGGATAGAATTTATTAAAATGCATTATATGAATCTTAAAGTAGTACTTAATATTTTTAACAATTGAAACCACTCAAGTCTACTCTAAAATATACTATAGTGCATTTATATTTTTGTATATACCAAAGCATAAATACTATTTTCATTTGTTATTACTGAAAGGAACAATTAAAAATTCATTAAACTTCTTCATATTCATTCACACATATACACAGATACTCTGACAATAACTCCCTTCAGACAGTTTTATCTTCTTAATATGTAATCAGCTCACATGATCTCTGAAAAACACGGTAGATATTTAGAACTTGTCCCTCATATGGAGAGTTGAAGGAGGTGAGAGCAGAAAAGAGTGGGTTATAGAGTCCATACTATATGATGTTGTTGCTCAAATATAAGCTGATCTTTCCTCTTCAGAGGTCATTAAGTCAAAAACTTGTGTGGTTATAACTTCTGTGATATCTGAAATGGTCATCTTGGTTCTAAAAGACTTTTAGTGAAAAATAATGGATTTTGATACCTCTTGATTGTGTGATCAATTGCAATTTATGTCACCTATCTAAACATTGATTTCCTCATCTTTAAAACAGATACTGATATTTTAGGGCTTATGTCAGTCAATCAATAAGCATTTATTAAGCATGTACTTACTATGTGACAAACACTGTATTATGTCATAAAGTTGTTGGGAAAGTCATGTGGAATAATATATACATATATGTACATATATAGAGAGAAACAAAGAGAGAGAGACAGAGACAGAGAGAGAGAGAGATGGAGACAGAGAAAGAGAAAGAGATGATGTAGACAGAGGTAGATATAGTGCTGTGCAAATGTTAAAATACTATAAATAGCAGTTATTGTGTATCTCTATATTTGGCTCTCCATCTCACTCTCCTTAATATATCATCCATTTGTGTTATCTTCTCAAATTTCCAACATTAACCCATCTGAAATTCAGGGGAAGTCCTCATCTCAAACTTTAATGAACAAATTTAAGTCATCTCTTATGATCTCAGTCATATCCCCTAAACTACAATTTAAAAGTCCTCTATATTTTAACACATTACCTTCTCTTCTAATCTTTTCTATGATGACAATAAATTCATTCTCCTAGCTGCTAAAGACTTCTGCTAAGCCCAATGTCCCATTTTGCCTCATGTTATCCATGAGCTTGCCTTATCAATTATGTAACTTCACTGTGCTTCAATCTTTCCTTATTCAATAGTTCCTTCATAATTATACAAAATCATACTAAAGAGTACCCACACCTTAAAAACAAAAACAAAAAAAAAACACAAAAAAACAGCCTTATCTTGATATTACCATTCAAATTTCTGCTCTCTTTCTACTTTTTGGCTAGAATATTATGTCTCTTCTGTTAGATACTTACACTTAACGTCTCTCCTGAATTCCAATGTTTCATTATACATAGCTATCTGATATAGATATTTCATAAGGATCTCATCACTCTGTTAAAAATACAACTCATTTTCTCCACTCATCTCTCTCTCTCCTCCAGTCATACATATTACTTAAAGAACAGGTGTGCCTGCATATAACCAAAATTTTAGAGAGCATGGTGACTTCCACTTACATGAGTGTCTGAGGAAGAACTAAGGGAACAAGGAATGACTTCATTTTATACATATACATGGATAGATAGATAGATATATAGATAATTATATTTATACATACACATATTGATATGAACAAAAGCCATTTCCCCAGTTCATAAATGGTCAAATAATTTGAATAGACAATTTTCAGTGGAAAAAATCCAAGTTATCCATCAAGATATGCAAAAATGTGCTAAATCCATAATAACTAAAAAGTGAAAATTAAAACAAAAATGTATCCCTCCAAGAAGAAGAAGATGACAAGTGTTAAGTAGGTAGCTGTAGGGAAACAGGCACATTGATGCAGTGTTGCTGGAGCTGAGAACTGAAAGCAATTTGTAAATAAGTCCTTCGAATTATTTATCTGTACATACATACAGACATACTACTGTACCTATACTTTAAAGAAGCCAAAGAAAGAGGAAATGTATGAAAAAAAACCAAAACAACTTGTAAGCTATTTTTTGGTAGTAATGAACTAGAAAGCACAGGAATGTCCATCAACTATGGAATGACTGAATTGATTATGAAATATGAATTTAATGGAATACTAATATGTTGTAAAATACAAAAGGAAAGATTTTAAAGAAGTTTGGGAAGGTAGTAAAAATGATTAAGTGTAGACTAAGGACAATAAGGGAGCTCATCGATAATAACAATATAAATAAAAACAACAAACTTAAAAACACTGAGCAGTATAATAACTCACCAGAATTTTAGCACTGCTGTGATAAAAATATTGTCACCTCCCAGTAGAGATGGTGGACTAAATATTTCCAATGAGAAATTCATTTTTGACTATGGCCAATTAAATAATTTGTTCAACTTGATTATGGATATTTTAACAAGGTTATTTGCTATGCTTTTTAAAAAATTGTCATTAATTTTCCCAAATGTGAGGTGGAAGCCATAAGGGAATTGAGATAGGATCTCCTTCCCCATAAAAATAAGAAGAAACTGAAAAATTAACTAGTTAAAAAGCTTTGACATCTGTGCTGAATTTATCATATATTTAAAAAGAAAAACAAGTTCTGCAAAATAGAGATACGTAATTTCACATAAAGTCAGCTCTTATTCGACAATATGTATGACCATATTAGCTTCATTGTGTTTAATAAGTTCAGGATTTTTAAAAATAGAAAAATTCTATTAAGTAATTAGGAATATCTACAAAATGGGTTAATTTCTCACTTTTTTCAATTTGTGGTAACATTGATATATCATGTTTTAAAGGTCTAGCAAATGTTCATATTGAGATTCAATTGTGTTGTAAAAAAAAAAGTCAGAAGCCTAGTCCAGTTTTTTCTTTCATTGTTGTTCTGATAAAAATTCAAGGAGTCATTGGAAACTTTTACTGGAAGATGTCAAATATATCTTCTATTGAGAATAATTGTTGACCTTTTGATAAATCAGTCCTATGAATCTGTTTGTAATATTTTATCTATAGATTCCTAGTGACACATTTAATACAATGTAGTAAGGTTGAAAGAATACAACATTTCAAGTCAGAAGATTTGATTTGGTTGAAGTCTTCACTTTGTCATTTCTTATCCATGTGACCTTGTATGTGCCTTAGTTTCTTATTGTGTAAAATGTGGATGATTTTATTAGCACTAACTAACTCAGAGATATTGAAGGAAGTGTTCAACTAACATTGCTTAATAGGAATAAAAATTATTAATCCAACATCAAAACCTTATTTTCACTTCTTTAACCAAAACACTATCTCCTACCTAGATAGTATGGGTAACTGTGGTCAGAGGAGGGATGTTCCCTAATTAAAACTTAGGTTTTTAGGAAGTAGCTACACTTAATTCAGAATATTCTTGAGGTTGTACTGAGCTATTTGCTCCAGGATATATCCTAGTTACATTGTTTAATTCTCAATGACTATCCTTTCTTTTTCCACTAGCCTTTGGGTCTTCTGGCTCACACTCCTGGCTTTAAACAAAAGACCTTTAATAAAAAGAACAATTTCGTTTTTCGTTATTAATTTAATAATTTTTGCAAGCATGAAAAGTTCTAGGTAGTTTTAACATCAGTCATTAAGCTGGGAAAGTTTCTTCTAGGGGTGAGCTGGAAAAAAATTCCAAATTCCAATGGTGATAAAAGAGAGATTGAAGAAAGAAGAGATTTCCCAAACAACTGAATCATTTGGTTGCTATATCTGAAGTCCACATTTTCCTCCTTGAAACTTTCAAACCTTTCTTTGTAATCTTAATTAATTTGGTCTTCTGGATTCCCATAGTCAAAAATAGATTATAGTTAGTATTTTGAATCATTTGTATTTTAAATGAATAAAATTTCTCTCTGAATTTTATGATTACATATTTGGGAAGTTTGGGAAGGCTGATTCAATCGTGTTTTTCTGAGAATTCCTTGAAAAACTCTGATGTTTTATACATATACATATGTATTTTACTAGAAATAATTCATCAAGGCTACTTAATCTGGAAGAAATTTTGGACTGAGCCAAACTTCCCTCAGACCCCTTTGAGAATGACCTAAGAAACTTAGCAATCAATCTATCTGCCCTTCCTGGATGTGGAAAAAGCTGGGACTGAAAAGGGGTGCCTGGAATTCTTTCCCTTGAGTTTTTTAGAATTCAAAACATATTATTTCTAGGCCTCAACTCTTCAATTTTGCAAGAAGAGAAAGTTATACATAGGTTTAGGAACAATCATCAAAAGTAGGGAACGATAGACTTTGAAGTGTTACTTTTAAGTGACATAATCTATATTATTAAGCAACACAGGGAAATTTGACTTGTAAATAAACAAAATAAACAAAAGGAACATAGTGCAAAAAAGTGTAAAGTTCTGGAGTAGGAATTAGAGGAAATGTTATAACTCTTGACTGCCATGACACTCAATAGGAGCTTAGTCAATCATTTCCAAATTCTAAGGTTTTGCTGCTACATTCATAAAATGAGGGAGGGGGGGTGGACTAGATGATTGTTATGTTCCTTTAGTTTCTAATATTTGGTAAAATTCTTGACTGCAAAAGATCAAAGTTCTATTTTTGGGGGGAAATTATTAATAAATCTACTGAAATAATTGGTCTTGAGAGGCAGAGTATCACGTTAGACTTGGCATCCTGAAGTCCTGGATCTAAATCACTTTTTAACACTTCCTAGATGTTACCATAGGTTAATAGCTTGACATCATTGAGCATTTATTTCCTCATCTATAAAATATAGACAACACTTGTAGAGCCTCCTTCCTAGGATTTTTTGTAAGATCCAGATGATACAATATATACAAAGTACTTTGAGGCTCTAAAATGTTATATACATGCCTGGAAATTTTCATTACATGTAATATATTTCAATTCAAATGTTTAATAGAGAATTACATAACTGATTTTAAATGAATATTTTTAAGGGCTCTATCTGAGGGTCTAGAACTCAGACATATTTGTGACATATCTATATCTATACACGCACACGTATATACAAATATATTTGACATCTGACAACATATATATATATATATATATATATATATATATATATATATGTCAAATGTAGGTATGTATTTTAATTCATTTGGGTCCTAATGGATTGTATAGAAAATGATTCAGTTTGAAAGCTTCTCTCCAAGGAAGCAAAACAAAGTCAAGAGTAGTATATAAAGAAAACATGGTTTAATTTTCCTAAGTGCCTACATGCTTCTATTTTAAAAAGAAAAAAATTGAGCTGTCATAAATTAATACTTAGAAATGAAGCTGATTTTTTCCGAGATCCATTACACAGATTTTGCTAATGACACGAAGAGAAAGAGTTGATTATATAAAATGACAGCATACCAAAGATAAATGAAGTCACTTATTAAAGCCACCAAATGGTATACAAAGCTTTGTACATCAAACTTGAACTTGGAGGAGTCACTAAAAGCTCATATTTATATAACAATAAACTAGAGCACTTAGTCTAAATGTTTATTTTATATTTGATGGTTTTTACATGATTAGATTTACTATTTGATCAGCTCTTATCTTAGGTTCTATCTATATGCTGCTGTTTCTCCCTCTAAAATCCATTTTTACTTTCAATCATTTCTATGCTAATCTATTCCCAGAACTGTGGATTTACTTTAAAAGGTATCATTAAAATACCCCCCTTTGACCTTCCATCACTTTCCTATTGCCATTGAGTTTAGTATAATTAGTTTAAGGACTTGAGAGAAGTAACTCCATTATAGAAGTCTCTCTTGACATTTTCCTGTGCATTGGAAAGAGCCTTGGTGTGAGACATATGAAAGCAGAAATTAAATGCTTGTATTGCCACCAGCTGACTATAAAAAGGATGGACTATTGGCGTGCTATGTGTAATTAAACTAATTGTTTTCTTTCTCTGTATTCTATTTCCACTTCTGCAAAATGAAAGATTTGAAATCAGTGATCTTTGAGATCTCTTCTAGCACTAAAATTTCTATGTGTCAGTACTGCTTATGTGTCTTTCAAAAGATGTAGTATTAATTCTTATTCTTGCATCATAGCAGGCAGGGACATCTAGAAGAAATAAGTTATAACTTAAACTGAAATCTGAGAATATCCCCATTCCTCTGTCTTTGTCAGAGTTATAGAAAGAGCATGGCTAGAGGCAAAGTGGAATCTCCGACAATCATTTTACAAGGTTCCCTAACTTTCCAGTAATTCACAAAAATTTTCTCTCCAACTGCTTAGATACTCTTCTCGCAATAGGGCCCTTACCTATAGCAATGTTCTGGGTCTTTGTAGATCGTTCTTTGATCCTATGCTATGGAAGACAATAGAAGGCATAATCATTTCTATTTGCTGTGCACCTATATTTTTCTTCATTTCTCTAGGGACTTAAGTCTCTCTCTCTCTCTCTCTCTCTCTCTCTCTCTCTCTCTCTCTCTCTCTCTTTCACACACACACACACACACACACACACACATCCGTGTGTAGATGGATATATGCATATATACACATATTTATACACATATATAAAATAATCATGAATTTATAATTTTTAAAATAAAATAAATACATAAAATATACATATGCATGCATATGTACATCAATACATGTGTGTATACATACACAACTCATATAGTTCATTCAAAAGATTTTTGGGTTATCTGTCTTTTATCCTTTAGCTTAGTAAAATGTATCCTTAGGAATTAAAACTGAAAAAAAAAACTCCTTGTTGTCTACTATCTAACGCTGTAATTATGATCTAATTTCCTGATTTTAGTTACTTTATTATTATAAAATTTCCTCAAAATAAGAATTTTTTTTTACCATTTCATAAGTGGATTTACTATTTTACTTTAAAGAAAAGAAATACAGTACCACTTGAAAGAAGTTTTTTGTGACATTTCGGTGTCATATTTATTACTCTAAATTTAAAGTTCTATTGGGTCACCCACTGTTTTATCTCTCATATTTATCATCCTTCTTCTAAAATTTTAAATTGCAGGAAAAATAATACCAAACTTAGTCTATAATGACCTTCATCGAGCAACTTGAAAAATTTTAATATTTTTTGAGTATTTATGAAACAGATATTGTTTGCCACATGATGGGTAATTTTAAGCCTTACTCATTAACATTAAAGAGTATAAATTTAATTCTATTCATAGGAATAGATAGAGATTTGCATCTAGAAGAGAATTCAGGAGTCACCTAATTGAACCCTCTAGCAATATTGATAGAAAAGATTTTGAGGCACCCAGTGTCACCCAAATAATAGGATCTGAACTCTGAAATACCATCTCACATCTATCAGATTGCCAAACATGACAGCAAAGGAAAATGATAAATGCTGAAAGGGATGTTGGGGGAAGTGGTACAATAATGCATTGTTGATAGATCTGTGAACTAGTCCAATCATTTTAGAAAAAAATTTGAAAATATGCCAAAGAGTTATAAAACTGTGCAGACCCTTTGACCTAGAAATATTACTACTTGGTCTATGTTCCAAAGAGATTAAAGAAAAGGGAAAAGGACCTATTGGTACAAAAATATTTATAGCTGCTCTCTTACTGTTGGCAAAATATTTAAAATTGAGCAAATGCCCATCATTTTGGGAATAGATGAACAGGTTGTGATGAGATATTATTTTGCTGTAAGATATGACAAGTCATATAGTTTCAGTGAAGTCTGAGAAGATTTACATGAATTCATTCAGAGCAGAGTGAGCAAAATAAGGAGACCATTGTACATATCAACAGCAATATTGCAAGGATGATCAGCTGTGAAAAATTTAGTTACTCTGATCAAGGTAATGATCCACACAATTCAAAAGGTAATTCAATGAAAAATGCTTTCCACTTCTAGAGAGAGAACTCATGAACTCCTCATGAACATGTTGAAATGTCCTCTAAAAAAAATCTGTATTTTCTTGTGGATTTTTTGGGGGGTGGCTGCCTTTTCTTTTGTCATATGGCTAATAAGAAAATACATTTTCTATGACTTCACACGTAGACTTTTCCCTCTCAAGGAAGAGGGCAGGGTAGGAGGGAGGTAGACAATTTTAAACTTAAAATTAAAAAAAGAGTGTTATAACTATTTTTCATATAATTAGAAAACATTTAATGAAATAGGTAAATTAAATTTAAAGAAAACAGTAAGGTCTGATGCCAAACATATTGATTCAAGAACCAGGGCTGTTTCTACTGCTATTGTATCTTTAATGAATCCTATATTATTTTGAACTATATTGGTGAGTCATTTAATTGCAGAAGAGTTTTTAATATATTTATTTAATGTCTTTTTTTAGTACATTTACTTATTAGTATATTGAATATTTGAATTGGATAAAATAATTTTTATATTCAAGGAATAGACACAATGAAAATTTTAATCCTCTGTACCTTTTAAACCAATTACTACAAAGATATGGTCTCTATAAGAAAACGTTACCAAAAGCCTGTCTACATTTTAAACCTTCATTAGCGATAATCTTGATATAGATAAAGATTATTTTCCTTAAGATTTCATAAAAATAGAAAAGTTGACATACCAGGAATTGCCAATATTTTGGTAAAGACTTTTTTTTTCCTGTGTAGTCTGAGTTTTAATGATACCCTGACCTATAATATATCTAGTGTGATATGACAGAAATACATCAGTGCTGTTATACTTCCTGATCCCAGGGGGCAGGCCACATCAGAAATGCTTTTTCACCTAGAAGTGATGCCCTTGGCCCAGGACACATAATAATTTTGGTCTATCTCTCTCCTTGGTCCCTGCTGTCCACCAGTTATACCCAGTACTCTTCCCAGACTTATGACTAGAGCTATATGAGTTACCCAAGGTCAGAATAGGATCAACAAATTTATCAGAGGCAAAAACAAAAAGCACTGTCTACTATCCCTTTCTCCCTAGGAAATTCAACTTTCATCCTCACTAGTCTCCATTGTGTCATCTTTGCACTATGCTCTCTGGAACCCTCCACTTTTAAAAACCCTCTTTATGCTAGAACACGTCCTCTTATATTTTGTCCATCTCATATTCTTGTAAAAATTCCTTCATCTGAAGACATCATTTCTGTTAAACTCTTTATATCTGGCTGCTCTCTTCCCCACTGCCACTTGTAAAATCTCCTTCTTGCACTATCACTAAGAAATTCTCTTCCTTTAAAGTTTGACATAGCTCTAAAATTGTTTTTAGTCTACGTTAACTACACACAGGAGCAATCATATCCTACATATTCCTCTGTCACCCACCCTCTGAATTTTTCCTGGATTTCTGAAATTTCTATTTATGGTTCTGTTTTTCTAACTATTACTTATTTTCCAATATATTATGTATTGAAAACTTAATATTGTGTGTAGTATGGGTCTTCTCTTTGTATATTTGGTTGTGTTCAGATGCTGTATTTTCTCATAATGTGAGACTATTGATGGAGGAAACCCATTTTTTTCTCTTTGTTGTCTTTTAAGGGTTTTTTCTTAAATAGTTTCAGCATGATGTAGCTTAACTCAGTTTCTCAGCAAACTTTCTGCATTTTTTTATTCCCTTTATGATTTATCATTATTTTATGAGGCAAGATAGCTCATATTCTTCTATCATCAGAACTTGTAAATTTTTTAAATAATTAATGAATTTCTATTTGGCTATAAAAAATGTGCTCTCTGGAGAGTTTTTAAGTTCTTTTGCCTACTCATTATGGTGACTTAATCACAATGGTTAAACTGCCAAAGAAAATGATGATATAAAGGACTAAATGTGGACATAAATTGTTTTCTATTTTAGGAGCATCAACAATATTTCTGCATACATACAAATGGAAGCATTTTTCAGAATGTAGCTTTTAAAAATTTCCTGTATGTACATGTTAATTCTGACTTTTGCTTCTACTCTTCTGCTTTTGTCTGGAACTAGAGAAAGTCACACGAATGGACTGACAAGATGCACTATTATATTATCAAACTTCAACAGGCCGTCTTTTATCCTTCCCAATTCTCTCTCTTCAAATAAGCTTTATCAGACTTTTTCTTTTTTCTCAATTCTCCCACAACTTTCCCAGTAATAGTGTTCCTCTTGAGAATCTGGCTTCTTACTTTATTGAGAAAATTTAGGACTTTAAGTATAAGTTCCTTCTTATCCTCTTTCCTTCTTCTCAAAATCTTAAGACATCTTCTGTCCCCCATTTCTCCTCCTTTTCTCCAGTCTTTGATAGCAAATTATACTTTCTTGCTAATACAAACTGTTCTAAATGTGATCTTGTTCCTAGATAGATAGATAGATATACACAGGAAAATAGAAATATAGGTAGAAAGGTAACATGTTTATTAACAACTTGCTCTGTTCCAAAAACTGTGCTAAATATCATGGATATAAATACAAGTGGGACAATCCTTCCAATCAAGAAGCTTATATTCTAATTGGGTGAAGAATAAATACAAAATAAAACTTGAAAACAAGGATTGGATATTGTTACTATCTATCTCCTAGTTGCTGTAATGGTAATTTAAATTGAAAGATCTTTTTCATTTATTGATAGGCCCATGGGACCTGCTTAAATCACATGGAATCCTAAGTCATATGTGGTGGGAGGGTCTTGCTAAACAGGTAGAACAGGAAGGATGGAGCAGAGCTGGGAGGAAGTTGGTGAGAGCAGTTGAGGCACAGGAGAGAGGACACAGACAGGCACAGTTGATCTTGTGAGTGTTTGTTTGTGGGCAGGCCCCAGCAGGTGTGAGAAACGCATGGGAATAGCTTTATCCTGTTCAGTGCTAGAGTGTGTTAACCTCTTGGTTACTATGACAGATTTGTCACTCTTGGATTGGGAGTTGACTTTCTGGTATCTAAATAAATACTTTGTTTCTGCTTTCTATATCGAAAAGCTGTTCTACCTTGTGATTCAGAACAATTCCAGTGTATTCATGGTCACCCTTGGTGTTGTGAGTATTGCCTTGCCTGTACAGTTGCCAAACCTAATGTATTTTTGTTCACTCAGTTAGTAACTTTCTTGCTCTACTTGCATCATTTTATATTGTAAATTGTAAACTTCTACTAGATAATCTGTATTTTAGGGTTTTTTATTAAATTATTCTTTTTTTAATACAAAATTATTTATTTATATTTTTACATTCATTTTCACAAAATTTTGGGTTCCAAAATTTTCTCCCCATTTGTCCCCTCCCCCCACCCAAGTACACTGAGCATTCCAATTTTCCCCTATCACCAATCTGCCCTCTCTTCTATCATCCCTCCCTTCTCTTGTCCCCA
>CM053769.1:637382884-637400241 GCA_028658325.1 Potorous gilbertii
GTATTGTAAGATAGGTTTTCATACCAAAATGAGTGTGCATTTTATTCCTTCCTTTAGTCGAATGTGATGAGAGTAAACTTCATGTTTTTTTTTCTCAGCTCTCCTCTTTTTCCCTCTACTAAAAAGTCTCCTGCTTGCCTCTTCTATGAAAGATAATTTACCCCATTACATTTCACCCTCTCTCCTCCCATTACATTTCTCTCTCACTGTTTACCTTGATTTCTTTTAAGATATGATCCCATCCTATTCAATTCATTCTGTGCTCTCTGTCTCTGTGTATGCGTGCATGTGTGTATGTGTGAGTGCGAGCACACATGTACATGTGTATGTGCATGTGCATGTGTGTATGTGTGTGTGTAATCCCACCAACTACCCAGATACTGAAAAATTTCAGGATTTACAAATATTGTCTTTTCATATAGGAATGTGAACAGTTCAACTTTGGTAAGTCCCTTATGACTTCTCTTTGCTGTTTACCTTTTCATGCTTCTTCTCATTCTTGTGTTTGAAAGTCAAATTTTCTTTTCATCTCTGGTCTTTTCATCAAGAATACTTGAAAGTCCTCTATTTCGTTGAAAGACCATATTTTCCCCTGAAGTATTATACTCAGTTTTTCTGGGTAGGTGATTCTCGGTTTTAGACCTAGTTCCTTTGCCTTCTGGAATATCCTATTCCATGCCCTTTGATCCCTTAATGTAGAAGCTGCTAGATCTTGGATTATCCTGATTGTACTTCCTCAATACTGGAATTGTTTCTTTCTAGCTGCTTGCAATATTTTCTCCTTGGCCTGGGAACTCTGGAAATTGGACACAATGTTCCTAGGCGTTTCTCTTTTTGGATGTCTTCCAGGTGGTGATTGGCGGATTCCTTGAATACTTATTTTGCCCTCTGGTTCTAGAATATCAAGGCAGTTTTCCTTGATAATTTCATGAGGATGATGTCTAGGCTCTTTTTTTGATCATGGCTTTCAGGTAGTCCCATAATTTTTAAATTGTCTCTCCTGGAAATATTTTCCAGGTGAGTTGTTTTTCCAATGAGGTATTTCATATTCTCTTCCATTTTTTCATTCTTTTGGTTTTGTTTTATGATTTCTTGGTTTCTCAGAAAGTCATTAGCCTCCATCTGTTCCATTCTCATTTTAAGAGAACTATTTTCTTCAGTGAGCTTTTGAACCTCTTTTGCCAAATGAGTTAGCCTATTTTTCAAGGTATTATTTTCTTCAGCATTTTTTTGGGTCCCTTTTAGCAAGGTATTGACCTGTTTTTCATACTTTTCTTGCATATCTCTCATTTCTCTTCCCAGTTTTTCCTCCACCTCTCTAACTTGATTTTCAAAATCCTTTTTGAGCTCTTCCATGGCCTGAGCCCATTGGATATCTATTTCATACGTTTGGGATACAGAGGCCTTGACTCTTATGTCTTTACCTGATGGTAAGCATTGGTCTTCTTCGTCAGAGAGGAAGGGCGGAAACATCTGGTCCCCAAGAAAGTAACCTTCTATGGTCTAATTTTTTTTCCCTTTTCTGAGCATTTTCCCAGCCAGTTACTTGACTTCTGAGATTCCTCTCCACCCCAGCCCGGTTTGCCCAGGTAGTGCTTGGGGTCTGAGATTCAAATGCTGCTCCCCAGCTTCAGGGCTTTTGGTAGCAGGCCTGGCTTCTATTCAATGGAAGTTTAAGTTGTGGTTCTCATGTGGGGGCAGGGCTGCCTCCCAGGCTCAGTTCCCTCAGGGGGTTTATGCAGAGACCTTCTGTAATGGAGCTCCTGCCTGCTCTGGGAGCCTCTGTCTACCCGCTGCATCTGCCGCTGACTCCTGAAGGGGCCTGAGTCACCGGGACACCCTGCTCTCCTCTTAGCCCATCCAGATGTCTCTCTCACTGACCTGTGTGTCTGTGGGTGGAGGGACCTTCTCAGCTGCTGGATATTCCATCCCTGAAGCCTGCTCGGATCTGCTCGCTCCTCTTGGTGAAGTGTGGCCAGGTCAGGGCTGGGCTCTGCTCCCGTCCATTACACGACAGACCTTTTGGGTCGGTTTTTCACTGCCCTCTGGAACAGAAATCTCCTTCACCCCATTGCTGTGTTGCTTTCAGTGTTCCAGAAATTGTTGGGAGTTCTTTTTATAGATAATTATGGATTGTGGGTTCAGACTAGCATATATGAGTCTTTCTACTCCACCATCTTGGCTCCACCCCACTAAATTATTCTTTACCTTTTTTTCTTCCTCCTTTAGAATCCTTCCTCGGTCTTCCTTACTAGCTCAACATCTGTAATATGCCCTTAACTGTAAGTATTCTTCATTGCTCTTTCCTAGGCCCTATACGCTATAGTTTTAATGTCCCCTGCTGTTGTTCACTCTCAATCTTGCTGGACTTTTCATTTTTATGCAAATATTTCACAAACATATATCTAACCTACTCTCTACTCTGAAATTCAGTCCCACATCATCAACTGCCTATTCAACATTTCAACCGTTTCTCCAGAAATATCTCAAGATCTTTATGTCCCAGGAGAACTCATCACCTTTTGCTCCACAACCCACCCTTCTACCAAACTTCCCTGTATCTATTAAAGGACTTTTGAAAAAAATTCCTACACTCTGCAGGTTCAAAACTTTCACCTTATTCTTAACTTCTTGATTTCCCGCACTCCACAAGTCAAGAGTTGCCTCAGTTTTTCTTGTGCCCAACACATCAACTCTATTTATACAATGACACTATTTAAAAATTCACTACTTCTCACTTACATTATTTCAGTTTTCCCTTAATTGACCCCTGTGTCTCAGGTTTCTATACCCTCTAATCTATACATGGCATCCAATGTGATTTCCCTTGTACTTAGATCTGCTTATCAATTCCTCTACTTAATGAACTCTAGAGGCTGCCCATACTCTCTAGAAGAAAAATGTAAACTTTTCTATGTAATTTTGACAGCCTTCACAACTTGACTCTAATATTTATTTCCTGTCTTGGTGTATCTGACTTTTACTCTCATAGTACGTAATTCACCTAACCTAGCTTTTTATCTATTTGTCTAAAAGGACAATCCATCTCTTGCCTTTGTATTCACTGTCCCCTACGGCAAGAAACATGACCTCTCCAACTACAACTAATAGCATCACTCGTTTTCTTTGAAATACAGCTCAAGGGCCACCTTGTTCACTGATCTAGTCAGGTAAATTGTTTATAGATGTGACTAATGAAAAGTCAATGTGAGTTCAGGACACACTGCAGTAAGGATCAAGTCTGTAGGTTGTTTTCCTTTGACAAGTTGTTTAAATTATATGAAGGAATAGTTACTTTGCTGTTGCCTTTTCATGTGGTGTGAGTAATACATATAATGTGCGTGTAACATAAATCCCATTTTTTAAATAAATTTTTTATTATAAATTTCACATTTCACTTATAACTGTATTCTTACTCTAAATAAGAAAAAGTTGGTATTTGAATTAGAGAATCATGAGGCAATTTTCTTCATACTTTGTACAAAGTTTCATCTAATCTACTTCAAATGGTTAGAACTTAACTTTCAAAGGGTCTCTAGAAAAGCAGTTCTCAAAAAAAAATGTTTTCCTAAGGACCATTAGGCTCTGTAAGATCCTTTCAGAATCCCTATAATGTTTCAATAAACTATTTTCACAGTCATACCTTAATTTCTCATAAAATAAGTATCAAATGATACCACCTAGAAAAACAAAAATAAAATCCCTTTGTAGCCCTTAACAGTTTGTAAAGTGGTCCATACACTCAGACACAAACACATACACATACCCAGAATACACCATATCACATCTCCCACCTACAGATACACACAATGGGAAGTGCTGTTTTAGGAAAAGTTTGTGATTCTCTTTATAACATATGCTGACTCATTTAATAGTCAGCTATGCTTTCTTTCTTTATTATTTATTTGTTTGTTTGTTTGTTTATTTTTATTTTTCAATATTCTCTTCCACAATATTTTTAGTTCTAAATTTCTTCCCCATCTATTTCCTTCACCAAGACAACATGTATACTGATTATCACTTCCCACAATCTGCCCTCCCTACTATCATGCCCCTCCCTTCTCTTATCCTGACCCCCTCTGTTTTCTTGTTGGACAAAAGAAATTTCTATACTCCACTGCCTGTATATCTTATTTCACATTTGAATGTAAAAAACAGTTTTTAACACTCACTTTTAAAACTTTGAGTTCCAACTACTCTCCCTTGCTCCCTCCCCACCCAACCCCACTGTGAAGGCAAGCAATTCAATATTGGTTATACAAGTGTAGCTATGCAAAGCACTTCCATAACAGTCATATTGTGAAAGACTAACTATATTTTCCTCCATCCTATCCTGCGTCCCATTTATTCTTTTCTCTCTTTTGACCCTATCCATCTTCAAAAGTGTTTACTTCTAATTAACCCCTCCTCCCATTTACCCTTCTATCATTTCCCTATCCCATACTTATCCTCTTTCCCCCTACTTTCCTGCAATGTATGATCGATTTTCATACTAAATTGAGTGTGTAAAATTATTCCCTTCTTAAGCCAAATGTGATGAGAATAAGATTCACTTATTTTCCCTCAGCTCCTCCCTCTTCCTCAACATTGAGAAAACCTTTTCTTGTCTCTTTTATGTGAGATAATTTGCCCCATTATATTTTTGCCCTTCTCCCAATATATTCCACTCTCATAACTTAATTTTATTTTTTTAAATAGCATTCCTTCATATTCAACTCACCTTGTGCCCTCTGTCTATATATATATATATATATATATATATATATATATATATATATATATATATATAATCCCTTCAATTACCCTAATACTAAGAAAAATCTCAAGAGTTGAAAATATGCTTTTTCCATGTAGGAATGAAAACAGTTCAACTTTTGTAAGTCTCATCTTCAGGGTTTTTCAAAGGTTTATGCTAACATGAAGCAAATTTTGGGGAAGTCTATCATCTGCAAATAACAGTATGGGTTATAGGTATTCTTCATCCATTTGGATTTTCCTTTTTGGACAGTTATGTCAGTCTTTTGAGTGATTGTAGGAAAATGCCAGATGTTTCAATTTATAGATGAAGTTAAACCTATTACAGAATATCTCAAAGAATTCCCGTATGCACACATTTATATATATGTATGTATATGCACATACACACACACACATGCACACACTTTTCTACAACACTCTTTATAAAATGTAGGTAATAATAGTTGTGATACATTGCGCACTAAATTCAAAACACATCATATTAGCACCTTCCACAGGAATGTAGTCTTCAGTTACCAACAGAGGTCGAGAACAAAGCAAGAGATTTATATCTCTTGGGTTGAATAGGTAAACACCCTTTCTGTATCATCTTTATAGAACTTTGAAATGAGTTAATGCTCCAAGTTGTGATGACTGAGCAATTAATGTCCTCCCACACTGATAAAATATTGTTTCACTCTGACTCTTATTAACTCATTTTTACAGTCTCATTTCCACTCCTTCAAACTTAAACTTCCTAATTTCCACATGTTTTAAACATTTTCATTGATCCCAACTTAATACACAATCCATTCTCAGGGAATAATTTCTATCCATATTTATTTTCCTTCCACAGACACTTCTTTCATCTCCACACTTTAGATGAGAATTGACATTTATTTTCATTTCTTTTACATTCTGTTTCTAGTCAAACTAATATTTGAAATCCCAATACTCTCTAGTTACTTTGTTAATGATCCCAGAATATTTTCAGTTACTGGAGTCAGAAAACTGATATTGTCTCAGCAAAGTGAGTGTGTTCTATCTGAAGTTAGTAGCAATTATAGACTTTTCATTCTTGAGCTTAGTCTAGTGGGGGAGACTATGAAAAGAACAATGGAAAAAAGCTTTTGCTGTTGTCATTGTTGCATAGTTGTTGAGTACAGTGGATAGAATGCCAGGTGTGGAATCAGAATCAGGAACACAAATCTGCATGTGTCTTTATTTGTATGTATTTACATATTTATCTATGTACCCATACAGAGATACATATGTGTACCTTCATACATATACAGAAACACATATTCAACTCTGGTAAAGGACATGGAAAAGAAGATGGTAAGGAAGTAGAGAAGAAGAAGAATCCATGAGACATTTTAGAAAAGTGTATAAATGAGGAACAGAAGAAAAGAGTTGGAAAGTGCTTATGATATGCTTGCAATATGAGCAGTCATTTTGATGATGGCAGTAGAAAGAAATTGACATATCTGAAGAAGGGAGAGGAAGTATAGAATATTTTGAAATAAGATGGAAGAAAATGAAAGAAAGACACCAAATCGTTTCAAATATAACCAAGGTTATACTATTAGAATATCTAAAAAGAATTTGGAAGAATTAATGTGTATGTGAAGAACATGGAGTTATTATGATTTTTAATATGTGTATGCAAGTTGAAATTTTGAAATCCAGGAAGCCTTATAGGTTTCTTTTTATAAGTATTTATCTGTGTATTTATACCAATTAGCAAAATAAACACTTGCAGTGTGTGGTTCTGTTAACCACTGTATTTCTAGTTAGAGGAAAGCATGATTTGTTTACATAATCAAGCTAAAGAGTTTCAAGTAAATTGTACTTTGAATAAAACATAATGGCAGCAAGTCCAATTATCTCATTTTGAGAAACTCACCAAATAACAGTTAACACCATTTCCAATAAAAGTAGAAAAAGAATTAATAATATAGAACCATCTCCTCAAGCAAAAAGTTGGAAATTAAGGCCCTTGGGATGGAAAAGCTGTGTCAATTATGAGTTGATGCTATTAGTCCTTGGCTTTGGGCATTGCACTACAATCTTGAGAACTTTGCTATCTCTATCTCTATCAATATTTTATTACAAATACCCTCAAAACTAGCTACTATTTATAATCAGGTTTGTGCGTGGGCTGTCTATAGCATATAATTAAGCAGGAGACAATTTCTGCTAACTCAATATAGAAACAAAAGGTCAAATTGGGGTCTGTAAGTTGTGGTTGTAGTTTGAACATTATCATTGACTAGTGAAAAGTAGAATACCTCCTTTACCATATCAACAGGATTAAGTATTTGTCAAAAGGCAAATGAAATTATCTTTAACATTTTTACATTTAAAAAATAAAGTTACTCTATATTAACCTGTATATAGGATGCTACAGTGGAAAGAGTGTTGTTTGATGTAGAAGCAGAGGATCTTAATTTAAATCATGACAAAGATGATAGTATCATGTATCTAGAGTAAATCATGTATCTGGGGATTTCAGAAATCATCACCTAACTTCCACATCTACATTTCAGGAAAATTAGAGCACCAAGAAAAGAAAGTAAAGTCAAATAGTTAGCAAGGACCAGAGTTGGGATTTGACCCAATTCTTCTGACTCCTGAGTCAATGTTTCATTTTCCCACTGTACTGAAGGATTTGGTCCCTTCTAGTTGTTAATGTGGTTGTGTGTACACAACCACACCCACATCCACACACACACATATACACACGCACATATATACATAATATTCCTATAATCACATCTAATATTCTTTCTAAAAATAAAATGGAATTCTACATTTTCAAACAGAAAAATCTGCCTTTTCTTTTCCACCTCCCTCTCCCATCTCAAAAAACACAAAGAAAAGAAAAGATACTTGTTAAAAAAACATATATACTTAGGCAAAAAAAGAAAAATATCTTTATTTGCCATATTAAAAAGTCTCAATCTTCACAATGAATTCTTCACTTCTCTATCAAGAGATAAGTTACATATGAATGCTATGGAAATAACTAACGATAGGTTTGATCAACAAGTATAACAAAGATTTTTATATTTAAAACGTTATCATTGCATCAGTTCATAGAAGTCTTCCCAAGTTTCTCTGAAATTATATCCATTATTTTTTATGGCAGAATATTATTTTATGGAATTTGTATTCCATAAAGAATTCAGCAATTTTGCAACTGATTAACAGCCCCTCTGTTTTCAATTATATGACACACCTCCAAAAAGATCTACTATATTTTTTATTTATTCTTAGAAATTATTTTTTTAGGATTAGTCCCTCTCTTAATTTGCTTCTCTTCTTATTTAATCCCTACTTTTATTCTCCCTTTTCTTCCCTGTTGAATTAATATTCTTATACCCATCAGTACATGTGAGTATTCTTGAAATGGATGTGATATTCAAATGTCACCTGTTCCCCAATCTTGTTTGTATAAATTTCTGATTACATGAGAAATTTTTCCATCCTTCCATTCCTTCTCCTTATGCCATGAATTCCTTTTTCTCTTTCCTTTACATTATTCTTTTCACATTATCAAGAACAAACAGAATGGATCTCAAGCTCTCTGTCTAATTATACTCCTTCTATGACCCATATTGATAGAATTCTGAGGGAATACATGTATTATCTCTCAATATTAGAATGTATGTAATTCTTGTTTAATTCATTATGATTGTCCCTCTTGTTTGCTTTTTTTGTGTTTCTCTTGACTGCTCCATTTGAACTTCAAAATTCTATTCTGCTCTGATTTTATCATTAGGAATATTTGGAATTCATTTCTTTCATATTTTCTGGTATTCCCAGTCTATTCAGATTTATTTGGTAAATTTTTCTTGGTTATGAATATATACTCTGCCTTCTAAATGCCTTCTAAACTTTCAACTGTATTATAATGGTCCTGCTAAAACTTATGTGATCTGGAGAGTGGCTCCTCACTGTCGGATTTTTGCTTATTTGTTTTCATACTGTTTTCTGTATTTTTCAATTTGACCTAGAATTTTGGTATAATATTCTTCGTGTGTTCACTGGGGATTTTTTTCAGGAGATGATAGGTGACTTCTTTCTATTTCCAATATTCTTTCTGGTTCTAAGGATTTTCCTATCTCCATAAATAACAAGGAGGCCAAAAATTTTGTAGGATTGTTTGGATATTGGTGACATCACATACCACATCGAAGACAAATTTTGAAACATATAAAATTACTAGGAAAAAATATGATTTTCATTGGGGAATTGAACAGAGTACAACTTTTGAAGACTCAAAGGCCACTATATAACTGACCCTAGATTTATGGCCTAAGAAACAGGGTCCCATGGAATTACAAGTGGCTGTACAGGATGACTACGCAAACTGGAGTTTATGGAAAAGAAGAAACGTGAAATGTACCCATAGGATTTTGATATAGTAAACTTCCTTCATCTGGAATTCAATATACCCATTTTGAAAAGCAGTTGTTAGCTGTTGGGTTATACTAGAGACTAAACAAGTGACTTTGAGTCATGAGGTAATATTAAGTCCTTGAATCCTAATTATGACTGGGCTAATGAGTACCCCAGCTTATCATTGAATTGAACATGCAGAGGCGACTAGCATAATTAAATGGAAATGGTATATTGAAAAAATCTAAAACAGGCAAACATGGAGTTTCTGCTCTACATGAATCGATAGTAAACATAGATAGTGAGGAAATGATACACTCCTTGAACCAAAACAACAATCAGTACACTCCTTGGTAAAATAGAATTAGCGTTAGTGAGTGAAGAACAAAAGAGACATGCATGGTTTACTGATGGAACAGCAAAATACTTGGGCCACAAAAGACATTGGAAAGTGCTAGTCTATAATTCATGTACTAGGCAGACTTTGGAAAGTACTGGCATAGGTAGAAGCAGCCAATATGCTAAACTTATGGCAGTGCTCCAAACTATCAAAACAAAGACAGGGACAGTGTCAAATATGCATTGATTCATGGGAGGTAGATAATGAGTTAGCTATACGGATGCCCATGTGGAAAAATCAAAATTGGGAAATTCATCGCAAACAAGTATGGTGTAAGAATTAAGGGAAAATATATGAGACATATCTTTTGTTGCTAATTTGTCAGTTTTTTTATGGAGATGCTCACATGGCCCTCACTATACCAGAATGTGAATACAATGCATATGCCGATCAACTATCAAAGATTGCTATGCAACATATTGTCCCTACTCTGATATCAACTGATGATCCACTACTAGGAAAAGGGGTCCATTAAATGGCCAGCTGTTTAGCTGGCCAGGTCACATACAAGTGGGACAAGACTGAAGTATTAGTATCTCTCATTCATTGTTAAAATAAGTAGCAGAAGAATGTTATATGTGTCACCTGGAAAAGGAACGCACTGTTTCTCAGGTAGTAACTGGAGAACTAGCAAGGGGAAAAGTACTAGCCCAAATTTGGAAAAAAAGATTATATTAGACTCCTATCCCAAGACAAAGAATGTAAATTTATATTTTGTGTGTGTGTGTGTGTGTGTGTGTGTGTGTGTGTTGACACTTATTTAGGTGTATTACTGGCTTTTCTTTCTAAGAATGAGACCCAGGAAAAATTTGTAAAACTCTATATCATAAATGTATATTATAGATCTAAATGCAGATTCAAAGAGAAAGTGGGTCACTCTTCAAAGGTAATAAAATGAAGAGATATTGTGTATTTAACAACAGAGAATGGGATATGTCATATTCCATATCATTGACAAATGTCTGTGTTGATTGAAAGAATGAATAAATTATTGAAAGAACAATTAAGGAAGTTAAATTCTAATAATTCTTATCAAGATTGGAAAGATAATTTTTTCATTGCTTTATTAATTTGAATAATAGATCATTGGGAGGAATTATACCTCTAGTCAGATTTATGACCCAAATCTGCAAATTAGAAAACAATAAACACATTAGATCTCAAATGTTGAATATCGGACTGTGAAGCCAGATGTCCCAGCACCATATCCAAGGACACTTGATTTGGCAGGATATGATTTACATTGTTTAGAGGACTTTTGGTTTGATTAAAAAAAATCTCTTTCTTGATTAGAAAAAAATCTCTTCTAGAATATGTATGAGAATCTCTAAAAGTCATTATGAATGGATATACCTACATCAGGATTAGCAGCTTGAGGAATACGTGTGTTGGCTGGAGTGATTGATTCTAACTATCAAGGAAAAATTACTGTGACATTCCAAAATTTAGGTGATGAACATATAGAGTTTGGTAAAAATGCTAGAATGGTTCAAGTGATCATCATACCCGGTGAAACAATATCCTTGTGAAAACGGATTCTCCATGTGAAATAACTAACAAAGGAACTGAAGGACTGAATTCTACTGATAGAATAAAATTGGGAGCTAAAGTATGGGTAAAATGTAAGACAGACAACATTCCAAAGGCTGCAGAAATTATAGCACATGAGAAAGATAATACTGTGACTGTTGTTTATTCAGGAGAAAATGATTACCAACTTGTACACTTAACTCATATATTGTACTGTGAATGAAACTATGATAGTGTGCTCATGGACTCCAGAAGTATGACTCACCTTATATCTATTGTGTTTCTGGTTATTGTCTCATTGTTTATTTTTAGCTTTTTGTCTGTTAAATTTGTTTTCTAGATTTGTTTCCCGCAGGCTTAGTAACCTCTACTTTCAAATGCCTGATCACTTAAAAGAGGTGTCACCCCCTGTCCATGACTATGATGTGTCACCTCTGGACCTGACCTTTACCAAGCTCCAGATGCCAGCTAAGGAATTGACGTCTTATATGGAACCACTTGCGGCAGGGACAACTCTACATCCAACTTCATCAGGAAGTAGCTAAGGAAGAGGACAATTTTGCCCCTTACCCCAAGATTTTAGACCCCATTTGGTAGAGAGGAAAATGATGGAGTGCTTGTGCTCATTTTGTATGCTCCCTGTTATATTGTTGTAAAGTTCTGTTGATACAGGTTACTTTAGATAGTGTTTTATATGCTTATTTTTTGTTATCCCCATCACAGTTCTGTTGATAACTGTTGCCCCATTGACCTACTTAATGAGTACAAAAGACCTTGGGGACCAATGTAATGGTAATTTAAATGGGAAGATCTTCCCCATTCCTACATAGACCCATGTGACCTGCTTAAATCACCTGGAAGCCTAAACCACTTGAGCTTGTTGAATGGGTGGAACAGGAAGGGTAGAGCAGAACTGGAAGGAAGTTAGTGAGAGCAGTTTGGGCAGAGAAGAGAGGATGCAGGACAGCAGTACAAAAAGGCTCATGAGTATTTGATTGTGACAAGGCCCAGCAAGGCTGGAGTGGGGAGGGTGTGAGAATACCTTTGTCCCCAGTAGTCAATGATATGTATTGACTTATTGACTACTATGGTGGATTTGGCTTTCTGGTTGTGGGATTTGGCTTACTGGTGTTTGAATGAATGTTTTTCTTCTGCCTTCTATATGGAGTCTCTTATACTTTGTGATTCAGAATTATGCTGGCATATTCTTAGTTGTCCTCAGTGCTGTGAATATTGCCTTAGCAGTACATTAAGTAAATAAGGCTATCTTTGATCCATTTCTTACCTTCCCTTAAGTCACTGAATGGGTTTTCATTACACAGACAGACCTGGTAAAAAGCATAGGATCTCTCACTGCATATGGGGTCACCTCTAGTCATTCATACTGCTTTCTTTCCACTGGACTGTGATGACTCTGGAAAAGAAAGTTAGGCTGATGACTTTGCACATCCCTGCCTCACATAAATCCAATTCACTTGTAAGTCAAGACGTCACAATCCTAATCATTTTGATACTTTTTGAGAATAAAGGATGAACAACAATGTTATACCTAACATTTTATTTTTTACTCCACTTTAGTTTTAATATTTCTTATTGCCTCATGGAGTCATTATGTTCTATTTCATCTGGTCTAATTTTTATAGCTTGTTGCTTGGCTAAGGTCTAGTACTTTTTGTTTCAAGCAGTTACTTCTCCTTTCAATTTAATCCTTTTTCATTTTCTTCTATCCCATCTATTCTATTAAACTAAAAAAAATAAAAATCATATTATTTCAATTCCCCCATCAATTCTATGTGAACCTATGACAGAATTGTGTCTTTCTTGACACACTACTTATAAATACTTTGGAGTCATTTTCTTTTGAGTTTGTATCTTCATCATTCCTGTCACCATGATAACTCTATATGGTGGTATTTTCTTTTTTTGTTTGTTTGCTCACTCTTTGATATTACTTTCTGGTTTCAAATTTTGTTTTAGTTTTGGATCTTCCCTTTTCTGGAGAGAACTTTTAGACTGGTTCTTTTTATGCCTTTTGGGGTATTGAGGGTTGCCTTTTTCCCAGCATCTAATGAATAATTCAGGTTGGTGGTCTGTGAGATTTCAGTGCTCCCAAATTGGTCTGCTCTAGGACAAAGTCTATTTACTGTGAACTTGGTCAGCATTCTACAAATTCCTAACCAAGTTTTGGGTCTAAGGCAACACACTTGTTGGCTTGCCTCACTTAGAATTCTATTAGACTACCTCTAGATTATGCCACTATTATCCAAATGGAAAGTTTTGCTAATTTAGAATGATAAAATTTTAGGTTCCTTTTAGTTTGGGATTCTTGTGCTGATTATTCTAGAGCAGGCTTTAGAACTGACTACAAATTGGAACTGATACACCATTCTACACCTTGGATCAAATTCACACGACTGTTGCTTATTTCAGTACTTATTCCTTTCTGGTTACAGATCCTAGGATTTTTGACCACTCTTCACTCTGAAAAACCAACCCCAAGTACAAGTCATCATCTTATGGCAACCCAGGATTTATGACTAAAAACCAGTTTGAGATACCAAGAGATGTCAATTTGTATGTATCCCTCTACTTTGCACAAGTGAAGACAACTTATTGTTGGATTTGGGAACTCCTCCTTTTCCTAGTTCATAGTTTTTCCTTAGAATTGAATGTTCTACAGAGATATTATTTTTCAAACCCCAACTTCAGTGCCCACAGCACTCTCTGTTCCTCTATGTTGACTAAACCTTGAGAAAAAAAACCTCACTGTAGTTTTCTTTGTTTTTTTTTGCTTTTTACTGAAATGAAGTTACTCTGGTGAGTTTTTTACACCTGTTTGGAGGAGTTGTGGAAAATGTTTTGGCTATATGTGGTTCTTCATGATACTCTACTGTCTCTGCTCTACCTCCCTCAAAAATTGCACATCTTTATTCAATAAGTAGTTCAAATGTTTTTTGATTTTGCATCCAAATGTTCTTATGTATTATATTTGCTCAAATATTTTAAAGCCTTAAAAAATACTTTTTATTGGAGATTAAACAAAATTTTTTAATATATTCCTTCATTTTATCAGTTATGTTTCCTGAAAATAATGATGATTTATTCAGATAGTACTTTTGAATTATAATTGAAAGGGCATTTGATTTTGAATCAGAAGACCTATTTTTAATTCCCTGGTGCGCTACTTGTTAGCTATATGTTAGCTGGCTTTGATTAATCAACATGTGTAACAGCAAGGACCTCTACATTCACATGAGGGCTTGGTATACAGGTTCTTAGATCTGTTTTATAAAAGAAAAGTAACTTTTGAGGGGTCAACAATCTACTTTAATCAAGCATATATACACCATTCACTTAGTTCAGGGGAAAAAATGAGCACTCTGAGCTTCTGGAAAAATCAAAAAGAAATTACAAACATAGAGATCAACAGACAGGGCTCTCAACTGTCTGACCATACCTACATAATTACCAGAAAGGGAAGCACCAACATCGAGGTGTTCAAAGCCAGGGGGCTCTTTCGCAACTTTCCAGAGTCTCCTGTGGCACACAAAACTTCTTCCAAAGACTAAGCCCAAAAAACCCACTCACTTCAGAGTACTTAAACACTTTTCGAGCTGGAGAGCAGGACCTTCTGACCCAGTGCCTTAATAGAAATTAACCAAAGGTGTTTAGGTAGGTAAGATCTTTAGTTCTTTTCCTCACATACCATTAACCTTATATTACCATTATAACATAAAATGACTGTATAATAATAATATATACATAGCATATACATGTATATATAAAAAGATTCTTCGAATTTCAAGTACTTCTCAATGTCTTTGGAAGGTATGAAGTTGTTTTGATTGTGCTATTCAAGTATGTATCAAGAATGATGAGATTATATGCTTGATAGATCATCAAAGCAAGGAGAAGTTCAATATACTGTAATAATTATTATCATATCTGTGTCAATGTTGCTATTTATGTATTTCTTTCATATATATTCAGATCATAGAACTAGAGCTGAAGCAGATTGTAGAGGAGGAGATCATTAATTTTGCAGTGGCCATCTAATCCAAACCTTACTCCAAAAGAATTCCTAATATTGTATAACCTTGTCAGTGGTCATTCAGACTCTAATTGAAGACCTCCAAAGAGGATAAACCCACCACCATTTCATATAACCTGTCCACCTTGAGATTATATTACTTTTCTGAAATTTTTCTAAGTATGGAACCTAAATTAGCTTCCTTGAAACCTCTGCTTCTTAGATCTGGTTCTGTTCTCTGAAGGAAAACAGAATGCATGAAAATTCTCCTACTTATGATAGTCATTCAAATACTTAGAGATCTTTGTCATAATCCCTCAATTATACTCTTCTCCATGAAAAAAAAAACTCCTTTAAAGAATAATTACCTGACATTGACTACCAAAGTGAATGCCTACAGGGCCGTTGTGCTTACCTCATTGTTGTATGCCTGTGAAACACAGACAGTCTACCAGTGCTATGCCAGGAAATTGAATCATTTCCATTTGAACTGTCTTAGGAAGATTCTGAGGATCACCTGGCAAGATAAGGTACCAGATACTGAAGTTCTTGCTCAAGTTGAACTGCCAAATATCCACACTATGTTTCAGAGAGCACAACTCCAATGGACTGCCCACGTTGTTTGAATGAAAAATGTAGACTTGCCAAAAAGACTATTTTATGGAGAACTTGCATGGGGCAGGTGATCACATGGTGGCCAGAAGAAATGATACAAGGACATTCTCAAGATATCTATCAAGAACTTTGGATTTGACTGTGCAACATGGGAGACACTGGCACAGGACCAGTCAGTATGGTCACCAAATAAGAAAAGTAACTGTGTTCTTTGAGCAAAGCAGAATTGAGACGGCACAAAGTAAATGCAGTTTGTGTAAATGTGGGATATCCACCCCAAATATTCAAACAGAGTATCTATAGACAACCTGTGGTAGAGCATTCTGAGCTCATATTGGTCTGATCAGCCGGTCAGACACGTTGAAATTTCACTTTACAATGGTGATGTCATTTTGGTCCTCTTTGAAGAAGGAGGACAACAACCAACCAACCAACATGACATTGGTAAAAAGCTCTTCATCATTCTCATAGTGCTCTTTCAAACATTATCTCATTTTTTCTCAAATATAGTAGAAAAAACTGAACAAAATGCACCAGATGAGGTCTGAAGAAGGAAGGGAGACTATCATCTCCTTTTCCTTTAAAATCATGCTTTTCTTAATTCTTAATTACTTTTTTTCCTTTGGTTGCCACATCACTTTGTTGACAAATCTTGAATTTATAATATGCAAAAATGATAAAAAATTATTTTTCTAGGTTAGCTGCTACTTAAGTCCTCTCATATTTTCAATTTTTTTAATTGACTGTAAATAAATAATAAAAAATTATGAAATTTAAGATTCATTTCAATTTAATTTCATCTTATTCAGTTCAGTCACATGTTATAGCCTCTCAATATCCTTGTGGAATTTTCCATGCAGTGTGTGAGGTATCCATCAGCAAAAAATTACAAGAAAAAGACATGACCATACATTGGAGAATGGTTAAGTAAGATGAGGTAGGTTAATAAAATGGAATCTTACTGTGTTTATGAAAAAATACAAAGGAACATGAGAACACGTATAAACTGTTATAATGTGAAGAGCAATGTAGGAAAGTGATATACATATGTGGTGACAAAGAATGTATATAAAAATACTGATGAGCAATGAAACATTTAAAATTACATGCTGTAAAAGTATAATAAACTTAGACATAGAAAAAAATAAATGAACACACTCACTGTCCCACTTTTTCACAGATTGAGTTGATTGATTATTGGTGTTCTTTATCGATAAGGCAGAAAATCTTGGGATTTCATTGAATAGTCTAAAACATATCCTATACTTCAAAGGAATTGAGTTACAGTGGAAGGCATCTAGCCTTCAGAACTAAAGATAAATTAATGACTGTCATAAAAAAAATTATTTTGAGTATTTCATAAGATAAATATACATTTGATTTACAACATTTATTCTTATTCCTAATTAAGATTACTCACAAATTGCAGTAATCTGCAATTACTCTTATATCAGTATAAAACCTCTCTCTCTTTCCTTTTTTCCTCCTTCCTACCTTCCTCCTACCCTAAAACTGACATACAATATGTACTATGCATACATATATTTAAGTATCTATATGTAGTTTTGCATATATATATATATATATATATATATGTATATACTTGATCTAACCATAAAGAGTTTGTGACTCTTTTTGAAT
>CM053769.1:637400741-637535506 GCA_028658325.1 Potorous gilbertii
CTCTTTTTGAATATTCAAAGAATTCTTTTTAATGAAATAAGGTCTCTCTTATGTGAAGGGAGGTTTAAAACTGCTTCCTTTCCAAAAAAAATATAGTCTTGTTCAAAAATAACCATTTAAAAAGCTAGTTATGAAATGAAATTGAATATGTCACACTATATTTTCCCATTGACATATTATAAACTGGGGATGTTTTGCTAGAGGATAAAAAAAATCAGTCACAATTTGGACACACAATTTACATGGCAATTTAGATGCAATTGCTCATAGTCAATTTCTCCTAATTTCATTTTGTTGGAGCAGTAGAGCAGTGAGAGTCATTTACACTAAGAAATAGATGGAATTTGAAAAAAATAAGAATCAATTTAGAGGGAGTTTAAAATATGAAATTCTTCCAAGAAAAGGTCATTCTTTCCCCCTCAAAAAAATAAAAAATTATATATTGATATTATCAGATAGAGAATTTTAGAAAATTGTTGTGATTGGAATAATGACAAGGAGTTCTCTTTTGGACAGAAGTTCTGAAAATATTAGGAATAACAACAAACCACAGCCAATAACAATAAATGTTGTCATGCATGATGATCTGTAAGTTTCTCCTTATGACATCTTAGCCTCGCAGCCTCTCTAGGAGATAATACTGCAAATATGACTATCCCTAGTTTACATACATGGATACTGATGCTATGAGATGTTAAGCGACCATAGTCTCTTACCCACCAATTTCACACAGACTGTCAGCTAATTTGTATCTCAATTTAGAACTGATTATCTTAAAATCTGCTAGAAACAATTTAAGATATCTCCATCTCTCTACTCACTGGTTCCTTCTAGCTGCCAAAATACTCAATACTGAACTCTGTAGGGGAAAATAATTCCAATTTGACTTTACTGTTTCATGAAGGAATGGGAGTAACTTATATTAAGTTTGGAAAGAGAAGTGGGGTCAGATTTTGAATGGCTTTAAAGACCAAATAGAGGAGATTATACTATTGGAATTGATTGAGTGGTGGAGTGACATGTTCGTATTAGCACTTAAACCAAATTCACATTGACATGAACATAGAAGTTGGAATAGAATAAGGAGAGGACTGAGACAAGGAGACTAATTAATAAGCCACTGAAGTAGTTTAGGAAAGACAAGATAATGGCTAAAGCTCAGATAGTACCTAGATGTATATGTTAAAACAAAGTATTGAGGAAATTGGAAGCAAGAGTCTTTTTGGAATTAGAACACAGTATATGTGGGTTGAGTGAAAATAAGGAAATTTGGATAGCATTCAGATTATACATGGAATACTAGAAGAATTGTGGCATCTTTTGACAGAAAAAGGAAAGTTTTAAAGAGGAACAGAATTTTAACAGAAGATAAGTTCTATTTTGTACATAAGTGCTTAGATCTTAGATCCAAAGCAAGAGGCCACCTTGTCTAATTTCCTCATTGATAATTGGACAAAATGTATGACTAATTATGTATAAATATTTATGTTTAGCCTGCGATGATATTTTTCAATGTCCAGGTTGAAATGTCACATAGGCAATTAGGGATATAGGCCTACAGCAATCAACACCTTAGTCTTACAATAATATTCCCATAGCAGTTTCCTAATCAGCAACTCTACCTACATTTTCATTGCCTTTTAACTACCCTATGGTATAAGACTTTTGCTATTAATCATATGAATTTTTCACATATTATTAATGATGATGATGATGGTGGTAATAGGAACATTAAGTGTAAAGGTTTTCAAAGTTCTTTGTATACATTATCTCTTCTGACCCTTAGAATAATCTAATGTGATAGGTACTGTAAGCATATTCTCCAGTTCACAGATAAAGATATTTAAGGTCAAAGATATATATATATATAAAATACTTTCCCATTGATTTGATCTCAAATCATCTTTGATTTCAAGTACAGAACTTTTTAAACTTTTTTCTCTCCTTTAGATTCAATAGTGTATCCATCCCTCTTCATATGAAATAAAATCCTGACTCCTTAAAAGGTCCCACAAGACTCCAAACCATTTATCTTCCATCATGACATATAGTTAGATAGTGATGTAGCTGTTATTGTTATTATTAATGTCCTCTTTCAAAATGTGTAATACCCAGGAAGAAGTGCAATTTTATAGCTGGTTTTCACTGGCCATTTGTTGGGAGGGAAATGATGGGAAACTCACGGTATTTTTGTTGAAACATTCCTACTCTCTATTTGAAAGAGATTCAATCAGTTCATATTCTGATATATACCCTGAATTCTGGAAGAATAGATTTCAGCATTCAAAAGAAGATTAGATTGACTAAAACCATATGTAACAAATTAGAACTGAAAATATGAGAAATTTTCAAATATAGAATCCTGACGAAGAATCAATTCCAATGAAGAGGAAACGGTAGTTATCTTCAGAGACTGGTGTCGTTGTATAGAGCATTCATGAATGAACCTAGATTTATAAAGATACATAGAAAGATGAAATTAATGATATGGAACAGAAGGAATAAAAAAGTGTGGCATGGTATTTGAGAATTGTTCTCATGCTAAATTTTAGGATTGTCTCAGTCTAAGAAGGGAAGATAAGGGTAACAAGAACGATGCTTCTAGTACCTATCAGAGAAAAGTAGAGCATTGAAGTTGAAATGACACCTGCTGTCAAAGTAAAGAAGATAATAATGAATAACAGAAAAAAGTCAGATATTCTTACTGTATTTCTCTTTTCTTTTTCTTTTTGCAAAGGAAGATATTTAGCATGTAATAAATAGGGAGTTGATGCACACTATAATTGTTACCAAGAAAGAATACAGCTTTCCTGGGAAAAAAAATTGTTACCTCATGTAGATGAACTATATCTTTGGGAATCTGAGAAAACAAAAACAATAAAACTACCAAATGCCATTGTTCAATTTCATCAGTGATATCTGAAAAATCATGGAGAATGGGAAGAGTAATGCAGATCTAGAGAGGGGCAAGTATATTGGTTTTCAAAAAGAGAAGAAATTTGCTTTGCAAGTTACAGTTTAATGAACTTGACTTTTATTTCTTACAATATTCCAGAATATATTTTTAAAGAAATGACTAATGAACATCTAGAAAAGCAAATGATGATCCATCTAGCAGCACAGTGTTACATGGACTGGAGTGAGGAGAGACTTGAGTCAAAGGAATTAATTAGGTGGTTCTTGTAGTAATCAAGGCAAGAGGCAAAATCCTGAACTAAGGTTGTAGCTCTGTGATTAGAGAATAAAAAGATGTGAGAGACATTGTGAAGGTAGAAATAGAAAGATTTGACAAGTAATTGGCTATGTGGGTTGGGAAAGAATGAAGAGTCAAGGAAAATGCTAAGCTTACAGAAATAGGAAAGATTAGAAGAAAAATAGGTTAGAGGGAGAGATAATAAGCTCAGTTTGGGATATAGTGGGTTTGAGATATCTTTGAGTTATACAGTTTTAAATGTCCAGTAGGGAGCTAATCATGTGGAACTAAAATTCAGAGGGCAAATATTTCTGAGGCTAGATACATCAGTCTTGGAGTCATCTGCATAGAGAAGATATTTAAACTCTTGGGAGTGGAAGAAGATTGCCAATGTGGTACATAGACAGAAGGGAAGACAATCTAGGAATTCCCAACAAAGGTAACCAGATGAAAGCCACTGTACGCATAGTATAGCCACATGTTCATGGTTTATTAGGCTTATATGATGGAAATCATTAGGGATATCAGGGAGAACATGAGGTATATATTATTGCCATGTGGAAAATTATTTGACTTTGTCCCTTCATTCTTCATAAAGCAAAATTAGGACAAATATATAGAACTCATAAAGAGAAAAAAAATTGGCTTAATACTCTGAAAGTGGCTGAAAAGTTCAAAGTGCTATCTCAGGAAGTAGTAGATTCATTAAATATCTTCAAACAAATAGTGGATGACCACCGATTTGGCATGTTGTAGTAGGGACTAGTTCCTTTTTTTTCTGATATGAGTTGGCTTAAGTGGCTGCTGAGTTACTACACAAATCTAAGATTCTGTGATTTAAAATTAGTAGCGTATCAGTCTACTATATCATTATGGAAATATCCAATTGGAATGTAAAATCCTGAAGAATAAGGATTTTGGGCCATATGATAGTAACTTTTGTGTAGTAGGTACAAAATTTGATACTGTTCAAATTTCATTGAACAGTACTAGAGAACAAAATACGTTTAATTTTGGCACATCTAGATCCTATAGATAAGGTAGTTGCTTTTATCAACTGGATGAAATAAGAGAATTTTATAGTTTGAAAGGATTAGCTAGTTCTATTCTTTCAATTTACAGATGGGACATTGGGGGTTTGGATAACGTAAGTAACATGTCCAATATCACAAACAGAGTTAGTATCAGGGCCAGAATTAGAATCCATTTTTCCTGACTTCCAGAATAAAACATTTTATTGTCTCAAACTTTTTGTTTTTCTGAAATATCAAAAGCAAAAAACAGTTTCTCTCTTTTCTTTCTATAGTCCTCTAAAAACACAATGATCTGTACTACAGTGCTCTATGAACATTGTCTGAGTGACAAATTTTGGCCATAGATTTTGATTCACATACAAAGTTACTCTATTTTGCTGCCTTGTTCTTAAACTTTTGAATGAAAGGTTTTCTACTAGCAACATGTTTGTCAAGTCTAAGGGCCTATCATAATCTGTCAGTATCTACCTCTGTGTAGCTAATTGCTCTACATTTCACTCAACAGTAAAATTTAAAATAATAATTTGTGGAAATATTTAACTTTTCATTTACAGCTGACTGTTTCCTATTTAATCAGTATCTAAGGAGTAATAACTATAAGATATCTCATTTTTATATTCTATTTTATTCACATATTTGTGAATATTTGCTTCTTAAATGCAGAATTGTAAAAAAAAGAAAATGAGAAGACTCTCCTTTACCCTTCAAACTGCTCTATTAACTTTCTGTTTCTCTTGCATTATTTTTAGTGAAGTTAGGTGGTATTTTACCTCCTAAGGGAGTGCCCTGTTCAGAACACAGCTTGGAATTCAAAGTATCTTGAACATCCTCCAAGTTTTTATAAATGACATGGATGCTGTCACTGTAAAAAGGCATTTAGCACTATTGTCTTCCAGGTATGTAATTGTGCTATCACTAATGTCACACAAATAATAGATGAAAAATAGCTTGTACTAAGTAATAATGTTGTGTTACCAATGGGTACTTTAAAAAGAATGAATACAATCATTTGTCTTTGACTTGGGATCTATGTTTGTATCTCTTAATTCCTCTTTCAGAGTTAAATTAATCTCTTACTTAAACATGCATGAATTCTTCATTATGAGGAGAGAAATTATAGATATTATACATCCTGTGTTTAGATCTACAAAAAATTAACTCATTTGTCACAAGGAAGTAACTTTCTTAGATATTTATCTTCAAGCATACATGAAGGTCTGAGAGGATCCAAATATCACAATGTGACTTTGGATCATGTCTTACAGAGCTCTTACAACTGTTTGCATAAAAAATAAATTCCAGCCTTTAAAATGGCCTAAATAACTTTCCAGTCAAGCCCTTTAATTCTTCATCAGGATTCATTATCCCTTTATCTTTTTTAACTTTTTCTCATAGGTATCATACAAATACTATTTTTATGGGTCTCTAAGTTCCTAGTTTTTAGCTCTCATGTTTGATCAAATACATACCTTCTTATGCCTTCCTGATATGCCAAAATAGCTGTGCACTAGATATCTTAAACCATTTATAACATGAAATCCATTTTCCCTTAAACCTTCCCTCTCCCCCACCTTCTCTCTTACTACAGAGGGCAGTATTATCCACCTAGTTCCTCAGGTTTGTATCCTAGGAGTCATATACTCTTCATTATCTTTCATTTATCACAAATCCAATATGTTGTCTAATGATTTCACCTCTGCAACATCTCTCAAATATCCACCATTTTTTCCTCTGAAATTTCCACCACTCTGGTGCATATTTTGATTAGTTCATATCTGATATATGATCAATACAATACAATACATACAATACACTGTGAATCTTTCCCCATTCCAAATCAGCCTCCATTCAGTTTAGCATAAGTCCAATTGTATCACTCCTCCTACTCAATAAACTCCAACTACTCACCTCTGGGATATATTACAAAGTATTCTGTTTAGGATTCGAAGCTTTTTTTAGCCTAATTTGCTCCTACCTACCTAATCCTTACCTATCCTTCCCTATATATTCCTCAGTCTAGTGAAAGTGGATTCCTTGATGTTACAGAAATAAGACACTCCATCTCACGACTCCAGAAATTTTCTGTGGCTCTCCCTCATGTCTGGAAGGATCAACCTCTCAATGTCTGCCTTTTCTGTCTTTCCTGGCTTTCTTTATGTCCTAGCTAAAAGCCCAAATTTTAGATGCTTTTCCAAACGCTTTTCAATTCTAGTGTCTTCCCTTTCTTCATTATTTCCTTTTAATCTTGTATATAGCTTGTTTGCATTTTTTGTTTCCCTGTAGTCTTCCATTTTAAATCTGAACTCCTTAAGACCAAGGACTGCCTTTTACCTAATTTTTTATGCTAAGTGCTTAGCATGTTACCTGACCCATAGTACATGCAGAATAAGAGTTTTTTGATTGATTATATTTAGGAACAATTGAAGGGAAATTTTCAAGTGATAAACTAAGGGTAGTGAAAACAATTTATTTTGATTAGTGTTCTTCTCAACAAGAGGATAAAATTTAAATATATTATTATACATATTACAAAAACTATTATACATGTGATAAAAATCAGAGTATTTTATTGATTTAATACATCCTCTCCCCCTATTATGGAATAAGCATTAAGGAGTAATGGAGACTGGTAATTCATCTCCAATTTATGATTAATGGTCTTAAAGAGTTGCAGTTACAAAGCCAAAGTGTTAAAAAGGAGTGTCTAGGGGAGGAGCCAAGACGGCAGAGTAGAAAGATTCACATATGCTACCTCTGAACTCACAGCCCATAAATTACCTAAAGAGGAGCTCCCAACAAATTCTGGAGCAGTGGAAGCTACACAAAAACAGAGTGGAGGAGATATCTATTCCAGAGAGTCCTGAAAAAACAACACCAGGGGTCCATCAAGCAGAGCCCAGCCCTGCCCTTGCTACACAGCACTGAGAGGAGCAGATTCAAGCCGGCTTCAGGGACAGAATTTCTGACAGCCTAGAAGGTCCCTCCACCCATATCCACTACATGTCAGTGAGAGACCCTATCTGGCCAGCAGAGAGGGGAGCAGGATGTCTCCATAATTCAGGCCTACTTGGGAGGCACCAGCAGAGGTGGCAGCAGATGAGGGCTCCCAAAGAAGGCAGGAGCTCAGTTCCATGGTTGAAGGTCTCTGCATAAACCCCCTGAGGGAACTGAGCCCTGTGAGGTGGCCCTGCCCCCACTTGAGCACCAGAACGTAATCTCACATTTAATAGCAACCACGCCCCTGATTGAAAGGCCTGAGGCTGGGGAGCAGCATTTGAATCTCAGACCCTAAGCACTAACTGGGCAGATCTGGAGGTGAGGTGGGTGTGGAAAGGAATCTCAGAAGTCAAGTAACTTGCTGGGAAAATGCCCAGAAAAGGAAAAAAAAATAAGACCATAGAAGACTACTTTCTTGGTGACCAGATGTTGTCTCCTTTCCTTTCTGATGAGGAAGAACAATGTTTAGCATCAGGGAAAGACATAGGAGTCAAGGCCTCTGTATCCCAAACATCTGAAATAGATATTCAATGGGCTCAGGCCATGGAAGAGATCAAAAAGGATTTTGAAAATCAAGCTAGACAGGTGGAGGAAAACCTGGGAAAAGAAATGGGAGAGATGAAAGAAAAACAGGAAAAACAGTTTAATACCTTGCTAAAGGAGACCCAAAAAAATGCTGAAGAAAATAACACCTTGAAAAATAGGGAAACTCAATTGACAAAAGAGGTTCAAAAAACCAATGAGAAGAATGCTTTAAGAAGTAGAATGAGCCAAATGGAAAAAGAGGTTTGAAAGCTCACTGAAGAAAATAGTTCTCTCAAAATTAGATTGGAATAGATGGAGGTTAGGGACTTTAGGAGAAACCAAGAAATCATAAAACAAAACCAAAAGAATGAAAAAATGGAAGATAATACAAAATATCTCATTGGAAAAACAACTGACCTGGAAAATAGATCCAGGAGAGACAACTTAAAAATTATGGGACTACCTGAAAGCCATGATCAAAAAAAGAGCCTAGACATCATCTGTCATGAAATTAACAAGAAAAACTGCCCTGATATTCTAGAACCAGAGGGCAAAATAAGTATTCAAGGAATCCACCAATCACAACCTGGAAGAGATCCAAAAAGAGAAACTCCTAGGAACATTGTGGCCAAATTCCAGAATTACCAGGTCAAGGAGAAAATATTGCAAGCAGCTAGAAAGAAACAATTCCAGTATTGTGGAAATCAGGATAACATAAGATCTAGCAGCTTCCACATTAAGGGATCAAACTGAGTATAATACTTCTGGGGAAAATATGGTTTTTCAATGAAATAAAGGAATTTCAAGCATTCTTGATGAAAAGACCAGAGCTGAAAAGAAAATTCGACTTTCAAACACAGGAATGAGAAGAAACATGAAAAAGTAAACAGCAAAGAGAAGTCACAAGGGACTTACCAAAGTTGACCTGTTCGCATTCCTACAGGGAAAGACAATATTTGTAACTCTTGTAGCTTTTCATTATCTCGGTAGTTGGTGGGATTACACACACACACACACACACACACATACACGTGTGCATGCACACACATACACACATGCATGCACACACAGAGACAGAGAGCACAGAATGAATTGAATAGGATGGGATCATATCTTAAGCAAATTAATGGAAACTGTGAGAAAAATGTATTGGGAGGAGAGAGGATGAATTGGAATAGGGCAAATTATCTCTCATAGAAAAGGCAGGCAGGAGACTTTATAGGGGATGGAAAAAGATGGGAGCTGAGAGAAAAACATGAAGTTTACTTTTGTCACATTCAACTAAAGGAAGGAATAAAATGCACACTCATTTTTGTATGAAAACCTGTCTTACAATACAGGAAAGTGGGGGAGAGAGATAAGCAGGGTGTGGGGCATGATGGAAGGAAGAGCAATGGGAGGAGGGAGTAATTTGAAGTCAACACTCAGGGAGGGACAGGATCAAAAGAGAGAATACAAACAATGGGGAGCAGGATATGATGGAGGGAAATACAGTTAGCTTTACACAACATGACTATTATGGAAGTCATTTGCAAAACTACACAGATATGGCCTATATTGAATGGCCTGCCTTCCCAAAGGGAATGAGTGGGGAGGAAGGGATGGGGAGAAATTGGAACTCAAAGTTTTAGGAACAACTGTTGAGTATTGCTCTTGCTACTAGGAAATAAGAAATACGAGTTATGGGGAATAGAAAGTTATCTGGCCTTACACGACAAAAGAGAAGATGTGGACAAGGTAAGGGAGTGATGACAGAAGAGAGGGCAGATTGGTGATAGGAGAAATTAGAATGCTCTATGTATTGGGGTGGGGAGAGGGGACAAACGAGGAGAAATTTTGGAACCCAAAACTTTGTGAAAATGAATGTAAAATATGTATATATATATAGTAAACATTTATGCCCTAGGGGAAAAAAATAAAAATAAAAAAATTAAAAGGAGTGTCTAGAGTGCAATTTTAATGGGTATTACAAGTACAATAAGGACACTCTGCTCAATAGCATTGTCTTGATTGTTTTTTTACTGGTTAAAATTAGATGTAAAGATAAGTAATCCCATCTCCATAGACTCCAAATGATTTATAGTTTCTCTCTCTTCTTTTTCCCTGTACCTTTCCATATGTTTCACTTACAAATTATTTTCTTCACTTGGGTTGAATATATGTCCATTCGTGTTGATTTTGAAAGACAAGAAAAAGAGACTATAACAGCCCTTATTACACTTATCTTAAACTGACTCCTTAAAGAAGTTTCTCTGCTCCGAAGTAAGCTGGGGACAACTTTCCTCATCCTAATTAGAAAAAAAAAAAGCATATATGAAAGTCAACGGGATTCCTAAATTTCAGTCAGGTGATATCTTCATTAAAAAAATAGACCGAAATAGGAAATAAAGATGGGGATGCTGAGAGCAGAAGCACAATAACTTGGTTTTTTGGTGATTATATCACCGTTATTGAAATCAATGTTTGATTTCACATTTAAAAAACGGATACACAAAGAATTTCCATGAAAATCTAATCTTCTCTTGTGAGTGACAGAAAAAAAGGAGAATGCTCAGATTCCCTTTTAGTCTATTCTTTTTGTCTCAACAATTTTTAATAACATGTTAGATTTGAAAGCTTGACTAAAACAGGATCTCATAGAATAAATAGGAAATATCATATATATTAGAGGGCTAATGATAACTTTCTTATTTCTCTTTTCTTACATTCAAAGTAGCAAATATTTAAAGGGATTCTTGTTACTTATATTTGAGTACATGGTACAATGTGATCAGTCAGAGAATATGGTAGGGAAAAAGAAAATGTCTATGCGTATCAAATTCCAGAAAGGGATAGAATATCCCTTCTTAAAACCTACAAATTGCTTCTATCAAATGAAAACAAAGTTTAATATCGGTACAGCTTTCTTAAAAATCCTAAATTTTTTCTTTAAATTAATTTATTTTTCAACATTCATGTCCATAAGCTTTAGAGTTTTGAATTTTCTCTGCTTCCCTCTTCTACCCCTCCCCAAGACAGCATGCAATATGATAAAGGTTCTACATATACATTTCTATAAAGCTTATTTTCACATTGGTCATATTGTAAAGAAGAACTAGAATAAATGGGAGAAAGTAAAAGAAAAAATGGGAGGAAGAAAAATAAAACAAAAAGAGAGAGCAAATAGTGTGTTTCCATGAGCATTCCGACTCCGTAGTTCTTTCTCTGGATGTGTACAGAATTTTCCAACATGAGTCTTTTGGAGTTCTCTTAGATCCTTGCATTGCTGAGAAGAGCTAAGTCTATAAGTAATCATTTTTAAAAATCCAATTCTGTAGTTTATGAGCATTATGACTGTCAAGTTGAAGAATTCTGTAGTAATATTATACGCTATAGCTATGTCATAGCAACAAAAATAGCTCCATAAGGCATGTTATGTACACAGATATTTGTCCCTAGAAATGCAGACATTCAAAGACCTCATTCACATTTACATACTCCATTAAAGTGACAGCTACATTTTGTGGTATTTAATTCCTCATTTTCATTATTTTGTTTCAGTTTTGGTATTACTCTTATGAACATCAATATTATCAGGAAACCTTTAAAATCTGGAAAGAAAAGAGTTTTGAGCAATATAATTTTTAATTGCTGAGATTAATGTCATATTGCATTAAAAGAGAAAAAAGACAAAACTCCAGCAATGAAAGACATTTATTGAAATTATAAGTCTGATCGCCAAATTTTGCATATTTTTGATGGGAATTGGAAATGTTTTTTGGTGAATGAATTGTTGGCTAGAAAACAATATTTGGTTATTTTCACCTATAAGTTCACAAAAATGTCAACTACATGCTACTGTTCCCTTCCTGAGCTTAATGAACTAAAAATTTCTTCTCAAAACAAAGCAGCAATATAATGTGCATGCTTCAGGTGCATGAGCCTTACTATATTTATAGAAACTCATAACCATAAAATTGTCCCTTAAATGAATATGTGTGTATATATGTGTGCATACATATGTGAGTGTATGTGTATCATATAGAGCATGGCTTTGTGATTGTTAATTTCTTTTTCAGTCTCGTTCTCTTTCTGTCTCTCTTTCTTTCTGTGTCTGTCTCCCTCTGTCTCTATCTATCAATAATATACATATTTGTGTGTGTATATATATATATATATATATATATATGTATATTTCCTTTTTCATTTTTTTCTTAAAGGCATTCATGAAGATGACCTATTGAGTCAATGAATTTTTATACAATCTGAGTTGATAGAAGAACTACCCATGCTTATGAAGTCATGGTTCCTTGAATATTGAACTCCCCAGTTTCATTTAGAAGGAAGCAAATATTATGATACAATATAAACAAAGGACAAGTGATTTATTCACAACACACTATAGCAGTATGGTTTGTGAATGATTTATTAGAGTCAGTACTTCTGTGCTAGGAAGATGAGTCATATCAGGGAAGACTGAAGGTATAGAAAAAGTAGATACACTGAGGTGGAACAAGTAACTCCACGACATAATAGAGAAGAAGTCTAAAGTGTTTGATGGAGTGTCAGAGCAGTATTATAGTGGGCAGTAGTTGGGAATCCAAAAAAACAAGCAAATATTATTAGCAAGGTAGCCAGTCAGTTAGTCAATAAACATTTATTAAAAACTTACTATGTCCCCAGAAATGTACTAAATGTTGGGGATACAAATATGAAAACAGTCCATGCTCTCAAAGTGCTTACAATTGAATTGAGAAAGATAATACACATAAGAAAGCTGTAAAGTGAAGGACAGAGGTCACTGGAGGATAAAAATAAGCTAATTTATGAAGAATGATGGAGTCCAATCCAATGAGTGCAAGCTAGTGGGAAATGAATGTGTGGCTTGACTGGGAGTCTTCCTCAAGTGTAGGCTTTGGCAAGAGTTTTTCTTTTCCCTCCAGGAAGAGGGGAAGAGGAGAATAAGGACTCTGAGCAGGTATTAGTACTAAATTTGATAGAATCACTTGGATAATGAGTTAGAGTATAAAGAATTAAAAATGAAAAATTGAGTCAGTAATACAAAATCTGGTGTGCACACTGAGAAACATGAATGAACAACATTAAGGGATTTCTAGAGACAACAAGTTATGGAGATAGAGGCAATCAAATGTCACCCGAGAAAGTGGTAAACTATCATAAAGCCAAGGAAAGAAGTCTAGCTATAGCGGATCTGAACTAAGAGCAAGGTGACAGGAAACTTGATTCAATTTAATTATTTTTTTTAAATTAATTACCCATATTTAAGTGGTTTTTTCCTTTCTGTACAGAAAATGGTGCTAATTAAATATAAGATACATGGAACATTTTATTTCTCCTTACAATGGAATGAATTAGTACAAAGAGACTAGATCAGGCTCATCTTCCAAGGTAAAGGTTTATGGTCCAAAATATGGGAAACTGCAAGCATGTGGTAGTCAGAGATCAGCTGATCATTAGAGTGTTAACTCTGTTAACACTCTCTCCTGTGAGAGCAAGAACTGATTTTACTTTACTTTCTATTCCCAGGGCTTAGCATAGTGCTTGGCATATAGTAAATGTTTAATGAATGCTTATAAGTTTGGCTAGAAATTCACTTCATTTTCCTTATTTGCTGCAAATGATAAGCATGACCAAAAGTCAGAGATATTTGTGAAATCCATTACATATTTACCTTTATTTCTGACCAATAATTCCTTAACTAAGACAGAGTACCTTACATATTCTTTTAAAGAAATATCTAAAACTTAAATATATCAGAAGTTGTTTAACACATTAATTTGGTATTTACCAAAGAAATCTACTTCAGAATTGCAGCAAGTGTTTAATATTATTAACAAAACACAATCTGCTAGAGACTCAGAGTCTTGCTAAACTTTTTCCTCTAAGTCCAGCCAAATACCCAGAAAAGTGACTCTAAAAAAATTCTGTAGCTGAAGAACACACAGAATGATGGATTAAAGCAAATCTCCTTCTCAAGTTAGCCTGGATGGTTGATGGGAAGTATCTATCACTCCATGTTGGGAGCAGAGTGCACTCCAGTTAGAGCTGTGCCAGCATAGACAATACCTTAGGAAGCCTGTGGCGATTTTCAGACTTCACAACCCCAAAATGCCAAGGATAAATTGAAAGGTTAGTGGAAAATCCCTGCTGGACCTATGTGAGAAAATAGAGTGGTCAGATCCCTGCCCCACAGCAGTGGAGGATGCTGAGAAGCCTGTGGCAGCCACAGCAGTAGCAAAGGCAGCAGCAGTGGCTGTTTTTGGAACTCTAGGCTAACAGATTGTGGGAGCATTGAATGGCTGAAAGCACACACCTCACCCTCATTGGAAGCAGAGAACTACCTTGACAAAGAGCTCAAAAGTCAAGTAAATTGTTATATAAATGAGCAAAAACAGGAAATAAAGTCAGACCATAGAATCTTACTTTGGTGACAGGGAATATCAAAATATACAAACAGAAGAAGACAATGATGTCAAAAATTCTACATCCAGAGCCTCCAAGAAAAATATGAATTAGTCTCAGCCCATGGAAGAACTTGAAAAGAATTTTGAAAATCAAGTAAGCAAAGTAGAGCAAAAATTGGGAAGAGAAATGAGAGTGATGAAAGAAAATCATGAAAAATGTGTCACCTGCTTGATAAAAGGGACCCAAAAAATGTTAAAGAAAATAACAACTTAAAAATATACAATGAGGAGAATGTCTTAAAAAGCAGAATTGACCAGATGAAAAAGGAGGTCCAAACTCTCACTGAAGAAAATTATTCCTTAAAGATTTGAATGGAGAAGATGGAAGCTAATGACATTATGAAAAACCAAGAAATTACAAAACAAAGTCAAAGGAATGAAAAAAGGAGTGAACAATATGAAATATCTCTTTGGAAATACATTGACCTGAAAAATAGACCCAGGAGAGACAATTTGAAAATTGTGAGACTATCTGAAAGCCATGATCAGAAAAAGAGCCCAGACATCATCTTTCAAGAAATTATCAAGGAAAACTGCCCTGATATTCTAGATCCAGATCACCTGCAGAAAGAGATGCCAAAAGCAAAACCCCTAGGAATATTATAGCCAAATTCCAGAGCTCCCAGCTCAGGGAGAAAATATTGCAAGAAACAAGAAAAGAACAATTCAATTATTGTGGAAACCACAATCAGGATAACACAAGGTCTAGCTGCTTCTATATTAAGGAATCACAGGACTTTGAACATGATGTTAAGAGAGGTCAAAGTAGTTAGGATTAAAACCATGAATTACCTACTAAAGAAAATGGAATATAATATTTCAGGGGAAAAATAGTCTTTCAATGATATAATAGTATTTCAAGCATTCTTGATAAAATGACCAGAGATAAATAGAAAATTTGACATTCAAATACAAGAATCAAGAGAAGTTTGAAAAGGTAAACAGAAAAAAGAAACTATAAGGGACTTACTAAAGTTGAACTGTTTACATTCTTACATTGAACAATAATATGTATGACTCGAGATTTTCTAAGTATTAGGATAGTTGAAGGGATTACGTACATATTGATAGAAGGCACAGACTGAGATGATATCTAAAAAAGTAAAATTAGGGTTTGAGAGAAGAATATATTGGGAGAAAGAGAAAGGGAGAAATAGAATGCAGCAAATCATCTCTAACGTAAAGAGGCAAGAAAAGAACACTTTCAATGGAGGGGAAGAGGGGGGAGATGAGAGAGAAATAATGAACATTTCTCTCATTGAATTTGGCAGAAAGAGGGAATAAAGGGCACACTCAATTTGGTATGAAAATCTATCTTACTACAAGAAAGTAGGGAATAAGTGAAGGCTTGGAGAATGATTGAAGGGAGGGGAAATGGGAGGAGGGATATTTACAAGTAAACACTTTCGAGGAGAGAAAGGGTTAAAAGAGAGAATAGAATAAATGGGGGGCAGGATAGGATGGAAGGAAATAGAGTCAGTCTTTCACATCATGACTGTTGTGGAAGTGTCTTGCATAACTATACATGTACACCCTATATCCCTTGCTTGCCTTCTCAGTGGGGTTGGGTGGGGAGGCAAGAAGTGTGAGAAATTGGAGCTCAAAAGTTTTAAAAAATACTAATATAGTAAAATTGACAATCCTACTAAATTAATTTACCTATTCAGTATGATACCAATCAAACTACCAGAAAATTATTGTGTAGAGCTAGAAAAAATAATATAGAAATTAATTTGGAAGAACAAAACCTCCAGAATATTAAGGGAACTAATGAAAAGAAATGGTAGGGAAGGTGACCTAAACCTACCATGTCTCAAATTGTATTATAAAGCAACATTCATCAAAACCACTTGGTTTTGAGTAGACCAGTGGAATAGGTTAGGAAGTCAAGGCACATTAGTCAATGAACTCTACATTCTACTGTTTGATAAACCCATGGACCCCAACTTCTGCGACAAGAACTCACTGTTTGACAAAAATTGCTGGGAAAATTGGGTAATAGTGTGGCAGAAATTGGGCATGGACCAATGCCTAACACTATACACAAGAATAAAGTTCAAATGACTACACAATTTAGGTATAAAGATTGATGGCATAAACAAATTACCGGAGCAAAGAAAAGTATTTATCAGATTTATGGAGAAAGGAAACATTTTTGACTAAAGGACAAATAGAAAGACATAGGTATAAAGACTAATACTATAAACAAATTTGGGTAGCAAAGAATACTGTATTTTTCAGATTTATGGAGAATGGAGAAATTTTTGACCAAATAAGAGATAGAGAACATCATGAAGTACAAAATGGATAATTTTGGTTACATTAAATTGAAAAGTTTTTGCACAAACAAACCCAGTGCAAGCAAGATTAGGAGGGAAGCAGAAAACCGGGAAAGAAATTTTGCAACTAGTGTCTGTGACAAAGACCTCATTTCTAAAATATATAGAGAACTGAGTCAAATGTACAAGAATGCAAGTTATTCCCCAATTGATAAATGATCAAAGGATACGAATAGGGAGTTTTCAGAGGAAGAAATTTAAACTATCTATATTCATATGAATAAGTGCTCTAAATTACTATTGATTAGAGAGATGCAAATCAAAACAACTCACAGGTCCCCTCATACCTGTCAGATTGCCTAACATGACAAAATAAGAATATGATAAATGTTGGAGAAGATGTGGGAGAGTTGGAACATGGAGCTGTGAACTGATCCAGCCATTCTGGAGAGCAATTTAGAACTATGCCCAAAGGCCTACAGAAATGTACATACTCTTTGACCCAGCAATATCGCTTCTAGGTTTGCATCCCAAAGAGTTCATAAAAATGGAAAAAGGTTCCACATGTGCAAAAATATTTGGAGTAGCTCTCTTTGTGGTGCCCAAGAACTGGAAATTGAAGGGGTGCCCACCAGTTGGGGAATGGCCAAACAAGTTGAGGCATATGCATGTCATGGAATACTATTGTGCTATAAGAATTTATAAACAGGAACCCTTCATAGAGGCCTGGAAGGACCTATATGAACTGACATTGACTGAAAGGAGCAGAGTCAGGAATACTTTGTACACAGCAATAACCAAAGGGTGTGAGGAATTTTTTTCTTGCAAACTGAGCTCTTCACAGCAATACAAGGACCTAAAAAACTCCCCATTGACTCTTGAGGCAAAATGTTTTCCACGTCAAGAGAAAGAACTAAGGAACTAGATCGCAGAATGAATCAGATAATTTTCTCCTGTGTTATGTCTTATTTTGTTTTGTTTTCATGGTTTCTCCCATTCATTTTAATTCTTCTATGCAACATGACTAAGGTGAAAATATATTTAATAAGAATATATGTGTAGAACTTCTATAAGATCACATGCTGTCTTGAGGAGGAAGGGAGGAGGGAGGAGGGAAGGTGGCCATGGGAGGGGGAAAAATACCTAAGATATATGGAAGTGATTATAGAAAATTGAAAACAAATTAATTAAAAATAAATTCCCACTGTGTTTATTAAAAAGTAATCATAATATATATAGTAGTATTCTGTATTCTCATCTTTCCGCAAATTGTGTGACTAGCCAGATATAGTCTCCTGTAGAGAATTATTTGATAACATCTGTTCTCTTCACGTGTTTTTATAAACTATACTCATGATATATAGTAAATGTGAGATAGGGAGAGAGAGAGAAAGAGAGAGAGAGACAGAGAGACAGAGAGAGAGAGACAGAGAGGGACAGAGACAAAGAGAAAGACAGAGTACTTGTTGTACCTGTGAGTTTAACTTTGAAAGAAGCTGGTGATTCTGTGAGATAGAAATAAAGATGGAATGAATCCCAGCCATGGGAAATAGATTGGAAAAGAGTCCAGGTAATAAAGATCTCAAATGAGGTGTTTGTTGTGCTAATGGAGAGGATATGAGTGTGTGTGTGTGTGTGTGTGTGTGTGTGTAAAATTCGCAAGAGTTTCAAAGTCACTGTGCATAAGAGTAGTGAAACAGGAAATGTTGGAAATAACTTTAGTGAGATAAACCAAGGTGAATAGAAGGATTTACCCTCAAGAGAAGTAGGAAAGTTAGAAAGGTTTATTTTTTTTAGGAGGTAAAGAAATAATTCTACTTTGAATATTTTAAGTTTTAGATGTTTACAGACAACACGCAGTGTAGAGAAAGAATTCTTGTTTTAAAAATTGCAACCACTGGAGTATTCCATTTCCTTTTAGGAAAATTCTGAAAATTAAGAAGATTTTTTTTCTTTTTCTATACTGACACAATAAAAAGTTGGCATTGCTTATTGATAAAAGATCTTGCATCTTCATCTGAAAAATCTGGGTTCAAGTATGATCTCTGATATATACTAGCTCTGTTGCCACAGAGAGATACTTAACCACTCATCACCTCAGACCATTTTCTAAGGCTGTAATTTGCAGAAATCATGATGACTCCATCAAATTGTTGTTATTATGTTTATCCTTCATTCTCAAATTGTATCATGACATCAAGATGATGGCATGACTTGCAGTTGACTTTAATTTGAACAGGGGAGGGATATGAAAGGTCAGTAACCTCACTTTCTTCTCCAGAGTCATCTGGGTTCAGTGACCTGATATTCATCAGGATGACTGAAGATGGCTCAGGATGTAATGTGAGACCTTGAACCTTTTAGACTAAGGTCATGTCACCTTCCCACTTTGAAGGAGATACACCCTTTTGGGGATGGAGTATATCTTCCCCTGGGTAGAATATCAGAGGAAAGGAGAAGGAGGAGGAGGAGGAGCTGCTACTCACTCACAGATTGCATTTTTACTTCATTCTCGAAGAGGACCATGACATCAAGATGATGACATGACTTCTAATTGACTTTGATTTGAGTGAAGGTGGGCAGTGAAAGGTCATCAAGTTCACTTTATTCTCTGAACTGTCTGGGTCTAGTGGCCTGATATTCATCAGGATGACTGGAAATGGCCCAGGGTGCAATGGAAGACACTGGCCCTTATCACATTCTCATTTTGAGTGTGATAGACCCATTCCGTGAAAAGTCTTCTTTAAGGTGTTACTCAAGAGATGGCCCCTTAATAAAAATAAAATGAAATAGAAGGGGAAGACCCTCAGGGTTGCTGGGTAAAAGAGAAACAGTTATTATATAGTAATTACAAACACTCTGTGCTAGGTGAGTGGGGACTTGTTGTCAAATCTATGAGTTCCAGAGTGAATTGGGTTTAAGGCTTAATCTTTGAGCAAGAAATGTAGACAGTAAACCCACAGGAAAAAGGTGTTTTGGGGACATGGAGTGTACCTTTGCCTGGGCAGAATACAAGAGGAGAGGAGGAAGAAAAGGCGCTGCTTCTCACTCACAGGTTGGGTTTGTCCTTCTTTAAATAGTTAATCAAGGGATGGTCACTTTAATCAAAATAGTACGTGACATATGTGTAAAAGAGGTACAAAGTTCTAGAAAAGCTAGAAAGAGGAAGGGAGAGGTCCCAAAGACAAATTTTCCATGTTTTACAATTTTGACTAAGGCCTTGTCTTTCAGAGATCACAGAATCACAGAAACTAAGAATTGCAAGAGATCTCAGAGATGGTTTAGTCTACCAAACCTGAAAGAGAATTTCATCTGCAGTGTGCCTAACAAGTACTTATTATACAATCCTGGATTGAAAATAACAGGGTCAGGGGAGTCCACTATGTTCTATGGCAGTTTATTCCACTTTGACTCAGCTCTAATTGCTAGGAAATTTTGTTGTTGTTGTTGTTTTGCTTTGTTTTGTTTTATCAATATCAAACCCAAACCAAAAGTTTCAACAGTGGCTAGTAGTTCTAGTTCTACACTCCTCTCCTAGGGCAAGAAGAAGTTGAATTATTCTTTCATTTGAAAGCCCTTGAAACATTTGAAAACAGCTATGATATCCATTTTTAGCCAACCTCCTCTATGTTTGTCTTCTTCAGGTTTATTAAACTCAGTTCTTCTCATCCTCCCCTTCCTCCTTCTTCTCTCCTCTGGTATACTACACAGAGGAAATTACCCTCCATGCCCCCAAATTGCCTTTCTTCCTCCGAGTTTACTGGCTACATTTCTTGCTCAAAGATCAAGCCTTAAACCCAGTTCACTCTGGAGCTCATACAGTGCACAAGTCCCCACCCACCTAGTTTTTAGGTTAGCATTAGATGTCCCTGTTGGGGAATGTTTCCTTTCATCACCACTTTCTACTGGTGCTCAGGGCACAGGGGAGGAAAAGCAGTGATGTCAAGCTTCACAGTAGAAATAGTGGCCATTAAACCATACACATGTTGACTCATATTAACACTACCCATGTTTCATTGATTTTGTTTAATATTTTCCAATTATATTTTAATCTAGTTCACACTGCATTCAGTTATGTTGTGAAACATATGTTTGACACCTTTGATGTGAAGGATGGCCCTATTTACATTGCTTAAGAAGAGAACACATGAAGAAGAAATCAGTTCCACTTTTGTCTATCAGAAAAAGTTGGATGTGGGATACAGTATTTGTCCTGGGTTTTGACAAATGAGGAATATGCCAAGAGGATATTTAGAGAAAAGGCAGTTTATGTAAAGAACAAGGAAACGGTCTTTGTAACAGCAAAGAAAAACTCATATATGGACACATTCATAGAGTGGCAAGAAACTCATTTTATTGAGCAGTCACCAAGGACAAATACTACATTTGATAAGTAAGTATGAACTGAGGGAAATGAATACGCTACTTATAATTTGAATAATTAACAATTAAACATGATTCAAACACTGAATAAAGTAGTGATTTATTTAAATATAGGCATTTAGCTTTTTTCAAGAAGTATCCTACTTTTCTAAAAGATTTATAGAACAAATCTACTTCTGTGTTGTTTATAAATTTATGTAATCAGGTTGTTTTTTTTTTTTTAATTTATGCTTGTTTATGAGAAAGGTGAAAAGATTCAGTTTTAGGGTCAGGAAGAACTGGGTTTGAATCCAACCATTGATATATACTATCTCTATGGCCCAGGATAAATTATTTAACCTAGCAACACTCTACTACTATAATGCCAGATAAGAGTTGCTAATACGCATTGATGAAGAGAGCATAGTAATCTGTTTAAATCCTTTTTATCTTCCCTAACTAAATGGTAAGCTTCTCGAGGACAAGAGTCATATCTTATTTATGTTTGTATCACCTGCAGAACAATATGTTTGTCCATATTATCCTCAAAATAACATGTATTAAATGTTCGTGAAAAGTTTCTTTTTTTAATAACTCTAACCACATATAAACCACTCTGTTTCCATAACTATATTAGTCATGAGTCTCTTTAAGAATGTAGGATCTTAGATTTAGAATTGGAAAAAAACAAAGAAACTTAGAAGCTTTCTATTTCAAAGTCTTCATTATGTAGATAGAGAAACTGAGGCCTGACATATAGTAAGTAGCACAGCCCGCACTCAAGCTCAGGTTATCTGATTTTAAATCTAGAGACATTCATGTTTATCCTCAATTTCCCAGTGCTGGTTCATTTTTTCACATGTATGGTAGCCAATATCTGGGTAGTTTGGCCAGCTAGCCAGCTCTGTTCCTCCCTTCCTGTTCCACACATTCAGCAAACTCCTCCCACCACATATGTCTTACGCTTTCATGTGATTTAAGCAGGTCACAGGGACCTATTAATGAATGGGAAAGATTTTCCCATTTAAATTTCCATTATATTGGGCCCCAAGATCTTTCACATTCATTACATAGGTCAGTGGGGAAACTAGTATGAACAGAATAGTAACAGGTATAACAGAAAATAAGCATATAAAGCAACACCTTAGGCAACTGGTGTCAACAGATCTTTACAACAATATAACAGAGAACACACAAAATAAGTACATAAAACAATATCTTAGGGTGGGACTTGAGCAGAAGCACCCCATCTTTCCCACAATGAACAAATGGGGCCCAAATTCATGGGGTAAAGGACAAAGGTCTCTTCTTCCAGTGTTACTTCCTGCTGAGATTGGACATAGAGCTGTCCCTGCCTTAAGAGGTCCCATTTGAAAGGTTACTTCTTTAACTGGCATCTGGAGCTTAGTCAAAGCTAGGTCCAGGGTTGATACATCACAGTTTTGGACATTGGGTGACATGTGGCTTAAGGAATCAGGCTTCTTGCAGGTAGAGGGTATTAAGCCTGAAGAAAACAAATCTAGGAAACAAGTTTAACAGATAAAAAGTCAAAAAGAAACAAGGATACAATAACCAGATTTAGGGTTGATATAGGGTCAGACATGCTTCTGGAATTCATTAATTCGCTATAATAGCCTCATTTATAGCAGAATATATAAGTTAAGGGTACAATTTCATAACGATCTTCTTTTGAATAAACAATAAAAAACAGTTACAATATTATCTTTCCTCATGCTATAATTTCCATAGTCTTTGGAACATCAAATAGTTTCTGTTTTTCCCACTCTTTAGCTCCTAATTTTATTCTATTGGTAGAACCCCATCCTTCAGTTCCTGTATTAGTCATTTTGGGAGGAGGGTGATTTTCCACAAGAGGTATTGTTTCACAATGAATAATAATCACTTGAACTATTCTATCATTTTTACAAAGTTGTATGAATTCTTCACCTAAATACTGGAATATAACAATAAGTTCTCTTTGAAAATTAAAATCTATCACACCAGCTAATATATGTCTTTCTCTAGTATTTTCAGTGTACATTTTTGTTGTTTCTTTTCTATCTTACATGAAATCCTCCAAACAATGTAAATCAAATGTGACTGAATGAGGTGTCCCAGAATATGATGCTGGGACCTCTGATCTCCCAGTCCAATACTCAATATTTGGAATCTTCTGTGTTTGTTGTTTTCTAACATGCAGATCTGGAGTCATCATTCTGACTAAAGGTCTACTTCCTCCTAATGGACTATTAATCAAATTACACAAAACAGTGAATAAATTCTTTTTTCAATGTTGACAACAATTATTACAACTTAACTTTCTTAATTGTTCTTTCAGTAATCCAATCATTCTTTCAAATAATCCAGAATCATATAGATGATGCAGAATATAGTATATCCATTCTATGTTATTTAATTCAAAATATCTCTTCATTTAATGCCTTTGAAATATGACCCATTGCCACTTTGGATATGTATCGGGGTTCCACAATATAGATTTATGATATCTATTTTTCTGGGTTGCATTCTTATAGGCATAAGCCACTAGTACACCTGAATAGGTGCCAACATAGGTACATATAAATTTGTATCCTTTCTATTGGGGTAGGTGTTTAATATAATTTATCTGCCAAAATTGGACTGGTACTTTTCCCTTTGCTATCTCTCCAGTTACTACCCAAGGAACAATTCATTCCTTTTCCAACTGACATATATAACATTCCTAAGCTACTTGTTTTAACACTGAATGGGAGATACTAATAACTCAATCTTGTTCCTGCTAGTGGGTGACCTAGACCCTGAAGTGGCCATCCATTTAATGGAACCATTTTGCTAGTGCTGGATCATCAGTTGTCAGAGTAGAGACAATATGTTGAGTATCAATCTTTGCTAGTTGGTTACAGTGGGCATTGTACTCACATTCTGGTGTGGTGAGGGCCATGTGAGCATCTACATGAAAAACTGACAAATTAGTAAACAAAGACATGTCCCATATATCTTCCCATAATTCTTTCCCCCAGACTTTGCCATGAATTTCTCAATTTTGATTTTTTCTCATGGGCATCTATGTAGGTAACCTATTAGCTACCACCCATGAACCAGTGAATAAATGACACTCTTCTCCTTGTTCTGTTTTGATAGTTTGATATACTGCCACAAGTTCAGCATATTAACTACTTTCATCTATTCCAGTACTTTCCAAAGTCCACCTAGTACATGGGTTATAGGTTACTACTTTCCAATGTCTTTTGTGTACCAAATATTTTGCTGTCCCATCAGTAAACCATTCATGCTCCTTTTGTTCTTCAGTTAGTCCATCATATCCCTCATTCCATTTACCAAGGATTGTAACGTCTATTGCTTTGGTTCAGAGGGTGTATCATTTCCCTCAGTATCTATGTTTGCTATAGATTCCTGTAAAGCAGAAACTCCACTTTTGCCAACTTTAGATCTATTTTGAATATACAATTTCTATTTAATTATGATAGATTCTTAAGCATGTTCAATTCTGTGAGAATCTGGGGTATTCATTATCTCTGTCATAATTTAAGATTCCAGGCTTTAATATTACCTCATTTCCCAAAGTCAGTTACTCAATCTCTACCAAAGACCAATATGCAGCTAACAACTGCTTTCCAAAAGGGGTATATTGTATTCCAGCTTGAGGGTGTTTCCTTGACCAAAATCCTAAGGGTACATTTCAGCTTTGATGTTTTTGCCATAAACTCCAGTTTGCCTATTCATCCTGTTCAGTCACTTGTAATTCCACCAGGCCAATTTGCATAGGCCATAAATTTGCTTCTTCAAAAGATGTACTCTGCTCAAGTCCCCTAATCATATTTTTTTCTACTGATTTCATATAAGGGTTTCAAAATTTGTCCTAGATATGGTACATAATGTGGAAAGTGTCAAATTAGTCCTATAAACTTTGGGGCCTCTTTCTTACTGGTGGTGATAAGAAAATCCTAAATCATTTGCCAGGCTTGCAGGAGAATCTCTTGTACGATCTCATTCTATTGTATGCTCCAAAATTTTATGGCCCTTGAATCTTTGCAGAGTTAATTTCCCACCCTTTGCTTTTCATGTTCCCAATTAAAAGTTTCAGACTCTTCACTTCTTTTATACTTTTTACTTGTATCATTTTATCATCTGTGTAGTGGGTAAGCTGTACACCAGGTAGCTCTAATTCATCTAAATCTTCAGTCACAATCCTATGAAAAATAGTGGGGTTATGCAGATATCCTTGTGTCAAACATGTAAAAGTATATTGCTAGCTCTGCCAAATGAAAGAAAATTAGTCTGTTTAGAATCTATTGAAATAATAAAGAAAGAATTGGCTAAATCAATAACTGCATATCAAATCCCAGCACATTTCTGGATCCTTTCTATTAAGGTAACGGTATCTGAAATAGCAGAATACAAGGGAAGATCTCCTTATTCAATTGTCTATAATCCACTATTAGCCTCCACATCCCATTCTCATTTTCCTACTGGCCAGACAGGACTTTTCCATTGAGTGGTTGTAGGGACTGACATTTTCCTGCCTCAATATATTCCTTTATATTGTAACTTCATCTTGACCATCTGGCACACAACACTGCTGTGAAGTAATCACTTCGGGTGGTTCAGGTAAAGTGACTGTGTCCATTATTTTTTACCGACTAAAACTGTATTAATTCCAATCTTCTTCACTACAAATTAGTATAAAGTAAATTTAGAGTCATTCTCTCAATATATCTATTCCAATAATGTATTCAGGAATGGGTCCAATTATGACAGTATATTCTTTCTTAGCTAATTGTCCAAATTTCATCATTAGCTTGACTTGTCTGACTGATCTTTCAGCCCCTCCCACTCCTATATAATGATTGGACTTCCATGTTTAAGCTTATCAGGGTTTCCATATATAAGGGCACCTGCCACCCCAGTGTCTGTTAATGCCCTAGTTACAGTATTTGATCCATTTTTCCAATATATCATCAAATTGATATGGGGTCTATAATGCCATCTGTGTATTTCTTTAATCTGAACCTGGGCTCATCCAATTTCTTATTCTCCCTGAAGGTGTGAGAGACTTGGAAACAATAGTTCAGAAAGATCTGTAGGGACTTCTCTATTCCGTCTAATATGAAGCCCTTTTTCTGGGTATATTCTATATAGTTCATTAGTTGGAATACCATGCATGCTTCTAAAACCCCTGCTCTCAAAAGAGCAGTAAATAATTCTTTCCTTGTCATTCTATTCTAACTTTGAATCCACTGGCAATTACTCTTTTCTCTTGAAGAAATTTCTTTTCCATGGTCCCTTACATCACGTAACTGTGAAATCTTGTCCAGCACCTCTGAAAGAGGGCTCTTATTTTTCAATTATAGGTGTCAAAATTAAGTGCTTCTAAGAAGAAGGAGCAATCCTCACTGTTATATTCCTATGGGAAACTGCAAAGAATATGTCGTAGTATGCATCTGTGCTTCCAATCATCATGGCAGTCTTTATCACTTCTTTCTCTAACTTTCTTGCATAGTCCCTAAGTGAATACCAGGGTGTGTCTACACAAGGTCACATAGAGTCAGTAGAATACTTCCTACTGCAGCCTTCTGCAGCCAAAGCTAATAGATTCATTGTATTGTTAACTGATTGCACATTGTAAGTTCTAAAGGCTTGCTATACAAAAGGACTAATATCTATAAATTTCAAGCAATTCACAGCATCTATAAATATTCCTCTGGCCCCTTCATTACTGATTCTCACTATCCAAAATATTAATGCTTCTCCCATCCTACAGATGAACTGACTCAAAATATCTGTGACCTGCTGAGTAAAATCCTTAATTATCTCTTTAAACACTATATTCCCTGCTTGATTCTCTTGTTTCTGCCTTACTGTCCAGTTAGTTTAAGCCTTAGAAAACTCTTTTTGCAACATTGTTTCATTTTCCAACTCCGACTTAATTACATTTTCTGCCCACACACTGTCTTGTCAGCTGTTGTCATGACTCCTAGACTGGATCTGTGTAGAGGTCATATGCAACTTCTTCTGCCAGACTTCAGCTTCTTCTTAGCTAAATAAACACCCTTCCTTCCACGTGAGACCCCTAGCCTTTTGAAGGAGAACCTGAATGCTGAGAATTCTCATGCAAATTAGCTAACTCTTTTTACATTTGAATTTTTTCCTTAAGCAACTCATCTCTGCTTTCAGAGATACATTAACTTGTTAATACATAATACATTAATCTGTTAATAAAATCCATCCTCTCCTACTTAGCTCTGCCAGCTCTTTCCCTGGTCTTATTGGTATTCCTTGCAAGCACCTTTCCAAGCTTCTTTGTTACCCCTCCTGTAACCTTGCTTACCAATTTTCACAGGGTTCATTGCCCATTCCCTGGTGAGGGAGAAAGAAGGTAAATCCTCCCATTCTGGGATATTAATTTCTTTTCTAAATCCTTTCTACCTCCAAATAGAGGTTTTATACCCTTGCAATCCTCTTTGTAATGCCAAATATATTGGCAAGACAATATTCACAGTACTGGTGGTGATTATGTATATGCCTGCATAGTTCTCATTCACAAAATGTAACAGACTCTCTGTATAGAAGGAAGAGGGAAAACATTTATTTAGACACCAGAAAGCCAAATTTCAAAACCAGAAAGCTAAATCTGTCATAGTTACCTAGAAGTCAATACGCACCACTATTCATATTACTTCACAGAATAGCTTGTTGCCTATTGTTGAATTATTTTGTAGCTATAGAAACCTATTTTTAAATTGCTATTTGATAGACACTATGCTAAGCCATGGGGATAAAAATACAAGCATTCAAGATAATTCTTACACTTGACTTCATATTCCACTGGGTGAAGACAACATATAAAGAAGTCATCAAAGGTAGTAGAATGGAATAGAGATTAGTTCAGGCACAGGTAAGATAAAACATGGCTAAGTTCCCTCCTAAAATGGTGGTCCTGGGGAAAGAGTCACCAATTAGAAGTACATGTCCTCAAGACTAAGGTCTCTCAGGTTAAAGATTCTACAAAGGATCTAGGCAGTAGTGAGGCCATTATTTATCACAGATCATTAGTTTTAACTTGTTGAAATGATGTTTTAAATTTAATATCCAATTTTAGTTAAGAGTTGCTTGAATTAAGGAGTGCTAGGCTTTATAGTAGTTCTCTGCACTAGCAGAAGAAGGAGCTTGTTCCACTGGTCCAGCCATATCAAAATGAGAATGCATGATTAGTTACCATTGTAGGACACAATATCTTAGTGTATTTTTTTTTCATTTTCTTAAAAATCATGGAAAATGCAGCTGGATTCATTTGCATGTACCTCCATTCAATGAACTACAAGAAATGAACATAAAAAATTGGAAAAGATATATTAGCTGCTATAAGGCACACATTAATAATCTAGCTTGTTCTATGGATACTTGAAGTGCACTAGATTAGACTAGTTGCTAAGCTTTCAGAGGAACTTTTTCTCATCAATAAATCTACAATACCTTGCTAAGAAGATTTGCTTCTGGAAAACCTCTTGGGACTTACTAAAGGAACTGAAAACAATACAGATTACCTTCCAATCCCCAAAAAGAATTCACAAGCAAGCCAAAAAAACTAAGAAGGGAAAAAATATTACATTCATACATAACTCTAACTCTTTCTATAAAGTGTGTGTGTGTGTGTGTGTGTGTGTGTGTGTGTGTGTGTGTAAGCAAAGAAAGGCAAAAAATATGCAAACAATTTTCCTTCAGGAATATTCTTACTCAATATCAGAAGTGAATTAGAAGAGCTAAGTGCTATATTATAGTTGACTTCTAAGACACTTTTACTAATTAGTATTTATAACCACATAAATTCAAAATACTGTTTGTTAATGCAATTAGCTCAGTTGTGCTGATCTGTAATCAATGCATAATATGTGATAAGAGTTGCTTCAGAACACATAAATAGGTGTTTAGTATGGTGTGTACTGAAATATGCTCCCTGATGTTTTAAAGAAATGCAGTTCTGTATAAAAATCACTGAGCCAGATCATGTCAAGATCTTTAAGGAGCAGATGTGCTATTGCTTATGGTTCACCCAAAGAACAGCAGGCAGATGATTGTTCCTGATTGTATACACTGCATACATTCATAAAGACTTCCAAATTATGCTTCATTGCTCAAGTCTTATTCAAGAGGCCAGCTATGTAATTACCAGCAATTTGAAAATTGCTTAATCACCACCAACATCACAGCTGATATGTTGAGAAGTATGCATTAAAGAATACACTGGAGCCTCATTTTAACTCTGTTTTCAGGGTGAAAAAGGTAACAGCATCTAACAACAATATCTTGGTTATTTAGGATGGAAACTTCCTAAAATAAAGGAAAAGAACTGGAGTTTACATTTTCCACTCACTCTTTGATGCAGGGGAATTATAAAGTTCATGGCTTTATCCTATTATGATAACAAACCATGGAGAAACCATTAATCAAATAGCCAAGAATTCAAGTGGGACAGACTCAATATTAAATAACATGGACAAGTTTAACAACAAAATATTTCTTAGTCACTTAAACACCAAGGAGTGCATTATCCATCAAATATAATTCAGTGAGAAAGGGTATAAAGTCCATCCCTTATAAAAGTACTTGGAAAACTCCCACTCTGAGTTCATCTAGGGTTTAATTTTCTTTAAACATTTGTTTTCAAGACTTTGGAATTCTAAATTTTCTCTCTTCTTCCCTCCCCCAAACTCATCATTGACAAAGCAAGCAATCAATCTAAGTTATACATATGTATAGTTATGCAAAATATTTCCATATTAGTCATGTTATGAAAGAAAACATAGAATAAAAGAAAAAAGATTTTCAGAAAAATAAAGTAAAAACGTATGCTTTAATATGTATCCAGATACCATCAGTTCTTTCTCTGGGGATACATAGAATTTTTTAATCAATAGTACTTCTGAATTGTCTTGGATCATTGTATTGCTGAGAATAACTTAGTCATCTAGAGCTGATCTTTTTATAATATTGCTGCTACTTCATACACAGTACATTTCACTATGCTTTAGCTCTTGTAAGTCTTTTCATGTTTTTCTCAGAGCTTCCTGTCATCATTTCTTATAGCATAATAATATTCCATCATAATCACGTACCATAATTCATTCAGCCATTCTCAAATTGATGGACATCCTTTCAATTTCCTATTCTGTGATACAAGGAAAGAGCAGCTATAAATATTTTTGGACATATAGACTTTATTCCTTTGTGTTTTTTATCTCATTTGGGGTACAGTTCCAGTAGTGAAATTGCTAAGTCAAAGGGTATGAATGGTTTTAGAGACTTTTGGGCATAACCCCAAATTGCTCTATAGAATGATTGAATCAGGTCACAATTCCAGCAATAGTGCACCAATATCTCCTTTACCCCACATCATTACAACATTTGTCATTTTCCTTTTCTGCCTCCTCATCCAATCTAATAAGTAAGATGTAGCATCTCGAGTGATTTAATTTGCATTTCTCCAATCAGTAGTGAGTTAGAACATTTTTTTCATATGGATACAGATAGTTTTAAGTACTTCATTTAAATACTGTTCGTATCTTTTGATCATTGATCAGTTGGGGAATGGCTTGAAGTTTTAAAAATTGGACTTAGCTCTCCATATGTTTGAGAAATTAAGCTTTTATCAGAGATACTTGCTTGAATTTTTCACAGTTATGACTGCTAACTGTATTCCTTCAATCCTTTACCACCCCATTCATTTTATTCTCTGCCACATTTCAGTCTGTCCCTCCTTGAAAGTGTTTTGTTTCTGATTTCCTCCTACCCCAATCTGCCCTCCCTTCTGTCATTCCCCTGCCTTTCTTTTTCCCCTCATCTCACACATTCCCATAGGGTATGAGAGCTGAATGTGTATTATTCCCTGGTTGAACCTGTTCTCATGAGTATAAGGTTCATTCACTCTCCCTTACCTCTCCCACTCCTTCTCCTCCCCTATGAAAGCTATTTCTTTCCTCTTTTATGTAAAATAATTTACGCCATTCTACCTCTCCCTTTACCTTTCTCCTACTACACTCCTATGCCATTCTTAATTTTATTTTTTTAGATATCATCCCTTCATATTCATCTTACCCCCTTGTCCTATGTCTATATACACTCCTAACTGATCTAGTAATGAGAAAGTTCCTATGAGTTACAAGTATCATCTTCTTATGTAGGAAAGTAAACAGTTTAACTTTATTGAGTCCCTTATGATTTCCCTTTCCCATTTACCTTTTTCTGCTTCTCTTGTGTCTTATATTTGAAAGTCAAATTTTTTATTCAGTTCTGGTCTTTTTATCAAGAATGCTTGAAAGTTCTATATTTCATCAAATGCCCATTTACCACCACCAAAGATTGTCCTTAGTTTTGCTGTATAGGTGATTCTTGGTTATAATCCAAGCTCCTTTGTCCTTTGGAATATCATATTCCAACAAATCTGATCCATTAATGTAGAAGCCATTAAATCCTGTGTTATTCTGATTATAGTTCAATGATACTTTAATTGTTCCTTGCTGGTTGTTTGCAATATTTTCTCCTTTACCTGGGAGCTTTGAAATTTAGCTGTAATTAATTCTGGGGGTTTGCATTTTATGATCTCTTTCAGATGATCAGGGTATTCTTTCAATATCTATTTTATCCTCTGGTTCTAGAATAACAGGGCAGTTTTCCTTAACAATTTCTTGAAGGATGATTTCTAGAGTCTTTTTTTTGATCATGACTTTCATGTAGTCCAGTAATTTTTAAATTATTTCTCCTAGATCTATTTTCCAGGTGAGTTGTTTTTCCAATCAGAATCTTAACATTGTCTTCTATTTTTTCATTCTTTTGATTTTATTTTATTGCTTCATGATTCTTCATAAGATCATTAGCTTCCATTAGTTCTATTCTAATTTTTAAGTAATTTTTTTCTTCAGTGAGCTTTTCTTACTCTTTTTCCATTTGACCAATTCTATTTTTTAAGGATTTTTTTTCTTCTTCAGTGTGTGTGTGTGTGTGTGTGTGTGTGTGTGTGTGTGTGTGTGTTTGCCTGTTTTGCCATTTGGCCAATTCTGCTTCTTAAGGCATTCTTCTCCTTCCTGACTTTTTGTACCTGTTTTAATATTTGGTCTAGTTTGTTTACAAGGTGTTATTTTCTTCAGGATTTTTTTGTATTTCTTTTACTGAGCTATTGACTCATTTTTCATGATTTTCTGTCATTTTACTTCCCAATTTTTCCTCTACCTGTCTTACTTGACTTTCAAAATAATTTTTGAGATTTTCCATGTCCTGAGACCAATTCATGTTTTTCTTGGAGGCTTTGGATATAGGAGCTTTGACTTTGTTATCTTCTTCTGAGTGTCTGTTTAGACCTTTCTTGTTACCACAGTAACTTCTTATAGTCAGAATTTTTTTTTCTGTTGTTTCCTCATTTCCCAGCATATTTTAGCTCTTGTTAAAAGTCTTTTTGCAGAGTGGAGGAGACACCATTTGGCCCTTCAAACAGCTGTTTTTAGAGGTATGTCTTGGGAGTTATAAGTTTTCAGTTTTTCCAAGTGGTATGAGCCAAAGAGAGGTATTTACTACTTTCTTAGCCTGTACTCTGCTCTGTGAGTGATAACAAGATTCTTTCCTGCCCTGGCACTGTGATGAGAGTCCTTGCTTCACTGTGACTGCAAACTCTGGCAGGCTAGTGCTCCTCTTCATCCTGGGATCGTCACTCAGGACTGCAACCTGAGTTTGAATATGTATAAAGCAATACAGTCATGCCTCAGTCCTAGCGATGAAACCCCTATGATCTCCTTCTCACCAGCTGTTCAACCCCTTCACTATTTGTGGACTGGGAAGTCTAGAAGCAGCTGCTGCTGATAATGATTCAATGACTCCCAAGGCTTTCTCCTGGTTTGCTGGGACAGAGTTGCTCAGGGGCTTCCTGTGGCGGTCTGTGCTCCTCTCTCTCCAAGTGTGACAGACCTTTTCTGTTGACCTTCTAAGTTATCTTTGGCTAGAAAATAATTTCACTCCATTCCCTTTCTGGGTTTGGCTGCTTTATCTAATGTTTTATGGCATTATTTAAAGGTGTTCAGATGATTTTGGGGAGAGCTCAGGTGAATTGCTGCCTTTTTTCTGCCACCCTTAGGATTTAAATTTCAGTGATATCTGCCTTATATCTGACTGACAGACTTTTCGTGATGTAATGCTCATGGCTTAATCTTCTAGATGCTGGCAGTGCCTAAATGTGTCTTGATTGTGTCTCACAGAGCTGCTTTCTTTGATTCAGGAACTCCAATGTCATTGCACTTCATCCCTTATAGATTCCTCTTTAATCTGAGGGGCCATTCATTATGGTCCCATTATTCTTCTCTGTATTCACAACTACCACCTCCTAGAGTACCATGCTTTGCTTTTGACTAAGGGAAATGTCATTGATTTTCTTTTCTTTTTTTTTTAGAAAGAGAGACTAAGTCAACATGCTACAGGACTAATCAACGCTTCTTCAGCTCTGTTATTAATAAGACTTAAAGTCCTATCCAACTGGTCGGTTGGATTAAAGGTAGCTCTGTCACTTTTGATACTCCCAAACTTGCATTTTGCATGAGAAGTTCGTAGTTCTTACTCATGTAAGAATTATGATTAAAGAAGGCTATTTATCTCCTCTGAGTCTAAGAGTAAAGTTATTATGGCTCATACGTGTTGACCTCTTTTTGCATACTTTTGAAATTGGAATGTGCCTCTTTACATGTGATTTTCCTACTCAAATGCATGCAAAACAGACATTTAAAAAGGCCATGCAAATTTCACTGAGCATTTGCCAAACCTCAAGAAAGAATACTCACCATCTTGATAGAGTTAATGCTCCCCCATAAAGAAAAATGGAAGGAAAGATCTTAGAGTTGGAATGGGGCTCATTTTGTATAGTTAATAGCCTTCAGACCAGAAATATTTTTCAATCCTTTAGCTATAGTTATAATAATGGAGGTGAAGAAAGGAAAAGTGATTTGATACTATTGAACATTTCTGAGAAAAAAAACACATTTTCCAAGGTCTAGTAGCATCTCTGTTTGTATGTCAAAGACTTCTCTGTCCTTCCCAAAGATTCGACAAGGCATTCTCAAGAAAAGATGATGTGCCATATGGCTTCAGCTGTCATTCACAGAATAACTATATTTGGAACTAAAAGGGATCTTAGAGGTCACTTAGTCTAACCTTTCTCATTTTGTAGTGGAAGATGTTGAAACACAGAGAAAGTAAATTACTTGTACTGTGTCACATGATTCTGAGGGAGTTATGGCACATCTAGAACCTTAGTTCATTCCTCTGAAAAGGATAATGAACTGTGTGACAGAATTCAGAGTGTTAGGTATATAATACATATATTTGCAGTCGGATTCTTTGGTTTACTATATGTATGACTGAGCACATTAAAGTCAATCTTCCACATTCACCCACTTGACTTTCATGACTTTAAGCACTGATTTTATTATTGACCTCATTTTCACTTTTATATTGCTAACATAGCACATTTACAACTATGCAGAGTAGAGAAAAAAGTGCGATATGTGCAAATTTGCACAATATTGGTATCCTATTAGATGTTTCACTGGCCTTGCTGAACCTAATGTAAATGAAAACATCCCAGTTCATTTGTTACATATTTTCATTGTTTGCTTTTAAAACTCAGGTTCTGAGCTACACTTATGCCTCTAAATTATAGTGCAGCTCCTTTAGACTTTAACTCCAAGTGTGCAAAGTCAGGGATGTGGCTTAGTAAGAAAATAAAACTGTGAGATATATTACATTCTGCAATGTCTGCAGCTACTGTCAACCTAATCTATCACCTGGCTAGAAGTATTTAGCGTGCCATTTCTGACATCTATCATAGCCTCAAGGTTAAACATCAACTTGCCTCTGCCATGCTACCAGACTCTAAGACCCTTCAGGACATCAAATGGCCAATATTACTGAAAGATTATTGCATCCTTCATGATCACAATGCCCAAATTGGTGCATCCTTCATGATCTCTAACACAATCCACTATTCAAAAAGAGCAGAATGTTGGAAGTGATGTTTAGATCTCACCTGTCTCAGAATCTTCCAAAAACATTGTCTAAAGTCCCAGCATCTTCTCCCTTGATCAAATGCTACCTTGATTTTCAGAAGGTGGCCAAGGTAGAGAGTTTTATAGCATAATAGTATAAAGTATAATTTCCTAACATTGCCATTTGATACAGTAGAATGGAATAGACAGGTAAAAAAATCTTTTAGTTTTAAGATTTTATTTGCTGTACGGTATTTGTGGTATTGTAGATTTCATATTATGTTTTGTTGCTGTTGTTCAGTCATTGTCAGTTGCATCTGACTCTGTGACCTCACTTGGGGTTTTCTTGGCAAAGATACTATAGTGGTTTCTCATTTCCTTCTCCAACTCATTTTACAGAAGAGGAACTGAAGCAAACAGGGTTGTGCAACCTATTCAGGGTTGCACAGCTAATAAGTGAGACTGATTTTGAACTCGTGAAGATGAGTCTTCCTGATTCCTAGTCCAGTGCTCTATCCATTGTGCTGCTTTCATGGGTTAGGAAAATGGAATACCACTTGAAATGAATATTTTTCATTGAGATTTTAGCACAAATGGTCAGAGAATTCTAGGGAATTACTAGTGAGGAAAATATGTATATTACCAATTTTATTTTGTGTACTTCATTTCATGAGTTATTTCATGGTTACTGTTAGGAAAATTATCTATTATTGGAATTTGTTTTGTTACAAATAATTATATGCAGAAAGTGTATTTTCAGGAATCTCTAGTGAGAGATTATAGTTTTTGGTGTTTTGTGGGAACCTAATTCCCACTTCCTCATAGGTTCAATGTATCAACATTCACATTTTTTACTTTTGTCCATTTTCTAGGAACATTACACTTGTGAAAGTAGAAGATTGACAGTCCTTCTCTGGGCCTCAGTTTTTTTATGTATTAATGAAGAAGTCTTATTAGATAACTATTGGTTAACCCCACAGTTTCTATAGTATTTTATAGTTCTCAAGGCTATTATTCTAAATAAAAGCAGAAGGCTCTATACTTTCCTTTTATTTATTTATTTTTTGATAGTTGTTTTTGGATCATCTCATAGGAATTGAAATTATGAACTCCATGCAGAGGCATTTGCTACTATGGCTCAATAAAAGTTTTCCTATGCTTTGGGAAACGAAGTTCCCTATAATTCCAAAATATAGTTTAATCTTGTTTGGTCTTTATTCTTGAGTCAGAAGGTTTTTTTTTTAAATTATGGTATTAATTTTGAATTCTCCATTAAAAATTTTTACTTTAATCAAATTGCCTGTGAGCCTACCACATACGTTGTCTTGGAAGTCTGCACTGCCCCCACATCCCAATAGCCTTTTTCATCCTTTCTACCTATCTATTTACTAGATATGTTTAATGGCCATTTCACTTTTCATCTCTATGAAGTCTGTCTTAGTCACTTCAACTCATAATGACCTCTTTTTTTAAAACAAAACAAAACAAAAACCTTTAGAGCATAATATTATCTAACCTATTCATCTTGGATTCAGCCATTTTTTATGCCATTATTTTAGACAGGAAAGTTATAGTTCTAGTGTCACATGTTCAGTCTCAGAGTTGGAAGGAGAGATCAAGGTCTTATGTTCACAATAGAATGCAATTTTCATATACTTATATATGTACATATTACCAGTCATTAGAATGTAAACTCCTTGGGAGAATTAGATTTCAAGTTTTGCTTGTCTTTTAAGAACTTAGAAGAGTGCTTGGAGCATAGGTTCTTAGTAAATTCTTGTTTATTGATTTCTGATCCTTTTTGAAAACTTTTTTACAGTGAAAATTCTGCTGTGCTAGACACAACTGGCCACAGTAGCGAATTATTTAATGGAATAGCAGCCTTGATCAAAAGGACCTAATCTTTCTATCAATGCTTTTCAGAGGATTGAATCCTCCTTCTGATATTTACTGTCTTTGTGACTATAAACACTTCATTTAACTCTTTGAGCCTCAGTTTGTTCATCTGCAAAATGGGAATAACTAGCTACTACATTAAATCACTTTATAAAACTTATATTGCTATGTAGATTGAATTACTAGAATAATGTTTTCAGTTGTAAGACTACATTTTAAGTTGGAGTGTGTTCAGAGGAGGATTGCCAAAAGAAGAAGAGGACCTGGAGGATGGAAGGGAAGAAGATAGAGAATGTTTGAAAGCTTCATGGTCTTGTGAAGCAGGTATTAAAGGTAAGAAACTTTTACTAATTATGTCCCTCTTACAAGCATAATTATGAATTGTATGTAGGACTTGTACTGAAGTATTTGAATAGAAAGTGAATACTCTCTAACATTGGGTCTGGGGAGCTGGAGTCGCAGCTCTGCTTCAGGAAAGGTTAGTCCTTTTTTTGTTACCCCTCCAGAGATTTTCTGTGCCATAGATTAGTATGATTTTTGTTTTTGACAGGAGAAAGGACATGTTTAGAAATGGGTGTCAGTACTACCACTTATTCTGGTAATGTTTTATTCCTCATCTGAGAGAGCACTTTCAATTAAATCCAAATTATATTAACTTTCTCCTCTTCACTCTGTCCAAAGGCTTGAGCATGAGAGGAGAATCACTGATGTTACAAGCACTATGCTGCCATAGTCAAAAAACTCTTCTGTGCCTGGAGGAGAGATGTTCCTCTACTTTTCTGCCACCAGCTTCCGCATAGCACTTCCGTGAGTGGTGAGAAAAAAGACCTGGGGCAATTGGGAAAGAAAGAGAGCAATCCATTTATTCAGCTGAGGGTAAGGGTATTTAAGGGCTGTAACCACAATCATGTGCAGGCTGAGCTCATCCCATTACTTCAACATCTCATGACATTACTTCACCATCCCATGACTCACCCACGTCCTTGTCCCTGAAGCAAGAAACAAAACTTACCATGCTCCTGAAGTTAGTTCCTGAGTTCCCAGGCCTAATTGCAACTTTCTGCAAATAATGTCAGTATCTGCAAGAACATCAAATTCCAGAGTCATGGAGAGCTTTTGCCAGGGTTTGTGTAAGCACAAGTCCCAAGGGAATGGGCTTCACCTCAACCATGGCCTTAATCATGGGACTTGCACTCTCTTTAGGTCTCTGCACCTCTCTCCCCTTTTGATGCTGATTCTGCTCTTAGTTCTGTCCCATTGTCAATCTGTACAATATTTCTTTACCACAGGAGATGAAGTAAAAACTCCAAATTTTACAAGTCTATGCAGATCCAAAACCTCATTTTTCCCCTACTTCTTGAACAGACATTATATATGGCACAGAATTAGATTTATTCTGCATTACATTACAGAATAGACCTAAAGCTCATGATTAGAGATTACAAGAGAGTAGATTTCAATTTTATGTCAGAAAGTATTTCCAATAATTAGAGTTATCCAAAATTGACTAGGGTCCGTTGTAAAGTACTGAGAGCCTTAATACTGGATATGTGCAAAGAGAAGCTATATAACCTTTGGTGTGATATTGTTGAAGGAATCTGTGCATGTAGGTGATTTCTACCATCTTCCAAATCTAAGATTCTAGATATTTGCAATTTACATAATAATGCTAGATTCCTTAAGATAAAATATTTTGTAATTCTACTGCTCTCCCTGGAGTCAGCCAAAGTGATATGGAAGGAAAAAAAAAAAAAAACTTCTGTTTGTATATCAAATACTGTACAAGTACAGTTGAAAATGTTGCCTTAGTCATGGAAAAATGGCATTACTGGCTGTCGAGTTCTTATTTTCATGCTCAGCCTTTGATAAGATGAGTGAGGGTATATTATTTATGTGTTGTTGCTTTCAAGGGCAACTGTGCAAAAATGATTTCTTTTCCTCTACCCAGAAGTGAAACTCATCAAATTCATTCATTTTGACATGTAGGTTATTCTGGAATAAATGGATAAAGTAGTCACATCATTCACATTCTCAAGTAAATCTCAAGTTGAAGTGATTAATCAATAATAAAGTAATAGAACTTTGGATAGTTTCTGGACTGCTATGGATTTAGCAGCATTAATGTCATTACTAGAACAGGGAATATGTACCTGATCCTCTAAGTTAATAGAGACTTTTATATATCTACATAATAACAGGATAAGTTTTGCTACTTATAGAACCTTATCCATAGCTAAGTAAATGCTCTGAGGCAGAGACTGATTGGTGAACCTTAGTTAATCTCTCTGTCATGATTTATAATCCTGTCTAGTCTAGTTAGACACAGTATCCTTAGAAATGTAATATGGAAGAAAAGTAGTGATATTTCACTTTAACTTTTTTTGGGATCATTCATGATCTGATGTACAATCTTTTAACTTCACTTCATTTTTTAGAAATATGATTTGAAGTACATTACAACTCTCCTAGTGATGAAATAGTTGTCTAGGGAAAATGTCATCAAATTAATTCTCCTACATAACTGAGTAGACCTTATGTAGGAATATATCTAATAGTTTTATATGAGTCAAGTTTTATTCTATTATAATTATGTCACTATGTCAGATAATATTATTCATCAGCAACATCTAATAATTTTCTATTTTCAATTCAAACACAGCAGAGGGAAGAGAGACTAGTATATTCAGCTATGGTACATGGCAAATTACAATTATAAAAAGTAATTAAGTCAATAGGTTTTTAGTTATTATCAGTATTGAAACCCAGAAGAAAGATGCTATAATTTTTCCTACATTTCAGTTGCTCCTTAATAGGCTCATTGATCATTGAAATTTTAAAATCTTTCCTTGAGGGATTCAAGGTAGACTTTGAAACAAATCCAGCATTCAGATAAGCATGTAGAGTTGGTTAGTGACTATTTTCATGATGCTTGTTGTAATCTGTGTACAAACATTTTGGTATTTTATTTAAAATTATTATGTCTTATTCCCTTTGCCAGTCTGTAATACCGAACTTACTTTATGCTGCTTAGTAAACTGAGCATATCAAAAGGAGCAGTGAAGGCAGGAAGGAAGGAAAGAGGGGAGCAAGGAAATAAGCATTATTGTGCCTTCTATGTGTCAGGAACCTTGCTAAGCACTTTATACAAATATGATCTGATTTCATCCTCACAACAACCCTACAAGTCCCTACCCTCCTAACTCTCTGTTGAGTGAAGTGCAATTTTTTAATACAACTATTTATATATACTTTTCTCCTTTGACCAATACAGGGACAGCAAAGCTCCAGGGTCAGTCATTTCCTTGACTTCTTTGTTTGCATAAACTTTTACTTCAATTCTCTGATATTGTGAGAAAAATTTCCTCAAACTTCCTCTCCCTCTCCCTTCTAAAATATTCCCTTTCATTTTCTTTTCCATTGTTATTCTTTAAATGTCATCTAAACATTACAGAGAAACTCTCAAAGCACTTTTACTCCTCTGTGATTCCTGCTGATGATAGATTTCTTAGGGGAAAACTTGTATCTCCCCATATTCAAATGTGAACATTTGAAATGTGAAGAGTTTATCTTTTTTTCCTCATAATTCCTAACCCTTTTCTAGTCTTTTATGCTTTTTATAACTCCTGTGTTTCACTTGAAACATGTAGCACAGTACATGTCATATATTAGGTGCTAAATATGTGATTGAATTATTTCAAAATTTCTACTGAGTCCTCTTTTTCTTTCCATCAATAATGCTTGTAAGTTATTTATTGGATTTGAAATCAAATATTCACATAGACCCTTCCCAATCATAGGACTATATTCAGTTTTGAACCAAGTTTTCTTGGTGGTTGTCCTACATTTTTTTTGTCTTCCAGAATGTAATCTCAACTCTCATCATTACGATAAATTTTCTTTAAGGTGATTTCTTTTTTGTATATTTTGGTTTTTCTGTTTGTTTCTTCGTTCTTCATCCCTACTTCTTGATTTGACTTTATCTTAGGTTTAGGCTCTGTCCAATGTTGGGCAATAAGTCTGTCACCTGGCACTTTTCTTTATCATTACACAAATCTAGGACTGACTGCATATGAGAGCTATTTTTATGTTGACATTCCAGGGTGAGGATTTTTGGAGTGCCTGTGGGCCCTACAATGTATACTGAACAAGGAGCAAGTTCAGAGTCAAGTAACAGCTGTATGACTTTGACCCTGGGAGTAAAGAAGGTCTTGATTTTGGTTTCCAGCTCAGTTTGAGGATGTCAGGAGGATAACCAAGGCAGAAACTCCAGACTGATGAGGAATATGCAATTCTTTCACTGATCCAGTGGACGGAAATTTCTGTCATCCAGCAGTAATGTACCAGCAGTAGATCTTGCACTTGTCATCTCTGAGTGGGTGCAGGAAAGATTAAGGCAACTCTGAAGCAAATCCCAAAACTGATGAATAAAATCTTGGCATAAAAGAATCATGATTCAATTTCCACTGCTTATCTCCCAGTTCTTACAGCTCTCCATGAGCCAATCATCATCTCCTGAACTGTCTTTTGATAAAGCCAGGTGGATACTCTAGTACTTCTAGGAAGGACAATTTAGTATTGAGAATGAAGTCCCAAGTCTTTACATGTAGATTGTGATGAGGTAGACTTTATTATAGATAATCATAAACATGCTTGGAGTGATTTTAAGAGTGTGGAACCTGTGACCTCAAGGCCACATGTGGCTTTCTAGGTCCTCAAGTACAATTCTTTGACTGGATCCAAACAACATAGCATAAACCCCTTTAATGAAAGGATGGTGTCCTATATGCCAAAGAGAATTCTATCACTGAGAAATTATCAGAAGATTAAGCAGGAATTTAGGGAGATACTTTGGTATCTACTCACAGCATGGTTTGATACCACAACAATTGTAAAGTTTGGAAGGAGAGGTGTAGGTCACTATACATATAGAGATGATTTCAGAATTTTGATGGTGATAATTTGAAGGAAGAGAGTTACTTAAATAGAAAAGAAGGATTCAGTAGTGAAATTTAAATCATTCTTTCATAGGATGATACTCTTGAAAACTTGATGGACCTGTAATAAATATATGTATGTGCACTAGTAGAAAAACGGTTATATTATAACAAAAGAACAGAACCTTAGCTAAGCATTTCTGCTATTGGACCAGACTACAAAACAGAAACCTGAGTTTATCTGGATACTGCTCTGTGGAGGGAAGGTAGATGCGTTGGCACATTAGATCAAGGCCATTTCAGGGAAAATGATCATATTCATTGGTGATAGGGAAAGAATGTCAATTTGGAGAGATCTCATTTTAACCTAAATCAGAGAGCTTCTTATAATTGATTATTCTTGCTAGCTAGATATTAGGTTGTGTTATTTTTATGTTGCTAAAGGATTGTCAATGTTTTCAGAACTTGCTAACTTCAATGCTCTCTAAACTTGGCAGCATGGGGCAAAGCCTTGATTGTCCTGCCATAGTTGATATAGTTAACTATGTCCTAACACAGTTAAAAGAGATGATAATACCTGCTCCAAGAGAGGGTTAATGATTCTTGGATTGTAAACATAGTGCTTGAGCCTATGAAAATACTGGGGGTGGGAGGGGGGCGGATTTTAATAGGGAGTAGTATAAGCTGGAAAATAATCAGGGACATAATATAGTATGCCAGGGTCAGTGGCACCATTGTACCATTGGTCAGTAAGCCTACCATTATTTTGGTATTTAGACTCCAGATAAGAACAGAAAGATGATACAAAAGAATTGGATTAGATGAGGCACAACAGATTGGGAGAAGTCACAAATGCTCATTGTATGGAAATACTGTACTGTTCCATATCCAGTGTTCCATTTGGGGAGGCCACTGCATTGCTCTCTCTGGTATTATGATTAATATTACCTCCACCTCTAGAGAAGATAAAAGTTTTAGCCCTGTTTTACAAAAAGGCCCAGTGGGAGGAAAGCTAAGATACTGTCTTTGTTCTCTCTATAGTCACAGGACACCAATACCAGCATCACAGAGATGGAGGGCATTGTATGTATACACAAAATAATTTGAGAGAATGAAAAGAACACTTTAATAGTCTCTCAATTCTTAGTGGAGAGATGAAGGAAACTGCACCTTGGAACATATTTGCCCAAGGGAACAAATTAAGGAAAGAGAAACCCCTAGAAGCAGTGTAATAAAGGGTTCAAGGTTAACTTTGGAGTGTAAAATTTGAGGCTACTAAAGAATGAGGGAAAACACTAGAGAAGAGGGGATGAAAAGGATGCAAATTTTTTCTTTTTTTTTAATAGATTTGGAGGTTAAAAAATAGTGGATGCATAAGGAATTTGAACTCAAGAAAAGGCCAAAATAATGGTGACTGGGAAAATGGTAGTAAGAGAAGAGGGAATAAATCAATGAAGCATTTAATAAGTACTTACCATGTGGCAGGTATAAGGAGGCTAATTAGATAGAGCACTATGCTTGGAGTCAGGAAGACCTGAGTACAAATGTGCTTTCAGATGCTTAGTAGCTGTGTAAACTTGGAGAAGTCACATAAGCTCTATTTATCTAAATTCACTGGAGAAAGAAATGACACATCCCTCCAGTATCTTTGCCAAGGAAGTCCTATGGAAAAATACTGGTATGCCACAGTTCATGAGGTATAAAAGAGTTGTAAGGGACTGAACAACAAATGTGAGGGACATTGTGCTATGCATTGCAAATACAGACAAAAATGCAATGGTCCCTACCTTCAAGGAATTTATATTCTACTCTAACAGAGACATGTACATATACAAATCAAAATGGAAACAGGATAGTTGAGGAGGGAGAGTAAGAGAAGAGTAAGAAAATTAAGAGAAGACTTTACATAGAAGAGAATTCTTAAAAAAAAAATACTGCAGTTTAGAAGAGGCAAGAAGCTGAGTTGAGAAAAAATGGCTATGAATGAAAAGTTGAAAAGTATGGATATACACTAAGAAAGAGGAACCTTAGAAATAGTCTGAATGTGAAGAAAAAGCATTGAATTGAAATGAAAAGTTTTAAGAGCACTAAAAGGAAGCTGAAAATAGTTTCATTTCCATTTCCTCATTCATGAAGGAGGAGTAAAGTACATTATAATATTCTGGGGGAGACTGGGGTAAAGTGTAGATACCTATGCTTGGATGGGAAAAAAAAACTTACAACTGCCTTCAAAATGGTATTTCATCCTTATCTAACATGATATTATGAGACCTTGACTCCAGGGTGAAAGAGGTGTATGAAGTTTCAGAAGACAGAGCATGGATGAAATTATAGAATTATAGACCTAGGTCTAGAAATCCAGAGGCAATCTTTTTCAATATCTTCATTTTCCATATGATGAAACTGAGCCCTAATTGAATTAGGTGACTTGCCAAAAGTCATTACCAAATGACAGGATTTGTCACAGGCAGAATTTTCCAGTCCTGAGATAGAAGTTCTTCTTCTGGACCACATTGCCTCCCAGAATCAATATTGCACTTGAAGTTACTAGTGTTGAGTCAGAACTTGAAAGATGACAGAAAAAGACTGTGGATTTGGCCAAGTGATGTGGAGCTTTGTCTAAGGTAGTTCAAAGGGATATCCAAGGGAAATGTTACAGGTTTGTGAATTCTTAGAGGATTAGATTTGACTATTTCCCTAGTCTCAATTTGTGGGAGAATGAATAGAGTAGGTACTGGGACTCAGTGAAAGCTAGTGAACTCCATTAGTGCCTCAAGCTGAGAGAATCTGTGCAGTTCTGAGTTTCAGTGTCCTTCCATGCTGTAACACCAGCATCTGAAGAAGAGAAACGAGAAAACCTAAGAGATATTCAGACTATAGATATTTTGAGACCTTGGTTGTCTATTTGAGAGAGGAGGGATTAACAGATGAAAACAGCACACTCAGAGAGAATCCCTACATCTGAAATAACATTAAAAGTGAGAATGCTGTATGCTTATTACTGCACTGAATTTTTTTTTAAGAGAAGAGGGAGGAAAACCCCAGAGAACACTGCATGTATCTTCGAGGGTTGCTTCACAGGAGAGTGTGTACAGCTGTGAAATAAAATGAGGAGACATGAATGAATGTTAATTTACATTTATTGAGGCAATGTAACTGGTGCAATGACAATGTCCTTGGAACACTGGGCTAATAGTATCAGAGAAAAAATTCAGAATTTAAAAGATGAAAGAATTTTCTTAGTGGTTTCTGAGATATAAAAGGGGAAAATTCTTTGATGAATCCTTGGCAAATAGATTTCTGACCTCTAAGATCTGTCCATAAAATGAATGGCATTTTGATAGCAGGTAAAGATAAAAATGACAGTATAATTCTCCTCAGAGGTAGAACAAATGCTGGGTTATTTCTATGCCATTGTCTCTTATTTTAACAAATTTTCTTGCCACACTTTTCCATCAGAACTGTGGATGAACTTTTCCTTTTGTCCAGCTTATCTGTTGTTCGCAGATCTATACATTCCTCTCCAGTCTTTATCCTGACCTGCAGTCCCTCCAATGACTTGAAATCATCATCAGTGGTTAATGAGCCTGCACACACACACACACACACACACACACACACACACACACACACACACACGTCATGCCAAATTGACCTTAGATATTATACTCTTTCCTGTCTTCCTTCATTTACACTGACTGACTCTTGTTCCTGGAATATAGAAAACTGGAATATACTTACAGACCATAAACCATCAAGGATAACTTTGGGGGCATTTTAGTTAAAGAAAAATGTGCCTCTTGCCAGTACTAAAATATTGGAAGAAGAACTATCATGAGAAAAGACAGGGATGTGACCAAAATGCCTTCTCCCACAAAATTAATTATCTCAGTGCCCAAATCTTTGAGCCAATCAAGATTTTGAATTGATGCTGTAGCTCCAACTCGGGCCTTAAAACTCCATATTCATTTAAGTCACTTGCCTTTCTTATTTTGATCTAGTTCTCAATTTCCCCTCCCCTCCTTTTTAGTCACTTAAGCTGTTTTTCTTTCCTTATCCTATCTATCTAGCTTCATCATGGAATGGCTTTGGTTTTCTCTTGCATATGCCTTTCTGCTTCTCTCAACCCTTTGGTACCTCTCCTGCCAACCAAACCACATGGGAATTAATTTATGGACTTCCACAACCCTTTCACCATTGACTGATACATGAAATTCAAGCATCATATTTCTTCATGAGGGGCAGAACAATATTTTCAAGCTCTCCTTGCATTGCCTATGCCCCCTTCTCTAATGGTCATAATTTTGGAGTCTTGTGACCACCACCCATCTATTATAACCTTAGAGTCTCCTTTAGGTTAAACAAACCCTTCAGTTAGTTCAGAACAGACTAATTCACCTCTTGATGTTTGAATGGTCATGAGGAAAGCTCCCTTTGGGCAAAGTGTTGCTTTATTCAAATATAATAGGTTTCTGCCCTGCATCACAATTTTTTAAAGTTCCCCTAGCATTTCTTAACCATGGGTCTCATTAACTTATGCTAGAATATATTACCATATCTCTATCTCACTTTCAAATCCACCCCAAAACCATCCTTTCTGGTCCAATTGCAAAAGAATGGTATAATAAGAGACGTTAGGATTCCTGTTACCATGACAAAATTCCCTTAACTGAGAAAGCAATCATTTTGCAAAGATATTTTTCATTTCTTTAGGGGAAACTTTGGCCTAGACTATTTTATTTTTCCAAAATACAGCTTAGGGACAGCTAGGTGATATAGTGGATAGTGTATAGGGCCTAGAGTCAGTTTCCTTTTAGTGTTCTTAAAACTTGCATTTCAATGCATGTTTTTCCACATTCAGAATATGTCTAAGACCCTTCTTTCTCAGTGATCATGTCATGATTTTCAAAGTTTTTATTCATACCAACTCTTTCTCATTTTGTTTTTCCTCAGTCACAGTTTCTTGCCTTTTTTAAACTGCAGTAATCCTTTCCCCTTAAATCTCTCCCCTCCCTAAAAAATGGAGGGTAAAATTAAAGAGTATATAACCTAATGTAATTTTCTACCACACCATTATGTTTCCAATTCCATTCCAATGGGGAATGAGAAAGTGCAGAAAGAAAAAAAATCAAATGTTATGCATACTGAAAAGTAATAGTTCTTTTTAACTTACAGTTTCAGAGTCACTCATGTAAGCTAAAATGTGTACGTATTAGACAGTTGAGAAGGGTTAATGATGTGCTGGTATAACATTTGGAAAAAAAGAAAATATGATTTATTAGTAGCAGAGTACTACTAATAGTAGCTACTACCACTGCTACCTGCATAGTTTCCTGTTACTACAAAAACAAAAACACCTTAGAAATTAGGGAATACTTCCTCTCATAAAGGATTCCTAGAAGAAAAATACTTTTACTCCTAGAACTATGAGCAGTCACATATGCTTAATTGACTATCATGGACTTCATCTTATTTGATGGATGAGAAGGAATTCTATATTTGAAGATATAAAGCATTTGAGAAACTACTATTCATTTTCTGGCACAAATGTTCAAAATTTAGCAAGACATACAATTAATAAGCATAGTACTGATTTGGTTTGAGGTTTCTTGAAACCAGGAAATGTCAGCGAACAGGGCAGCATCCACCTGGAATGAATACATCTACTCAAACCTTTTTTTAATCCCAGGCAAATTTTATTGTAATGCCCATAGAAGGGGTAAAGTTCCTCGTGAATCTGCAATTTAATGTTTATATTCAACAGGACTGTGAAAGTATCTGAATGGGATTAAGTTGTGGTAAGTAGTCTGGGGTGGACCAGATACAACTGTGAAAGAAATATCAAGTAGGCTAAGTAGGTGATATAGATGGAATTAAGGAGTGGAGGTTATATGCAAGTAGTCCGGAGTGGGCTAAGTGAATCAGAGAAAGGAACATCTGGTGAACCAAATACTTGATCTAGTTAGGTGGGGTGGGCCAGTTGCCTTGGGCAGAGGCACCAGTGATCTGGGCTGATGAAATGAATGGGAAAATTCATGGACTGGGTTACTTTCAAAAACATGTTTTATTTTGTTTTTCTCTTCCTTTTAGTAGTCCAGGTCCTATTACTGCATCAGTACATCACTCCTTTAAACTTTACCTCTTTCTTTCCTTCTTTCTTTCCTTCTTTCTTTTTCTTTCCCTCCTTTCTTTCTTTCTCTCTCCTTCTTTCTTTCTTTCTTCCTTCCTTCATTCTAGTTTCTCAACTCCTTTATATCTTCAAATATATTATTCCTTCTCTTATCCATTAAATAAGACCAAGTTCATGGTTCTCTTTCAGAAGGAAGGATGAACAACAGCAGTAACAATGGTTCTACAAAACTTGGCTTTTAAAATTTATGTTGGTTTTTTTTGTTTTTCTGTTTTTTAATAGCCAATGTGGAAAGGATATCTAACTTTGTTATGGAAAGGACAAGAGTAAATAACATTATCGAACATTTAATGGAAACATGTTTTTTTCAATGTATTAGTTGACCATACCTTTATTACATTTTCTCTCCAACTCATTTGTTTCAGGGAAGGGAATGACAAATATGTATGAGAAGTATGAGAAGCTTAAAGTTCTTTCAGTGGACTCTTAAAGGAATAATTTATCCTTCATTCAAGATTTTTTTTTTATGCCATCTGCACAATCCTAGTGATAGTGTCATTCTAGAGGGTGATTCAAAATGCATAACTCTCTGTTCAAAAGTAAATAATGACATCATGGTGCTCTTGATTTCTTTCTTTGTTTTTCCTCTTTTCTGACTTCACTTGTAATGCTACTTCTATTTGGGGCCTGCATAGTGAACTTATTTGTCAGATGTATGTCTCCTAGCCTATGCTCTCTGCCTGCAGATAGTCATGCAACAAGGATACCTGTTCTATACTGTTCTCATTCCCTGGACACGGCGGCAGCCTCATTTTATTCTCCATGCCATCCCCACTCAGGCAGTTCCTTTGTCCCTTTCCCAAAAACATTTGGTGGACAGTTAGACAGGCAGAATAGCAAGCAGTAGGCAGGATGTGAGATGACAGATAAGATATAGGGCATGACTAGCCAGAAAAACTGTGCATTGAAACCCCTCACCTTCGGGACTTGCCTGTGTGCTTTTCTAGTTGTGCTATGTTCTGGGCTCTACCTTGAACCACTTCTGTTCCTAGCCTACCCAATTCTCTGGAAATCTGATGCCTTAATTCAAATAGGGAACTCTGTGGAATGGGTCAGACTACTTGATTGCTGGGTGTGACACCATAATGCCCAGGATGCTAGTTCACTCCCCATAGCTCTGCCCCAATAATGCCTGAAGATTGTGCATGGAACTTTTCCTTTGAGCACTCAAAGTGTATTATAGGCAACTTCTTGGATGCACAATATCCATTCTAGCCTGAGATCTCCTTCATTTTCTCTTGGGGGTCATGGTTTCCCTCCCTTCTTTCTCCCATTGTGACCTTGTTATTGGTCATTTTATCTGCTCTCATACTTGGTCAGTACTTGCTTAACTTCCTGGTTTGCTTTGTGTCTTCTTACCCAGAACAACTTTTAGGATATCAACCTCTTCCCTAGGAAACACCTAGTGGTTTGCCTCTTTCCACCCTAGACTCAGCTGGCACCACATTCTTCACCCTACAAAGACCACTGCCTCCTCAACCTATTCTGGCCCCTGAAGTGGATTCTTCACCCCTGTTCAGCAGGAACCAGTTACTGAAGACAATGACCTTTGCCCCTTTTCCTTTAAAGAATTCCCCTACCTAGCGATTGAGTGGGGAAATGATGGGGATACCATATTAAGGACTGACTTTGTGAAACCCCTGGTTTATTTTCTAACCTGAAGGTGCCCTAAAGTTCCCTTTACCACAAAACTTCCCCTTATCCCAGACCATAAAATTTCTTGTCCCCACCCTTCATAAGGGGTCAGGGGAAATAATATTTCCTTATCTCACTTTTCCTGTGTCATTCGTAATCCTTACTCTAGGTCTTTATTTTGGAAGACTTCTCTATCTTCTAAGACTTACCCTAGATCTCCAACCCCCTCATAAGGAAACCCTAAAATCATCCTATATAAGTCTGGTCCATTTGCTGTATCACTACTTTTGTTTAGTTCCTTGCTAAATCTTAGGTCCACTACTGTTGTGTCAGTAAAGCTCCCAATGGCTACAGAGAAGGTCTAAGAGAAATCATTCACATTTTGAATCAGCTGTCCCATCTCTCTTCTTCAACAATATTGTTGATTCTCTTGGGAAAAAAAAAGAAAGATCTGTAGAGAAATATACTTGCATAGTTCAAATGAAAGGTCTATACTTTTAAATTCAGTTTGTTTTAACTTTTTCCCCCATTCACTCATTTCAGTCTTGTGTCACTCTTAGTGACCCTATTTCTTGGCAAAGACACTAGAGTGGTTTTGCCCTTCTCTTTTCCAATTCATTTTACAGGCAAACAGGTTTAAGTGATGTGTTCATGGTTATACAGGTAGTAAGCGTGAGAGGCCACATTGGAACTCAGATAGATGAATCTTTCTAACTACAGGATAGTCCTTCTATTCACTCTGTTACCTGGTTACCTTTTTTCTCCACTACACATTTAATGAAAATTGAGAAATATTTTATTATCATTTCAAAGATTTAAGACAGTAGGATCTTTTTGTATATAATACAGTATGAGAAGCTTAAAATACTTCGTAAATAATCTCTAATTTTTTCTCAAAGCAAAATGATTCTATCAATGAAAGTTTCTAATGACTTCCTTTTTGCAAATGGTAAATGTTTGAGAATCTCTTTGCTCTTTCCTCTTTTATAGGGGAGACTTATGTATTCTCAGATGTTTGGGAGTCAAATTCATCATCAAGTCTTAACAACTACAACTGTGTGTATATGTGTGTGTGTATGTGTGTGTGTGTGTGTGTGTGTGTGTGTGTGTGTGTGTGTCGAGAGAGAAAGAGACCGGGAGACAGAGAGAGAGAAAAAAAAATAGAAAGAGACAAGAGACAAAGAGAGGGGAAAGGATTAAATTTAATAATCTATTACAGAAAACTATTTACCTTGTTGTTGACAATCAATAAAAAAACTAATAAGAGAAAACAAAATTTAAAAAATCTTAATTATATAAAATCAAATTAATTGAAATGATGAAAAATATTTACTATTGACCATTGATGCCTATTACATGGTTCAATTACACATATTTTAACATGTATGTTAAATTTATTGGGGTGTTGTGTTTCACTAACTCTAGCAAGAAGTTATAATAATTTGATCAGACTTTAAAGTTTCCAAAGCATTGTAAATGCATGACTTCAGATGAACTTTATACTTTTACTATGAGTTAAATACTAAAGGCATATTTATTCTCATTTTCTTTTAATTTGCATATAACTTATTTTGTGCCAGAAAAATTGAATAAAAGAAAAAAATTAAAGAAAGCAAGTGAAAAATAGAGTGCCTAAGTCTGTATTCAGTCAATATTAGTTCTTTCTCTGGAGACAGATAGTATGCTTCATCATGAGTCCTTTGGGATTGTCTTGTATCATTTATTTGCTGAGAATAGCTAAGGAATTCACAGTTCTTTATCAAACAATATTGCTGTTACTATGTACAACATTCTGTTGATTCTGTTCCCTTCACTATGTATCAGTTAATGTAATTCTAGGTTTTTCTGAAATCATCCTGCTTGTCAACTAAATCTAATTTTCAGCAACAAAATAAGACCTAGTGTGATGGGGAATGTTCTTTGAATGTATGTATTGTATTTAATTTGGCAGGAGGTGTATATATTTTATCAGGAAAAGTTATAACATCAATATGTATTTATATGGCACTTTTTATCCCAAAGGATCCCACTACTTTGAAAATTGTCTCTTATTAACCATTCTTCAATGGATTCATTCCCCTGTGGTGTAAAACTACACATCTGTTTTAGGCATGCAATAGAGGTAGACAAAAGGGCAAAAATAGAGTTTAAGGCAGAGGTTCATTCAATTACTGGGGAAAATGTCAATCTTTAATTTATAAGATTAAATGTATTCAAGAACATTTCTCAGTTGAAAAATTGAAGCAAGAGAAAAGAATGTATTAAATAAACCTAAATGAATTCATAGGTTAGTGATTTTTTTTTCATCTTTCAGTGTCAGTAGTTAAGATAGTGCAAAACCTTATCGCATAAAACTTTTCCTCCTTTCCTTTTGACAATTCAGTCAATAAATATGAACAAAGCAAAAAAAAAAAAAAAACAGTCCAAAGTCATTTAATAAGGATGTGATATTTTCAATAGAAATCTTTTGATAAATGCTCATCTCAGAGAATTTATGAGCAGAATGCTGGAATATTTATTCAAAATGCTATTTTGAAGTTGTGTTAACTATTTGAATATGCTATCCAGGGAGAGCATTTCATCCTACTCCTGCTGGTAAAGAAAGACTGATTTAAATGACATTTTATAGTTAATATTTAAATGATTTATATTGTATATATTACTGAGATATTCTTACTTCTAGTACAATAAGAACTGAAGAAGGGAGGAAAGGAAAATATCAATAAGTATTTGCCTTCTAAATTCCTGGTCAAATCATGATGTATGATGTGGTAGAGAAGATAGCCTGGGCATTCTATATACCTTTTAAAGAATATACTTAGTAGCTCTCTTTACCAAAGCAAAGGAATGAGAGTAATATAGTTTTTACCCATCAGGGTAGTGCAGTGGATGGAGAATTAGAATAAGATATAGGATGGCCTTTGTTTAGGTCCTGCCTAAGACACTTGTGTTACCCTGAGCTAATCAAATCACTTATCCTCTGTTAAGTGGGTAGTTATTTGTTTCATTTTCTTCATCTGTAAAACAGAAATAATAATAATATCTACCTCCAATGGTTTTTGTATGGATGAAATGAGACATTTGTAAAGCGTCACAATTCTTAGAGTGCTATATAAATGCTAATTATTTATTGCTGTTATTGTTTATTACCTCTATGGTGATTCATTAAATCTCTGTGCAGATCTCTCAGAATAAGGGAAGAAGATAAGAATTCAGACTTAGAGTACTAATGTCCCTATTATACATAGCAGCTTAAAGCACTCAAATGACATTTTGCCACCTACCTCTCCCAAAATTTGATTTGCCTCTTTTCAGCAGATCATCACATCTAACCTCCTCTTCTGCAAAGCTTTCCTTCACTTCCTTACTCTTACTCTTTGAGATCTCATAGCACATTTCTTCTTGGCCAGGCTCTCTCTACTATCTTGGGTGACATTTAGCAAATCTGAAAACTTCCCTTTTTTCTGTGCTTATGAGAATGATCTTCAGTGAATCCAGATGATGCAAGTGCATGGTAAGAAAAGCCTTTATGTGGTAAGTCTGAGTTGTCAAAGATGATATCCAGTAAGTCACATGCTTTGCCAGATTCTTCAAAGCTTAGTTATAGGTTCCCTCTTGTTCCTTTACCTGCACTTACGATAAGCTCAGCATCTCTTTCCTAAGGACCAATCTAATTAAGCTGAAAATAGCTCCTGGCTAGATTGACTGTAGAGTAATGAATATTCTTATTCACCGCAGTTCTCAAGAACTTCCTATGGAGTTGGTGAAGGACTCACTTGTGTCAGGGAAAGAGTATTTATTCCTACAAAATCATAGATATTTCAGGTATTGGACATCTATTGTATAATGATTAAATTATTTAATATGATTATAATATTAATTTCATACCATTGATTTCATCAGTACAACTCCTTAATTATAAGTGTAAAATAAAACCTCTGTGGCAGCAATCACTATATTTATATCATAAGATCATGCAATTAAAAGCTGTAGGATAAATTATAAATCACTTAATCCAACCATTTCATTTGACAACTAAGGTAATTAGTCTAGAAGGGTTTACCAACTTGTATTATGTTGCACAGGTAGGAAAGAAGAAACTGTAATTCCAGGTCCTTTGGAAATTTTAACATCCTTTCTATTGCGTTATGCTGATTCTAATATACTTATATACACATATAAATATATGTATATGTGTATTTACTCTTATTTAATTGGATTTGCAATTCTATTAACATTTCTATGGTTAGCTACTACTGCCAACTCATCTCTGTCTAAGAAGATCACAACTTATCCACACCTCAGCCTATGTGACTCTTGTTCATATCTTCTCATGGATCACTGGGAGAATATTCACATAAAATGATGGGATTTCATGGCAGCAGCCTTTACAATCATTAGAAGCATTGTGTAATCCCCAAATACAGTCCAGACTGATCTCAAGGTCATTTCCAGGCCTAGCTCATTTTTTATGTGTCTACAATTTGAATTAGCTAGCTGAACTGTCTATCTTGTTATGTGTCATAGTTTGGGGTATGTGCCTTTTAATAGATTTATTGTTCCACTCTGGACAGTTAGATCCATCTCTTTTGCATTTCTATGAATTTTATTGCAATATTGTAGACTTAATGTAATATTGCAACAACATATTTATATATGAATAATAGGAAAAATCATCAATACATAATGCTGATTCTACTCAAAAAATGCTTCAAGGCAGGAAAATAAATGATCATCTTAGGTGAAGACTTGTCTAACTGTCCTATTATTTAATAAAAATAGATCTCCATAAACATATTAGTAAATCTTATTTATATGGTTCATGTGGTGGTTTTCTCTACAGTTTTTGAATATTCACAATATTGTTTCAGATAGTGTCACTAAAGAGTCAGCAATGACTCAAAAAAGACTGAATGACAAGATCTCATGCAAAACTCTCTTTATATCCTAGATTTAGAACTGAAAAGGAAATGAGAACTCATCTAGTTTAATTATAATTAAGTTTATTTTCTTTATCTTATCTTTCTGATTAACAGTAACATTCTTTACATCTCCAAACCTAAGAATTGGAATAAAGAGGATGCCAATCAATTAGGGAATATCTAAACAAGTTGTGATACATTATTGTGATGGAATATCATTGGGCTATAAGAAATATCATGCAGGATGATTTTAGGGAAAAAAACTTGGAAAGACGTGAATTGATGCAAAATGAAGTGAGCAGAATCAGAAGAACATTGTGTGCAGTAACAACAATGTTGCATGATGAAGAAGAACGATGGATGACTTATCTATTCTGAGCAATACAATGATCCAAAACAATCTCAAAGGATTCATGATGATGCATGTTTTCCACCTCCAGAGAAAGAACTGATACTATCTGAACAGATTGAAAATTACCATTTCACTTTCATTCTGTTTTTTTTTTGCTTTTTATACAAAATGACTAATATGGAAATATTTTACATGATAGTACATATTGGATTGCTTACCATCTCAGAGAGATGGGAAGGGAGGAGGGAGAGAGGGATAGAATTTGAAACTTAAAACTTTAAAAAAGTGAAAAATTGTTTTAACATGTAATTGGGAAAAATAAACTATTATATAAAAATATAAAGAAGACCTTTAAAATATATCCAAACCTTAGCTTCCTCTTCTGTAAAAAAGAGAACATTGAACTATCAGTAAATCAATAAACATTTATTAAGTACCTAGTATGTGCCAGGTGCAGTGCTAAGCTCTGCGGATACATAAAAAGGAAAAGCAACCTCCCTTTCCAATGCAACATACTTTGGTGTTAAGGAATCTTTAGAGCAGAAAACTAGGAAAATGGAGCTGGAAAACATTCTAAAAAATATTCTCTCTTTGTCTCCCTTCTCTCTTATTAATGTATGTACATATTTGATGTCTATGAGATAATAAGGTAGCTAATGAACCTGCCAGGAGATTGTGGTTTACTAATGTGTACAAAGAGATTTTTATAATCAAGAAGCAAATGCTAATATAAAAGCATTTTTCTCTGAGCGATTTTCTCAGTGAACTTCCCTTGAGTATATCTGCCCTATGTACCTTTTGTTGGTTACCTAGTAACTAATCCAGTACACAGCATACTCCCTTCTCTCTTAACTATAATTCTTGCTTGACAATGAAACTACAATTCCCCCAAATCATTTACACATCAACTCTTCTGGGACAAAGAAAAGGTCACAATATATAAATTGGCAAATCCTGAAACTAGGCATTTTTAAATAAGGTCTCATAAGCTTGGAGCTAGCTCTCTGACCTCTCTCGTCTGCTTTTGCTCTTCCCTAGGTAGCCTGCTTGATTGATAACAAGAAATGGGTGACACCCTCTAAAAAAAATTGGATGGTGATATTGTATGTTATAAAGGCAACAATTCTGGACAACTAAAACTATTGTACTTACACTTCTGAACCCAGGAAATTCAGGTACTTGTTTCCTTGTCTTTGAACAAGATAAATTCTGTCATCTCTAGAATACACTGCTTCCTCCCTGTCCTTTATAGAATCCACAGTTTCTTTTAAAACAGCTTGTTTTAACTTCCACAAGAAGACTTTTCTAATTCTACTAACTACTAGTATTTCCTGTCATAAAATTGACTTTTATTTCCTTTATATACAAGGTGTCCCTAGTATATTAGTGATGTTTTCAGCATCAATAGGTTAAACTTCAATAGAATTAATGATAATTATTTAATAGTTATTTAATAAGATATTTAAACAGTTCTAAGACTTTTGGGGCAATTTATATGTACTTTTATCTATTTGCCAGAATGAGTATTATTTTCTCCAAGTAAAATAAAGGTACTTTGAGGTTAGATACTGTCTTTTGGTGGGTTTTTTTTCTGTATTCTTTGAATCTACATAACAGTAAGCACCCCAAAATACACAGAGGGGTCTCCTATCACAGATTCTTTGATCTACTTTTCTAAAAGAAAAGACAATTTTTGCGGGGTTAACAATCACTTTATTCAAGCACATATCTTTCAGTTAGTTTAAGGAAAAGGTCAGCACCCTGAACTTCAGAGAAAATACAGAGAAATCTAAATCAACGGACAACACTTCCAAACTATGTAACAGTAATCAATACATATGTCACAATTCGACAAGTTCAATTGTCTAATCACAGTTACCAAAAAGGGAAGCACCGACATCTGGACTTTCAAAGCCATAAGACTACTTAATGTCTTCCCAGAGTCTCATCTGACACACAAACTTTCTTCCAAAAACTAAGCCCCAAAATAAAACTGCACTTGAGTCTTCATACACTTTTTAGAGCCAGAGGGCATCACATCCCTTGAGAACCAATCTTTCATTAATGAAAGGTGTGGACCTTCCCTACAAATCTTTCCAGGTCCAACAATGAGTGGGAAAGATCCTCCTTAATCATATTTTCTGAGGCATCAGACTTCTTGGTATAAACAAAAGAGCAGAAGATCCTACTTTTCTTGCCTTTACAACTAGCATATCTTCCTGCAAGATCACATCAATTCTGAAACTCATAAGGTTTAAGAATTCCAGACATTTAAAACCTTTCTTTCTCTGATTGAAGACAGTTAAAGGTGGGTATCAGAATGCTCTTCCCAGCTTGCAGTTTTAAATAGAGGACTCAGTCCAATCATCTCACAATTTGCCACTTCATTGCAGGATTTCAGAATATGTTTGGTGTCTCTCTACCATTTTCAGTATCTTTTTTTTTTAATGTGTATATTTTCCCCTATTAGAGTGTGAGCTCCTTGAGATTAAGGACTAAATTTTTACTTTCTTTGTCTCAATAATGTTTAACAAAATGCCTAGAGGATAGTTGATACTTAATCAAGGTCTTTGGATTGATTGATTAACTATTAAATGCCTAAGAATTGCTAATTGATTAATTAATTGACAGACTACTATTAAGGTTTTTGAGAACAGGGAAATAGAACATAGACTGTTAAAGGCTATAAATTTAAAGGCCTTGAAGAAACAGTGAGAAACTCTACTCGCCAACCAAAATAATGTTACTTTTGTCAATTGTATTCTTTTTGGTTTATTTTAGTATTTTTAAAGAAATAAATATTTACTCTTTGATGCTTATCTACAAGAATAGAACAGCAAAAGTAGCAGGAGAGGAAGGGAAAATAAAGATGAAAATCTTGGTCTGCAACTCCCAATGACACAACCCTAACAAAGAAGGATGATGAGTTTCTATTTACAATTGTGGCTCAGGAGCAGGAGACAGATAACCTGTTAAGTTGTTTAAGACAGTCCAACACAGTGTTGCATAGTGTCATGAAAGTATTTATACAACATGGGAGATAGACTGTATTGGGTCAGAAAAGTTAGTCTGTGAACTTTCAGTTAGCCTCTCCAGAGCACAGAGTAGCAAGGAACACACAGGTTTTTTGTCTAACGGGCAGAATACTGAGAAATGGCAAAGTAAAATGGCCCCTCCTCCCCAGCCTCTACACCATGTGTGTACTGCTGGACTGGACTTCCCTATTTCTTTTCTTCTTCCTGGGTCACTGGGGTATGGGTTGGGTAGGTCAGTTATACCCTGTATCCTCAACCCCACATAGAGCCTCAATACAAAGGGGAGAGGCATGAAAAGTCCATCACCAAACTGTATGGTGATGTTCAGCTGACTGAGTAGGAGGGGCTGAGATGGCTGCTCTGCACTAGATAAGGTGGGAAAGACCCATGGTAGAGTACACACTGAGAAGTAGACCCTTGGGGAAGGTGAGGAAGCCCCCTTTTCCACCAGCTCTGCTTATGACTGATCCTTAGGGTAGGTCATGACCCAGAACTCAAATGTTTTAGGGACTAGGCCTTCTTCAGTGCTGGTCCTGGGTTTGATTGGGGAGAAGAGCCAAAAGGCAGGAATGAGAGAGCCCCTTTCCTCTGCATTGCAACCCCTGGCCTGGATTGAAGCTGAATAAATTATAAATGAGAGAAGAGGAGAAGAGAGATAGGTGGAATGCTTTCTGTCCTTAGGGGTGTTATTTTTTTAAAATTTATTTTAATATATAGAGTAAGATAATCATTTTGTTAACAGTACAAAAAAAAAGAAGATTGAACATGAAAATGCAAATCCATGGACAACATGCTATTCTTTTCAAATACACAACAAAATTACTATGTTAATTTTTTCCCTCCCTCTCCATCAGAGAGATGGCTACCATTAGATACACATAGGTAAATATATGTATAGGTATATATGTATATGTGTGTATACATATAGAATAATTTTACATATATATACATACATATATGTAAAATTATTCTATACATAGTTATATTTAACAGTTCTTTCTCTGAATACAGAAAGTGACTTTCTTCATAAGTCCTTTAGAATTAATTTAGATATTTATAATAATCAAAATAACTTATTCCTTCAAAGTCATTCTCAAAATAATACTGCCGTTATTGTATACAATGTTCTCTTTGTTCTACTCATTTTGATTTTCATTATTCCATGCAAGTCCTTCCATGTTTTCCTAAAATAATTGAGCTCATCTTTTGTTATCACATAGTAGTATTCCATCCCAAACATATACTACTTCTTTAGCTATTCCAAAATTTATGGACATCCCTAAAATTTCCAGTTCTTTGCCACCACAAAGAGGGCTGCTATAAACATTTTAGAACATATAAGTTCTTTTCTTTGTTCCCTATTATTGGAAAAAGACCAAGTAATTTTTTTTTTTGTTTGTTTGTTTTTTGGTCAAAGGATTTAGGTAGTTTACTAAGTCTTTGGTTTAACTCTCCAAATTGGTTGGATAGCTTCACAATTCCACCAACAATGGATTATTGTTCCAATTTTTCCATGTTCCCTCCAACGTTTGTCACTCTCCTCTTCTATCATTGTAGCCAATCTGGTAGGTGTAAAATGATATCTCAAGGTTTTATAATTTGCATTTCTTTAATCAATGATTCAGGGTATTTGTTTCCTATAATTGTTCTTTTTAATCATAGTTGGTAAAGGTGTATCATTAGGGAAATGCCTATGAAGCAACATCTTAAGAGTCTCAGTGTTTGCAATCACTAGTTTATATTATTTATTTCTAGAATGAATTAATCATGGTGATACTTAATAAAATCATACTTCATTTATGTTACACAAAGCGTTTACTTCTCATTTGGTGATTTTTTTCTCCAAGGAAATAAGAAAATAATCAGAAACAGAACAGATATCATTATCCTCATTTTTATCAATGAGAAAACCAAGACATGAGATTAAGTAGTTTCTCAAAACTGGCAAAAATTCGAACTCAGATTTTCTTATTCTAAATCTAAGAATAGTGGGCCCTGAAACTATTTTCATTTCTACTGCTAACTTGGTACACCTCTTACTTATTCTCAAAACTAAGTATTTCATTTTCCCATACTTGCTGCCTTCTCACCAAACTGAGTTAATCAAATTAACACCTTTGTGTTAATTTCAATCTTTGTTTTAATATACCAGTGTTCTTACTATTCACAGATGCTGCTTGAGTAAAAGCTTCATATCAATATCTGTTAAATAAAATGATTTTCATTTTATTATGCTATTTAGTGGTTGCCACGAATAGAAATTTTTTACCTCTCTTCCCAAAGCAAATATTAATTTTGTGAGGGTTTGGTTCCTTGGTCTAATCCAAAGACTGCTAAACTTAGAGGCAGAAAGAACTAAATTTTAATCTGTCTTAAGACATCTATAACTAGATGTATGGCTTTGGCCAAGATACTCAAGTGCTTTCAATGTGTTTCCTCATCTGTCAAATGAGTATGACAATAACACTTACCTCAGGGGTTTATTTGAAACATAAAATAAAGTAACATGTAAAATTACTTAGTTTTGTGTAAATATCACCTATCATCATCATTATGGCCACCCTAATAATAAATTCCTTGTAGAATTTCTCAAAATCTTCATTCTCTGAAACAGATTGGGTGCACATAAGTTGCCATTTTTTTCATGGTCAAAATTGTTCAAATGCCTATCGTGATCATTTTATAATGATATGATCAAATGTCCCACAAAATGGGGCATTTTATTGCCCCTAGACATAAAACAACAGCAATACAATTCATAATTTATTTCTCCAAAAAGAAGTTGTGAGTTGTGATTGCATTTGATTGGGACTTCTTTTCTTTTGTTTTTATGTACAGCAAGAATGTCAAGATTTATATAATTCATTTTTCCATTAATATATCTACCTACTGTTCATTAAGTACAGGTATAGAATGCAGAGCTAAGTATGACAACTAAATAATGGGTGATTCTTAGCCCATTTGGGCCCTTTTCTATAATATTAGCACAAACCATTGCAGGAGACCACAAATGATTTAGAATCAGTAAATCCATCAAAGTACAAGCATTTTTTAAGTGCCAACTACATGCATAGCCAGCATGAATTTTGGGGACACAAATAAAAATGAAACAAGCAACACAGTCCCTGCCCTCAAGGAGTTTACAGTAGAGGATGTAATATGCACTTTAAAAGGTACATATGCAGTCTATAAAGGGGAGATGGTTACAAAGTAATGTTAGAAGAAAAATATCATAAACTGTGGGGACTGGAAAAGACTTCCTACAGAAGGTAGCATTTAAATGATTCTTAAAAGAAACAAGAGATTGTAAGGAGCAGAAGTTAGGGAGGAGATAATTCCAAGCATGATGCATAGCCTGCAAAAAGTACTATATCTGGGAGATGGATCATCTTGCATTTGCTTTGTGTCTGTGTGTGTGTGTGTTGCCATGGCTAAAGAATTCACCACCAAATAGGCAGTCTTTTGGTGCTTAGCTTTTCTGTACCTAGCTCAAGTAATCTAGGTTTGATTATTATAGGTTTGAACTTGAAGACTTTCTGACCTAATAGAAACTACAAAGACTGACACTTTACTCACTTTTAGGAACCTTGCTTCACCAATCCATTGTGGTTTGTGTGTGTGCATGTGTGTGTATGTGTGTTTGCCCTTTGTTGCCGAAGTAGACCATGCCATCAGAGAAATGACGACATGATTTGCACTTGACTTTATTTTGAGGGAGGGCTGTGCAGGTCACCAACCTTGCTTCTCGTCCAGAGCTATCTGAATCCAGTGACCAGATATTCATCAGGATAACTGGAGATGACCCCGGATGAGGCAATTTGGGGTTAAGTGACTTGCCCAAGGCCACACAGCTAGTGAGTGTCAAGTGTCTGTGAAGAGATTTGAACTCATGTCCTCTCGACTCCTGCACTGGTGCTCTATCTACTGCAACATTTCATTACCAATCCACCAAATTAGAGAAAGAACATGTGAAGGTAACATTGACATTGTGAGAAACATTCAAGAGGATATGTCCATTCAGATATTTGTTTTGCTTTGTTTTTTACTTCTACCAAGAGCACAAAGGCTGAAAGGTTTGTCATTCTGAATTTTTGATACAACTTTTTATTTATATTAACTCATAGGAATGTTATATGGGATATCCCACATAGGGGATATTCTGCTGAAAATCATAAGCTTTTTTTAATTCTAAGAGTGTTGAATTTCTTTTTTATTGTCATTCTTTTCACTGAAGTAGTAAAATTCATTTCAACTCAAATAAGACTTTATTAATCACTATCTATGTATACCACAAAAAATAAGTATAGAAGGAATTGCATCTGAGAATTGTCCTCCACATACCTCAGGTCAACCACCATTCTATGAAGTCATAGGGATATTTTGGGCAAATGTATGTAAATTGCAAGGCATCTTAGAATAAAGATATTACCTTAAGTTTTCTATCAAAAAAGTAAATCTTTTTCTGTTTTGTTTAATTTCATGAAGTATAGCAAGATCTGAAGTATTGTGAAAAGCATGTTTAAAATCCTAGATTTTACATTTCCTGGCTTAGACTTAAGATTCTTACTCATTGGATATATTTTAAAGAGATATTCATTTTTATAGTCTTCTGTGACCCTCAGTCTCTTAAATTCTTTACTGTTTCTGAAAGAAAACAAAAAAATCACTAGAAAGAATACAATTAAATATGCATACAATACACTTTTATGTATTGTCATGTATTGTTTTGGAATAAATTATACTCATTTACTTTTCATTACCCCTATGTAAGAAAATAAATTTCAAATGATTTATTTCATATTTGTTTTTGTTTTTTTTTTTCCCAAATGACTATTTAATATGCCAGGATGGCACATATGGAACAGTGATTTGCTGAACAAGTATAATTATGTTAAGTCAAGCAGTGATACAATAAAAAATACAAAGCCTTAGCAATACTCCATTTTAGCAATTTGATTCTCAGTGAATGAATGTAGGAAGTTGAGACTTCAAAATCCAGGTCTGAAATGCTAAATCTAAGAAAACCTGAAGAAAAGAACACCTGTACCAATTTGATTTAATCCTTTGCAGATAATAATGAATTTTAAACCACTGAGCCCATGATTCTAATATCAAGAAATTACTGTGACAAGGAGACCAAACATCTGTGGAATAGATGGAAATTTTTGAGCCTAGCCTGGATCAATATAATGAGGGCAATAATCCAAATGATTTTGATAAGCTAGGCCTTTGATCTGAACCAGTCTACTAAACTGTCTGCTATTCACCAGCATTGAACCAGTGAGTCTTTAGGTCACAGTGGGTTTTGTTAACAATCATGCATCCTTGCATTGATAGAATTACTGGGAAACATGGCTCATCAGAGATTCAAATTATAACAAATTGTTGCTCAGAAAAAATTAGTGTAAGAATAGTTGGATTTTTGTTCATCAAACTCAGTATTCTGAGACACTTGGTTTATTTTTAACAATAAAAAAAATACAAAAGTAACAAAAAATTCTCTTTTGCTTCTCTGCATTCCATAATCTTAAGGAGCAATAACAAGGAAATTAGGCACATGTGTTATATTACCAAAGCACAGCTGTTGATTACAGATCTTATCAGACAAAAAGTAAATCTAGTCTCAGTTTTCAGTAACATGATATAATGCTTGAATCTGCTGTGCTGTTTACAATTCTAACGGCATTGAATTGGTTTTGTTTTGTTATTGTTTTGTTTCTATTGAAGAAGTAAAATGAATTTCAGCTCAACTAAGATTCTGTTAAATGCTGTTTTACTGTCTATGCATAAAACAAAAAGAAGGTGTTGAAGGAGGATCTCTCTCTCTCTCTGCTTGTAAATATTTATATGTAAGTGTGTATGTAATATTCCACCTGAAAGCTGAGTTCTAATGCCTTCAATGAACCTCTACTCATGAAGTCTCTGAACATGGGTGTAACCAGGAAGATGCAATAAAATGGCAGAACAGAACTTGGGGGTGGGGATAGTAAAGCCCTAGAATCCAAAGGGTAGTAATCTTGGAAAGAGACAGTGAGTCAGGTCATGATGAAAATCTGGATGGAGAGAAATTGCTTCCTCTCTTGTTCTAAATAATCCTGATAAAAATGCAATGCCATTGACTGGAAGTAGTTTTATGGAGTAATCAGGAAGGCAGGAGTATTAGAGATGTGACCTGAGTGGTGCAGTGGGAAGGAAAAGAATTGTCAAGAGACATTTCTGTATTCAGTGTCCTCCTGCAGCAATGTCCTTATGCCATCAAGTCATCATGAATCAGGTTATTTGGAAAAGATAGTGGAGTATTTTGAAAGGGCAGGTATGAGGTTATATGTACAGATGTCTTTGGAAGGGAAAACTTCAGGAAATCTTGATTTGGTAGTTTTTTCTTATTTGGCGGGGGGGTTGGGGATACCAACACAAGTATAAATGAAAATTCTGAAGGTATGAAGAAACTTTATAAGTTATTTGGTATAATATGTAGGAGTTCAGATTATAGGGAAATAAATTTGTAATGTTACCTGTGATAAATACTAAGATTTTAAGTTTTTATTTGGGTAGGGAAAGAGAGAATAGGATGGAGAGGGGGGAAATATAGGTGAGAAAGTGGTTACTTAAATTTATCTGAATTGATAAGGTCCTATACATGTTGTCCCAAAGATTATTGATAAAATCCCTTAGGCCCTGTAGGTAGCTGGGTGACACTTTGAATAGGGTGCTGTGCATGGAATAATCCAGACCTGAGTTGAATTACAGCCTCAGACACTCACTAGCAAGTCATTTAACCTCTGCCTCATTTTCCTCATCTGTAAAGTGGGGAGAGTAGTAATAACAACCTACTGCCTCTACCTCTTAAAACTGTTGTGAGATTAAAATGAGCCAATATTTGTAAAGTACTTACCACAGTGCTTGGCATATTAAGCATTATATAAATGTTGTCATGTCCAACAGTTGAAGAAAATTTGGGGAGAAGAACAAGAAGGTTGACATTGGGGGAAAAATTGCTAAAATAAGCTATAATATTTGGTGACTGTTTTTAAGTACACAGGTAAAACCAAAGCTGAAACTATAGTGCAACATGTGGTCCTCTGCCCAGGACATATAATTTAGAGGACACTGACAATATCTTCCCTATGTGGCTCTGTCACTCACAGTATGAATTCTTTCCAAAATTAATCCTCTTAGCTCTGCCACTGAAACTATAGCATATAGTGATTGTTTTCTGGGGTCTCAACCACTGGTGTTCATGACCTTTTGACCAATTCTCCCTTCCGACAGTGAGTGAGAGAATAGGTAAGGAATTATGATTTGTTGCTTGCCTGTTCTCACACCAGCCCTGTTCACTGGTAGGCAATATTGTTCCCTTTTCCAAATCTACCTTTGACAGCAACACCTGGCTTATTTTTATTGAAAATTAAGGGATGGAAGAGCCTCAGATGGGCCAAGTGATGGGACATGACTCTACCTAAGCCAAGAAAACTTCAACCTGGATTATTGATCCAACTATGAAGGCCGAGCTAAGTATGGATGGAGATAGCAAATGGCCACCCTGTGACCTGTTCGTATTTCTCATAAGGGTATGGTATGGTAACTACCCAGAATTTCTGTAAAAAGGATGCTACCTAATTTTAAGTATTTCAGTGCTCCACTAAAGTATTACGATTCCCCCCCCCACCCAAAGCAAAATCCCTACAAATGTCACTGAAGGTCAGGCCTGTATCATATCTTTTTATAGACTATTCACACCCCTAAACATTCCTGATGCTGTCTTCGTATTTAATGTAGAACTTATCTGTTTTACTGCTGCTTATTAACCAGGCAAATAAATGTGTAAAGGATGACAACCCAAATCCAGGTGGTGAGAAAGGAGCTTCCCAACTTGCAGAATGTCTTAATGACAACTTACTCATCATAAATTTATGATGGAGAACATAGGATATGACATTCATGTATTTGAGCATCATGAAAACTAATGGAGTCACAGAGAACCCTACCAAAATTATTTAGACATTGACTTGAAACCAAAAATATCTCAGTATGTCTCTTGGACAGCAGACTTTTCAAAACCTTTTTTGAAACTTTGAGAAACATTAGGATGCTATATGCACATATGAGACCAAATTGCCAATATTTGCTGGATTACGGAGAAAGTAAGGAAATTCCAGAAAAAAGAAGTCTACTTCATTGACTGTATACACTAAAGTCAGTGTGAATCACAATAAAATACGGCAAGTCCTCAAGAGAACTCTCTATTCAGAGTCCAATCCAGGGAATCATAAGGTCCTTCTCATGAGCAAGCCCCTGAAGGAATACACCAACCTTCTAGTATTTATAAAAAAGACTAAGATCCTGACTGGCTCATAGTCAGTAGGCAGGAAACCTATGTGACTCTGCATGGTTGTCAACTGTCAGGGTTCCAAGGAGATCAGTCCCTCAGGTGTTTTCAGTGAGTCTGAGCCTGAGAATCTGAACTCAAAAAAGAAAATCCCTCTTTCTCTTCTTTCTTCCCCTTCCCATGCCATCCAGGTTTGTCTCAGATAGAATTTTTACTACTAATGGCTCTTAGTATAAAACTGACCACAGTAAAACAAGACCCATTTCTACGTTGCTCTTTTGGTTACCAAATTTTGTTTGTTTATTAGAGATAACTTGCCTTACTTTGGCTTCATTATTTCACCTGCTGTGCATTTTTCTGACTCAATATAAAACTTTAAAATTCACATGATTTCCTACCATTGACTAAAACTTACATTCTCAATGATATAAGATAGGTAGGTATATTTATAAATTCTTGGCTTTGAATCTTAATGTCTCTAAGATGTGTAATATATTCTTCCTGGAGAATGCTTTGCCTGGAAAAGAGAATCTCCTATATAAAGCAGCTGAAATTCTTGGCGACAAATACCCATTTTCCTCATTTATAGGTAGGCTATATTCTTTCCATTTGCATTCACCTAATCAACTTTAAAGAAAACTTACACACAAATACAGTGTTCTATTTCTTTTAACATCTGGTTTAGAATAACTATAAACAAACCTTGATTAAACAACATTTTTGGAGAATTTTGGTCATGAATCTTCCTATAGAAAGATTTATATACAATCTATTTCCAGTGCTGAAGAACTCATTTCTTCTTATTAGAAATCATAGAGTGGATATACAACTGAAATATGAATTCCAGTAAAAACAAAATTATAAAGTCATTTATGTAAAATTATTGACCAGAAATACATTAGGGATGCATTAGTTAGTATTCAGGAAAGTTGTATTTTAAGTAATTGGAGGTCCAATTAAACATGCTTACTATTTATGATTTTTAACCATTATAATTCATCATAAATAAGTGTCATTTAAAATAATGCATTATTCATACGAGTGAAATGGCTAAGTTGGCATAGCACCCTTCCATGTCATTAGTATAGGAAACAATTTTTCAAAGCTTCAATTCACATACTGCTCAGACAACACAACACTGCATTCCAAAGCTCATGTTAAATGTTCTTTAAATTTTAAAATTTCTTTTCTCTTCTCATGAAGACCTTCTATTATTAGTTTCTACAATTCAAGTTTTATGTTTTGCTCTACTTCTTTTGGTGTAGCATGGAATTTGAGATTAGGACAATGAGGCAGAAAAAAAAATCCTGGAGTCAAATGTAGAGTTATCTTTAAATCTTCTCCCTCCCTTTATACCAAGAAGGTACTATCAGTTTATAACTATGATACTTTAAGAACTTACAATGGCCAGTGAAGTAGGATGGGTTCTAAGGAAAGTAATAGCTTCCATACAATATAATCTGGAATTTTTAATGAAATAAGTGAATGAGATACTAATCCAGATACATAGAGCTATGGGGTATGTTATTCATTATATGCATCAGAGAGCTATGAAACCAAACTGTATACTAAATCAAAGAAGAAAGTCATCATCATCATGGGGAGAGAAAAAAAGAGAATTCTTGAATGGGAGCTGTTTCAGGTGGACTTAAAAGATAGGAAGTAGCTCAACAGATGAAAATGTTAAGAGAGGATGTGACAGGCATAGAAAAATGCTGAGGAAAGAGTTGGAGGTTAAGAACATATACTTGAAGCAGACAGCTATGCACTTACTCATTGAAAAGAAAGAAAATAATGAAAGGAAGAAAAGAAAGAAGGGAAAAAGAAAGAAGAAGGAAAGAAAGAAGCAAGCAGAAAAGGAGAAGGAAGAGAAAAGAAAAAATATATATTTTATATATGTAATTTAATTCATACTCTTGTCCATCAACTCTCAGTCTGGATAAGGATAGAAAGTTTCATTGTGAGCCTTTGGAACTGTGGTTGCTTGTTATGATGATCAGCATTCCTAAGCCTTTCAAAAGTGATTATCATTTAATGTCGTTATCACATGAATTATCATTTTTGTTCTCACTTCAATTTGCGTTACTTTATACAAGTCTTTTCAAATTTTTCTTTACTTCTTTTTGGAAAATCACCACAGCATTAACTTAAGTAAGCAGAAGAAAGTCAGCTCTGTAAGTTTCTGTTCTTTTATGATATGAAGAAGGACATGATGATGTCAAGAGTTTGTGATACATGAAGAGATTTTAGAAAACATATGTCAGATGATAACAATCTCCTCATTGAAGTAGGAAGCTTAGTCTTTTAAAGTAAGTGATAGGGAAAAGATTCAAAATTATGGTTATGGGGAAAAGAGATATGGAATTTATAAGATGAGGAAATTAGAACACAAGTGGTAGTGGGATTTTAGTGAACTACACTGACTCTATCTTGTGACTTTATTCTACAACTAGATCATTCCCTTTCTATACAATTTTGGATCTAGTTCAATTTCTGTCTTGTGAAAACACCTTATAGCACTGTTCAAAACTAGCCCTTCATGGCTAGAAAATTGGTCCTTCTGTAACTGTTGCTTAGAGGCCCTTAACTAAGGACCTAGTTAATGTTGCCCAGAAACCCAAAGGTTGGTAAGTTTCCTCAGAATTATATATCTTATCTGAAGAAACCCATGTCTTATCTGAAGACTGACTCCATATTGGTCAATCAATTGTTGCTCCTATGATTGAATAAAGTCACTTAGGAGTGGGACTCCTCTTTTTCTGATTTCAGGGAATTGTACTTATTCACTGTGCCCCTTCCAACTTGAAAAGTACGTAAACTTTCCTTCATAGATCTAATGGCCTGTTTCTTTTCCTTTTAATCATTTGATCTTATTTGATTCATTGTTTTTTTATGTATAAAAAGCTGTCTCTCCTTGTATTTGGGGTCTAATGCCAAAATGGGGGGGGGCTGGTCCTGATCTTTTAGGTAATTGGCATACGTTGCTTAATAAATCAATACACTCAGAAGCTAGAACCTTTATTTCCTCAGTCATTTCATCTTTCACCCACCACAAAGAACAGAATAGAAAAGAATTCTTGAGAAGACATAATGATAAAACTGAAATGAGTCAAGCATGAATTTTTAGTGAATATAGTAAGCTCAGAACAATTTTATGATTTTCTCCATCAAATTTCACCAATCTTAGAAAAAGGGGAGAAACAGAACACCAGGGAAGATGTGAAATATCAGATTTTAGCAAGGAGTATCTTTGTATGCTGAAGTTAAACAAAGCATTATTCAGATAATACAAATATCAATGAGATTCAAACAAAGAAAAACATGACCATTTATAAGTTTTCTTAAATAAACTTTTCCTTTCCTTCCATTGTCATTGGTATCACCCTAGTCTAGATTTTAATAATTTTGGCTTATATTTAGATTATATAAACAACCTCCTAACTAAGGTTTCCAGCTGTTATATTCCCATTCATTCTATATAACATTGCTAGATTGTCATTGAATCCATGATCTCATATAATGAATGTTCTCTCTAATGAAGACTGCAACTCACTCATCTCTCTTCATCCTGTTCCAGTCTTTCCCAAGGCTGTCAATGAATTCTAAGTAATGTGGATCTTCTCCTATTATTCTTTTTGATAATTTGAATATTCTAGCTCAAGACACACATGAAATCATCATGTTTGTCTCCTTCTCTGAGCTCTTTGATCATGTACCATGTCGTTCAGTCATTTCAGTTGTTTTTGCCTCTTTGTGATTCCATTTAAGGTTTTCTTGGCAAAGATACTGGAGTAGTTTGCCTGCAAACTTAGAGCTTATATAATTACACCTACCTACAGAATAAAGTTGAAACTTCTCCATTTGGCTTTCAAATTCCTTAACAACCTGAACTCTATTCTAATTTTCTAATCTTTAATACTATTCAATTTAACAAATATGTTAAATACCTGCTTTGTGCAATGTGACAGATACTGGGTGAAATGTAAAATTTCAATCATAGAACTGATACTTTCTCCCTCTATTTTCAAAATTCTCTGAGTTAAGTAGGAGCAAGGTTCTATTTTAATATACACTTCTATGACTTTGTTAATGTTGTAACCATTCATTGACATTATCTTACTTTCCCCTGTTAATAAAAACTATTCCTCTTCAAGACTCATCTCAATTTTTTTTGTTTCCTTTTATGGTACATATCTTAGAAACTGAAGATGTAGGTTCTAATATTTTGGATCACAGCTAAATGAGACTATAAAGTACATTGTTCATGCTCACACACGTGAAATGTCTGCAGAAGGATTAAAACCAAGTTCCTCTACCTCCAGGGATACTCTTTCTACTGTACATTGTTTACTTCAAAAGTATTTCCACCAAATAGCTGCAACTTTGGGAAGAGGCTTTCAGCACTTCAACAGTAGAAGGAGTGATCATCCTGAAGCTCCAATTTTAAAATCTAAACCTCCTTCAATCACTCCAGTTCACAATCATCTCCTCATCATATGAAGACTGAAAGAACTTGTTTCCTGGATAACATTTGGTCATTTAATTTTATATTGCTTTGTATAATATCAAATGCTTCACAGATAAATCCTTAAGTCCCCATGGACAAGGAAAATAGACTCTACTTTCTATAGTACCTAGGACAGGTTTTTGGTTTTCTTTTCTTTGCACATGAATACATATGAATACATAGCAGATGTTCAAGAAACATTTTCTGAATGAGAGACATCTAAAAGTGTATCTTTTAAAAGCTAAAATTTAAAATCTGTTGACTTAAGTGTCACTGAGTTGTACTGAGGCTTTTGAAAATTGTCTTAATTTTCACACTTTAATGGGAGTAGAACTTTCAGCATAGAAAAGAAGAGAAAAGGAGAACCAAAGTAGAACAAAAAAAGTAGGAACAATTTAGCAGTGAATGTAAATAAGAAAGCTGTTTACACTAATTATGTTTCACTTTAATTTTTTTTCATTTCAATGCAGTAAGATTTTATATTGATGACAGTCAGATGATCTTAACATGTCCTCAGTGGATTTACTGCAACATGCATAGATGATGTCTCAAGTATAACTGAGGAGTTAATCAGATTTTCCAGATTTATAAATGGGGAAATTAGCAGGATAATGAACTGATAAATCAGTAATAAAGCTATTCTAAAGAGTAAGACATTTTTGGCTCTCTTCATTAAAATTTGTATCTCCTAAAGGAAAAGTGATTTCTTTAAGCTAAGCTCTCCGGAATTCAGTGTGACCTACTTCTGAGAATAAAATGTTAAAAGATAACATAAAATTCCTAGTTTGGAATGAAAATCAAAAATAGAAGGAAAACTTTTTTTTCAATCTCACTAGACTTTTATAAAAGATTAACCAAAGACAAAGCATCACTGATTGTTTTCTTACAATAAAATGAGTTTCCAAATACATCATGTGTTCATGTAAACTAAGAAATAAAGACTATGTTTACAATGTGTATTTACAAGGTTTATTCAAAATAATAATGTGTCAGGAGCCAAAGAAAGTACTTCTTTCCTTCCTGAAATCACATCTAGAAAATATTTGTTTATTCAACCCCATGGGACATAAGGGGGTATTTCAGCTATCTAGATTAGAGGTTAGAAACCTGTGCCATCGAGGTCACACGTGACCCTCTTGGTCCTCAAGTGTGACCCTTTGACTGAATCCAAACTTCAAGGAAAAAATCTACTTAATAAATGGTTCGTTCTGTAAAACTTCATTTCAATCAAGAGGGTATGACAAGGATCTAGAAGGCCACATATGACCTCAAGGAAAACAAGTTCCCCACCCATGATCTAGATAATAGTTTCAAATGGTCTCATCCAGCTAAATGTAGAGCACCTGCAGAATAGGGATAGATTCTGGATTTAGTTGACTGAAGTTTTCATTAAGTATAATGCAAAAGAAGCAATGAAACAAACTTTTAATTTAAATATTTATTTATTTTTACCAAAACATAAAACTCATAATATGTGGAATGATTTTAAAAATATCAAGAGGAATTAACAAGAATAGCCAGCAAGGGCATAAAGAACTGGTCTCACAAGACTGCTTTGGGGAGGGAAGGACAGAGCAATTTGCCTGGGCCATGGCAATGCCATTGCATTTCATATGCAATGCTATCTGGAACTCAATATTAACAAAGGGATACATTAGGGAATGCTAAATAATTTTTAAAATGTCAGCCTGATATGCCATGCTTTTGAAAACAAATTCAAAGGGTATGCCCATGGAATTGTTATTAATTGAGCTGAGGGAATGCCAACGGAAATATGACTTCATTGAAACAATCATTAACAGGAGAAGATAATGAAGGAAAAAAAGGATGTGCCTCCAGTTTACCACCCAGGCAAAATCTTAAGTGATCAGTGTTAGTATTACAAAGTTTCTCTTTTTAGACTAGAATGCAAGTATATCCAGTTCAGACTAAAAATGTATTCTTTTCAAAACAAAAATGTATTTCCAAAGATTAAAATAGAGCATGGAATCAAATCATTTTCCCCCTTGCTCTCTTTTCATTTGACAATTATAACAGCTAAAAAAAAAAAGAAGACTATTTGGGGGCAACAGGATGTCCTTTAATAGATGTTCTATGATTCTACCTGCTTCTGATAACAAGTATTTTAGAAAGTAAATGTTTGTAAATGCAAAGAAAGAAAGAAGTGACTAGAAATGTGAAGAAAAATAAGTCTTAGAGTTTTGCACAGGTAAAAAGAGTGTTAATCTTATAAAAACAGACTTCAAAACTTTTCAGTAAAATTAGAGGTATGATTAGAGAGCTAGAGACACCAAAAGAAAAGATGGGTTAAGGAATGAGATAGCTCTTACAAATTGTCTTAATTATACTATCAGTAATATTACTCATTAATATAAAAAAGATATATAAAGAAATAAATATAACCATACTAGGAGTTTTTTAATTATCAGTGATCTCATTTTGCTTTGTAATTCTTTGAGTTTCCTGTGCTCAACACATTTTCTGACACATGGCAAATCCTCATTAAATGTTTGCAGAATTTACTTAAATTTACTTAAATATCTTATAAGGTTGTGTGAAAAATGTAAAGGAAGTACCCAGAAAAGACAAATGACATAAGAATATTATCAGAAAGGCTGAAGACTAAAATGTGATAAATCTTATAAATATGCTGGATATTAGAAAAAGTCTTTGTCCTTCTCCCATTCAGGACCCATTCAATAAAATAAAATGAACAGAAAAGGGATAGGTTCTACATTGGAGAAAATAGTACAATATTAAAAAATTATTGAAAGAATTTTTTGAGCATCATATTCTGTCCACTTCACAAGGTAATTAATTCTTTAACAACTTGATAAATATGTAACAAACACAATAAAGGGAGAACTGAAGCTCAAAATGTGTTAAAGATAGTAAGAATGAATCTTACCACATTAGTTCTACAGTCAAATATGGATACTAAAAGATATATTTCTAGGGTCAAATATGTATAACAAAAGATACAGAAAGAACCTGTAGAGATAATCATAAACTGACTGTCAGTATACTGTGATAAATGATATAGCACAGGAGGGAGTCCAAAGGATTGGGAATGGGCAAACATTCTTAATTTCAGTACAAGTAGAAAAGGATAAACTAGAAATTGCAGAACACTAAGATGATCATCAGAAAAACTGATATGTGAATACTTTGGAGGAAAAAAGATAGCTCATCTTTAAGACATTGATTAACTATAGCATATCTAGGTAAAGACAAAATAATTTAATATATAGAGGTAGTTTTTCCAAAGACCTCTAGGAAGTCAATGGACAGAAGCATGAGTGAGGCTCAAAGAAACAAGAGAAATGATCATGGCAACACAAAATTCTTGGGTTTCTCCCTTTTTTCCTCTTCTCTCTTTTTTTTTATTACAGTGATTTCCTATTATGGGTATCATGATACAGGTCAAATAAGAAATATCTCTCTGAACTCTTTGTTGTTGTTTTTTTTTTGGTGGGGGTGATAGTGGTAGTTCTAAGTACTTCAATGCAGAGATGCGTAACTGCAGATCAAGAAATAACAATTATTGTTCTCAATTGCTATGACAACCTGTGCCAGGACCTAGATTTCTCTTAACTTAGATCAGAGCAGACACAGAGTGAATTAATGCAGGGATTAGAAATAATGAAGATAAGAGAAATATAATGCGAACTATAGCCATGGTTGGAACATATAACCCCAATTCCTGTGCTTCCCTTCTTTTTTTTATGGGGCCATAGAAGAAGTCAGAATTCTAAAACTTCCCTTTCTTTCCCACTCCTTATAGGTGGTTCAAAAATATATTAAGCACTTACTGTGTACCAGGCACTCTGCTAAATTCTAGGGATACAGAGAAGGCAAAAGACTATCCCTGCTCTTAAGGACCTCACAGTATAATGATGGAGACAACATGCAAACAACCATGTACACATAAAATATATGTAGAATCAACTAGGAATAGTTAATGGAAGGAAAGTTCTAGTGTTAAGGAGGATTGGAAAAGCCTATAAATAAAATATTTTTCTTTCTGAGACCTGAAGGAAGCCAGGCAAATCAAAACATGGAGATAAAAAGGGAGAACATTTTAGGCATGGGTGACAGCCAGAAAAGAAACCCAGAATCAGAACATGCAGTAGTCAGGACATGAAGTGTCTTGTTAGAAGAACAGCAAGAAAACGGGTGTTGCATAATCATAGAGTATGTGAGAGGGTATAAAATGTAAGGAAGGAGAAGTGAATTTTACATTTTATCCTTAAAATAATAGAGAGTCACTAAATTTCATTGAGTAAGGGAATGATATGGTCAACATGCTTTAGAAAGATTAATTTGACAGCTACATGGATGATGATTGAAATAGGAAAACTGTGGGAAAGACAAAACAACCAGAAAACTATTGCAGTAAAGCAGGCTTTAGGGGATGATCACTTGCATCTGGGTGGTGACAGTGTCAGAGGAAAAAGGGAGGCAAAGTAGCAAAACAAAATTGGCAAGTTTTGACAAAAGATTGGATCTAGAGCATGGAGTTGATAAATAATTTCTGTCTTAGTGACTGGAAGCATAGTTTTCACCACAACAATAAGAATATCAGAAAGAAGGGAAGATTTGGGGGGGGACAAATAATACATTTGATTTTTGACATTGAGAGTAAGATGTCCATGGGATATCATAGGTTGAGATGTCCAATAGATAATTGGAAATGTGAGACAGTTATGTGGTTAGAGATGGATATGTTGATTTGAGAATCATTAGTATAGAGATGGTAATTGATTTTATGGGACATGATAAAATTGAAACAGTTCAGAAGGAGAAGACAGAACAGAACAGTCCTATGCAAAACTGCTTAGTGGGCAACACTTGGATATATTCCAAAGGAAACTGAGAAAATGCATATGTATGAGTGTGTGTCCTTGTGTGTGTGTATGTGTGTGCATGTATGCTTATGTGTGCATGAGTGCATGTATACATTCCTATTGCCTATTTTCTTACCCTCTTCTTACCTATCTATATCTGGCTTCTAATCTCGTCATTAAAATGAAACTGCTAATTTTAAAGTTACCAATGATCTTTTAATTGACAAACATAATGGCTTTTTCTCAGTCTTTATCTTTCTTGACCTCTCTGAAATCTTTGATATTATTGATCACTCTCTTCTCTCTAGATTTTCAAAAAGCCAATGTTTCCTGATTCTCTTCCTATCTGTCTGACTACTCCTTTTCAGTGTCCTTAACTGGATTTGCATGATAGTCATGTTCACTAATGGTGGATATTTGTCATCCCTTTTTTGTACTTTTTTCCTGTGTTCATGTAATATTTTATTTGGTTATCTCATACTTTCCATTGGATTCCATTATCATCTCTGTGAGGAAATAGGTAGGTGGTGGCATACTGTTTTGTTCATGTAGATTATGTATCCCATACATCTCTCTAGATTTGACTGGAAAGAAGGCAAGAATACCATATTTCACTATATCACAAACAAATGAACAATGCTCCCTATGTTATAACCTTTCATTTCATAATTGTCCCATTGTATAATTCTGTTCATCATGCTACTTAAAAGGTAAAGAGAGGAGCAATGTATTCACCAGCAGCATATAGAAATGCATTTATCTCTCACTCACTGAGGGCCATGAGCCTAGGCTTCTCAGTGCATTGTCAGTATAGCTCTGAAAGCAGACGTGTTTGGTTTGTTTAGAGCTCTGAAGTGCTAATGGTATTGTCACTCAACCCAATGAAGAGGCTTAGGCACAAAAGAAGTGTGGGTAGGCAAAGACGCCATGAGTAAGACACATAATATGATAAGATTTGTATCTTCCCATGCCAACTAAATGGTACAATTCATCTGCCTACAATACATGAAGGTGTGAAGCATTTCTTTCTGATTATGGGTAAATATAAAAAAATATTCTATGGACTTCAAACTGAAAGTAATTGTGTTCACTGAACAGCATGGAAACAGAGCTGTGGAAAGACAGTTTTCAGTGAGTGAAAGATTGGTGCGAGTCTGGTGAAAACTAAAAGACAAATAATACCAGAATATTTTTTTAAAACTTTTGTATAATATTTGCACTCCATTTTCTGCAAAATAAAAAGGACATAAACTCTGTGATGATTATGTGGTGAAATATGATAAAAATATCTAGTGACTCCAATATATACATGCCTACAAGTAGTATAATAAAGATAGAATTGACAAGCTTTGGCAAGAAATTGAATATGGCACATGAGAAAAGAGTAGAGAGAAGAGGATGAACCCTAGATTCTCTCTCTCTCTCTCTCTCTCTCTCTCTCTCTCTCTCTCTCTCTCACACACACACACACACACACACACACACACACACTACAAACATGGATAGAATACATACAGATATAATTTCCTTTAAGTATTGTTCATGTAGAGATATGCTATTTAGATTCAAACCATACAGGAATGAAGAGTTCCAACCTGTATGGGGCTTGACAGTTTTCCCACTAGATGCCAGTTCCACAAGGAGCATGCATAGCGAAGAAAAACATTTATCTACTTGATAGCAGAATAAAAATCAGAGAAATTGCACACAGAAAAATATATTCGAAACAAAACACAGATTAAATGTTCTCTCCCACTGAGCACAAAATAACTCAACTTAAACAAGAGAATCTCAGACCTCACCTAAGGTGAAATTCCCTGAAGTCTCTAATGTAGCAAGCTGTGAATGGGTACATGATACAGACTGAGTTCCTCTCAGAATTCTCCAAGAGTTCTCATAGATTTTCTCTCAGGTTTTTTCTCACCAATCAGTGACTTAAAAAGATGCTAGCATTATAGACATACTTTTTAAAACTTTCTGAAAGCCAGAAAATCTCTATAATCTCTCTTTTTTCTCCCCTCTACCCTGACCCTCATTCAGAAGCATGGCATTGAATAATCCAGTCTCCAACATTAAGGAGACAGTGCCATAAAATTGATCTTTCAAGTCAAAGGTTACACTGTACTCAAATCTGTTTATCCAGCCCTAATTTCTATCCTGCTCTCCAGTCTTATATCTTCAACTACCTATTAGACATATTGAACTAAATGTCCTAAATATATCTTAAACTTAAACATGTCCAAAACTTGAACTTGGACCTCAAACTGTTCCTCTCCTCCAAATTTTCCCTTTTTTACTGAGGATACTATCATCCTTTCAGATACATAGGCTCAGGGACATCCATCACTCTTTCTCACTTGTCAGACTCAATCTCACATCCAAAGTCAATTGATTTTACCTTTGTAATACCTGTTGTGTATGCTCCCTTTTCTCTTCTAACACTCCCACTACCCAAGTATAGAGCCTCATGTCTGGAATATTTCAATTGTTTTCTGACTCATCAAGTTTCTCCATCCCATACCCTATATTCTATCCTCCACTCGGTTGCCAAATTGACATTTGTAAAGTTTTTATCTGATCCTATCAATTCTGTTATTGTTATTGGTTCTACAACACAAAACATGTCATTTAATACATTAAACATTTATTAAGTACCAAATATGTTTCAGGCAATATACTGAGGATATAAAGAGGAAAAAGAAAGATATCCCCTACATTCCATAACCTTATAACCTAAGGGGGCGTGGGATAACTGCACACAAAACGAAACTGAATGTACATAGAGGAGGCAAGGTGGTGATAGAGGCAATCCAATCATGTAGCTGGTGAAAATGAAGAGTTAGCTGTACTTCTGCGTTGTCTTTAAATGGGGATTTTGGAAGTGTTTTTTTTTTTGGAGGGGGGTTTGTTTTTTTTTTTCCTCTGCCCTCCAATAAGAGGGGCAGAGGCAACTAAGGGTACCGATGAGGTATGAGCACCAAAACTTTTCTCAAAAGGGGTAGAGGGGAGACTTATGATTTTCTGTGGGAAGGAGAGAGAAAGGGAAAGCTAAAGCTGCGATGGACAGGCTTTGAAGGGGGAAGAATGTAGGGGAATAGAGCACTTGCATATGACCAGAGCACTTTTTGGTGGTCAGATAATATACTATTTTCCATTAGCTGGCTAATTTGTAAATCTCAGAAAACAAGAGCACCAAGCTAGATGCTGATGAATTTGACAGCACTCCTCCATTTTGGTAGGACAACTCATCCCATCAAAAAAAAAAAATTAAAACAAAACAAAAGAAAAAAATGTCTTTTCAGCTGTCCAGGAATTAGAAGGTTGTTCATTGAGCCTAGTCCAAGGTCTGTTGCCCAGCACCAAACAGGCTAGGAAAATCGCTAAAGAGGATTCCTCTTACTGTGGTGGAGGACCAGAGCTATCCCAGGCAGCCACATATCAGCAAACCAGGAGGAGATCTGGAGCTTGAGGAGGATGGAGCCTCACAACTACCAACACCAAGACCCCATGCATGCCTCAGCACATCAGGGTAAACTGGAAGACACTAAGACAGCCCTGGGTCACCAAAAACTGAGCTTGCCTTTGCTCTAGCTCAGCTGAGGAGATGTACCCTGACCAAAACACCCCTCCCCCACACTTAACTAACTCCAGGGCTAATGTAGGGAAACAGAAAAAAAAATAATTCAACTGGCATCTGTTTTCTCACACCAGCCAGCTCAGCACCAGGTTCTTTAGCTTTGAGCTGAAAGAACCAGAGGCCACAATACACAAAGCATCATGAGGAAGAAGCAAAGCAGGAAGGAAAGAAAAAAACAATGAATCTCCCTATGGGGACAAGGACCAAAACACAAATATCAACGATGTGAGCATTGAGACTGTACCCCTATCTGAAACTTTAGAAGGGACTCTGAACTGGTTATATGCACAAATAGCTCTCTTAGAAGAGCTGAAGAAAGAAACAGAAAAAAAAAGACTGGTCAATGATTTTAAAATTATGGAAAGAGAACTCATTGAAGAGAACAACTCTTTAAAAAGGAAAATTGAGCAAATGATAAAGGAAGCACAAAACCTAACTGGGAAAATTAAAAAAATAGAAAAGTAAGTACAAAAAACACTGGAGAAAGTAATTCCTTAAAATGAATAATTGGACAGATGGAAAAGGAGATGCAAAAGTTAGCGGAAGAAAACAATTTAACGATTGGGCAAGTAGAAGCTAATGACTCTATGAGACATAAAGAACCAGTCAAACAAAATTTAAATAATGAAAAGATAGAAGAAAATTTAACATATCTAATTAGAAGAACATCTGACCTGGGAAACAGATCCAGGAGGGAAAATTTAAGAATTATTGGCCTCCTAGAAAGTCATGATGAAAAAAGTGCCTATAGAAGGATTTAAGAAGAGCAAGGGAATAAACTAGGCAAGAGGATATGGAAAATCTAAAGAAACAGAGAATACCTTGAGTTCTGAACAACAGAGAAGACTGCATGGAGGGAATTGGGCAGGAACTGAGGCCTAGGAGATGACAAAAATTCTGAATGGCAGCCATAATAGAGAGTGACTTCCAGAATCTCTTGTCTTTGTCACTTCCCACTGTGGACCATATCTTCTGGCCATACTTTCAAAGCCTTAAAAATTCCAAATTCTTCTGTGGACTAGGTAGCAAAATTCTTCTTTCCTTCCTTTCCATGCTTACTTTTTTACCTTTAGTTTTTGAAGCTTGATTTCCACCCATAGGATAGTGAACAGGATTCCCTAACAAGAAGAAAAAATCTAAGTTTGATATCCTCTAGTTAAAATATAAGTCAAGATATTGTTTGCATTTAAGTATTTTCTGATAATCTAGGTTTAACATTAAAGAAATCCAGTGACTTTGCTTGCCAGGAATTCAGTTTATTATATAGTCTTTATATTATCATTTCACAGTGTATAGATGAATCATTTTAATCTCTAATTTGTCTCCCCTGCAGCATCCCTGCTCATGTGAAAAGACAGAAAAACTCTCTCTCTCTCTCTCTTTCTCTCTCTCTCTCTCTCTCTCTCTCTCTCTCTCTCTCTCTCCCCCTCTCATTTCAAAAGAGGTACCACAAGGATATTTTGTTTTATTATCTTTCTACTACATGATATACCAAAAGATGATTGGATTATTATGAACAATTAACTCCCATTTCTAAAAGTTTTTTCAAAGTCTGTGTGAATTTGAATATATTTGTGAACTGCAGAAAGAATTTATCAAAAGGGAAATAGACTCTATTTACTCTTTGGAAGGGGGAAGGCAGGAAAATTGAGATTAAGTGACTTGTTCAAGGTCACACAGTTAGTAAATGTCAAGTGTCTAAGACTGGATTTGAACTAAGGTCATCCTAATTCCATGGACAATGCTCTATTCACTGTGCTACCTAGTTTTACCTTGTATATTTTATTTTAAAATCATTTTTTAAAAATCTTAACAACCACAAATTGAAAAATCGCAATGAATTGAATCCTGTAAAAAAAAATATGGTTGTTTTGCTAATAACTCTGAAATACACTCTACATATAACATAGAAAAAATGCTCTTTGCAAAAGCAGTTTCATCTTCATAGACATATTTTCAAAGATAGACTACTCCTAAATATGTTATGCATGGATTCTCTTACTAACCTTGCCATTTATTAGAGTACGATTTGCTTGGTACTGTGTCCAAGTATAGCATAAGACTTGGCCCTTCTAAATAGGATACTATATTTTCTTTATGAAAAAGCATGCTCCATGTTTTTCATCTTCTAAAATTCTTTGCATAAATTGCAGGCATTGCTCACTCTTGCCCATAGATTTCTGAATTTTTACATAAATTGAATAGTTTAAATCAAAACCTAGTTTACATGCACAAGTGAAGCTCACAATTTAAAGAATTTTTCCAAACATTTTACAGAATGAATATTCCTTTTTTTCATAAAGTGACTATTTGCCTTCTAATTTTACGTGTATTTTCACATATCAGGTATAGAGTTGTTTTGTTTCATGCTTTAAAGATGAACAGCAGTCTAAAATTTTTAATAAGTACATGAACTTCGTTTTTCCTTTCACTTTTTTTCGAGTTTGGGGTGGAGAAAGACAAAATAAGATTGTTCAATAAAAAAATATAACTAATTTAAAAAAGATTAATCTCTGACACTAACCCAGAAAGAATATGAGTGAGAGTCAGCTTGGCACAGGTACTGACTTAATGGATGTATCATTTTAAAAGCAGTTACAATGCCAAAAGGCAATGTGGTGTGTAAAGTATAAAGGGTGTTACACTGGGTTTCAAATCCAAGTTGAGCATGTACAATTGAGCAAACAACTTAACTTCAATTGGACTAGCTATCTTAGATAACTTTCAGCTCAAAATTATTGACAATGACTTGAGGTAAAGGAAGAAAAGAGAAGAGGAAGAACATATAGAAGCAGATTGTGGTAGATAATAATTTAGGCCTAGATCATATAAAAATATCAAGAGAAAAATTTGCCCTCATTTGCACTAGATCAATATGAAAAAAGTGCTTACTGTCTATATTCTAAATAACAATGATGCTGACGATGATAAAATAAATATATATGTATATATGCATATACAAATCTGTGTATACATTTATTTATACATATATGCATACAAATATGCATGTATGTATATGTGTGTATCAATAATGTATAAATGTTTTAAAATTATTACCTCATTTGATCCTTATAACAACCCTGAAAGGAAGATATTTTTACTATCTTTATCTTACAGATGAGGAGACCAAAGGAAAAAGAAATTAAGTGACTTGCCTACCTTAGGTTTCTGATGCTGGATTTAAAGTCAGGTCTTCCTGACATCAGGCATGGAACTCTATCCCCTGAACTAACATGGAATCCCCACTTGTGACACATGTCATAAAAATGGCTTACAACAACCTAAATTTGATAAAGAAAAGTAAGATGATAATTTAAGAAATGGGCATTTTTGAAGTTAGTAAAAAGGAACTCAGTACCACCTGATAATCAGTCTATTAGAGTATATAGAGTAAGAGTTTTGGAGTCAGGTAGAGCTGCTTTCAAATCTTGCTTCTGACATCTCAATCAATCAATCGATAAACATTTATTAAATATCTACTATGTGCCAAACACTATGCTAAGCACTGGAGATACAAAAAAGGCAAAATGACTGTATCTTCAAGGAGCTTATAATCTAACAGGGGAGATGACACAGTGTATCAGTAAGCACCCCAACCTACACAGGGGGCCCTACTATCACAGGTTCTTAGATGTGTATTCATAAGAGGAAAGCAAGCTTTGAGGGGTTTAACAATCATTTTAATCAATTACACATATTAATCCTTTAGTTAAGCGCATCTATCATTCACCTAATTCAGGGGAGTCAACATTCTGAACCTCAAAGAAAATATAGAAAAACTGAAAGTCAACAGACTTTTCTTCCTCTGCCTGAATTGAACAGACAGTTGGCTCCCAAATGCCTGACCAGAGTTACCAGAGAGAAAAGCATGACATCTGAATTCTCAAAGACAGGAGCCTCCTTAGTGGCTACTCAGAGTCCTCATCTGATCAAACAAACAAACAGTCTCAAATTAATCAACAGACATGGCTTTCTCTGCCTGATCATAATTCAACAGACAAATACAGCTGCCTTACAATAGTTACCAAAGAGGGAAGCACCAACATCTGGGTTCTCAAAGCCTTGGCAGCTTCCCAAATTCCTCCCTTGGCGCTCAAACTTCTCACAAAAACTAAGCCCCAAAGTAAACCTCAACTCAGAATATTTATACCTTTTTAGAGCCAGAGAGTATCACAACCCTTTGCTTGAGTGTCTTAATAAAACAAAAAAAAAAACCAAAAAAACAAACAAACAAAAAAATGATACTTGGAATCCTGTAAAACAACTCCCCTAATAAAACTTTCTACAGTGGACAGGCCTATTAATGTTTGAGAAAGATCTTTAATCACGTTAAAATTATTTACAATACAAATACATGCACTGTTTTGAGTTAAAGACAATCGTTTCTGTACTTTACTCCTGGTAAAGACTATTGCATTAAGAAAACCGCTTTGATAAAGAACAAAATGTTTGTGCTAAAAACTGTATATGATGTAGACCCAGAGGAACATATTTTTTTGATGTCTTAAAAATGCATATATCTAAAACCAAAAATCAGCATGATATCCAATGGGGATATATTAGAAGTTTTTCCAGTAAATACAGGAGTGAAGCAAGGATCCTCCTTCTCCGCACTATTATATGAAATTATTCTTGAAAAGTTAGCAATTGTAAGAAAATATTGAAAGGGTTTACAATAATATAGATAGGTAATGATAATATAAAACTATCTCTGTTGTTGGTGATATGATATGGCGATATGAGTTTACTTAGAAAACCACAAGGAATCAGCAAATATACTAACTGAGAATTGAAAGCTACAAAATAAATGAACAAAATCAACAGCAGCTTTATATAATAATAACAAAACAAAAGTAACAATAGTCAACAAGGAATTTGAATTCCATATAACTACAAAATTCAAAAAATATTTGTGGATTGAACTGTCAATGCACACAAAAATCTTATATAGATTTAATTTTAAAACTACAATATTTTCCTTAAAATTTATAGGGCAATTTAAAGAGTTGAGGTATTCAGTGTTTGTGACAAGTGACAGTATTAATGTTTATCAATAAAATGACCAAAAAGATATTTAACTAAGCTTATTAAAATGATAACAAAATTCATTTACAAATAGAAAACTTCTAGACGATCAAGGGAAATCATGAAAAGACATAAAGATGAATGGAAAATGGCACTTCCACTGTCCAAAGTACATTGCAAAGCAGCTGTCATTAAAACCATCTATTAATGAATAAAGAACAGAGAAATAGATCAATGGAACAGATAAGATAAGGAGGATTGAGAAATAATATAACTCAGTAGCTCATGATTGGATAAAATTGAAAATACAATACTTAGGAAAAAACTCATTATTTTATTTTAAAAAAGGAACATTTGAAAGAAATCTAGCAGAAATTAGGCTTAAACCAACTCACCAAGTTATACCACAATCCAAAAGAAAAGATATGTAACTTTAATATTAATGATCAAACTATTAAAAAGAAGTAAAGAGAAACTGATCATGTACCTCTTCCAGTTATGGGTAAGAGATCTATTCTTAATCAAAGGAGAGATTAGAGGCAATTACAAAAGACAAAACATTCAATTTTGATTATTGAAACCAAAAAAAACTTGTACATAGTGAATATTAGTGTATCTAAGATAAAAAGGGAAATTACTTAATGGAGAAAGTGCTTTGTATTTTTTAACAAATTTCTCATAAAGAGAACTGAATCCAAGATATATAAACAGTCTTGGTTAAAGATAGATAGATAGATAGATAGGTAGATAGATAGATAGACAGACAGATAGATAAATAGATAAATTTGTATACATGCATATACACATATACACCTTTCCGCACGTAGATATGTGATCAAAGGATATGAAGAAATATTTCTCAAAAGACCTGCAAACTATTTATAACCACATAAAATGATCCAAATCATTATAAGGAAGAGAACCACAAATCAAAGTTACTCTGAGGCTTCACCTCATACCTAGCAAATTGCCAAAAATGACAAAAGTTGCATTGATCAATTTTGGAAAGGTTGTGGGAAGATAAGCACACTAATAAATTAGTGGAGCTGTGAAATAGTACAACTATTGAGGAAGCAATTCTAAATTACACAAATAATGTAAGTAAAATGCTCTTACCCTTTGAAACACAGGCTCCACTACTGAGATTTTACCCTGAGGAAGACATAGATAAGAAAGAAAAAATTACCCATGTATTCCAAAATAATAATAGTAATACTTTTTGTAATAGCTAAAAAATTATAAAATAAAGTAGATTCCTCCAATGGAGGAATGATTAAAGAAATGGTGGTAAATTAAGGTAATGGAACAAAATTGTGGTATAGGAAATGATATGAGAATGGAGAGAGAAGTCTGGAAAGATTTATATGAACTGGTCCAAAATGAAGTAATCATAGTCAATTAAATAATACATGTAGTAACTGAATGACACACCAAGAAAAATCTAAAGGAAAAATAAAAAAGAAATTACTAATATCAAATGGGATTCAAAGCGATATGAAAAAAAAAAACATCCTGTAAGTCCAAGTAAAGTAGAATCTCTTGCTTTTTTCTTTTACTAAAAGTGTCTCCAAGTGCATAATGTGATTAAAGGAGATCTTCCCCACACATTGATGGGCCTGCCCATTGAGGGAGGTTTGATTAGAGTTGTTTTGTATAAGGGTCCCAATATCTATTGTTTTTTCTGTTGAGGTACTGAGTCAGAGAGTCATGCCCTCTGGCTCTGGAAAATGTATAAAATACTCTGAGGATGAGGTTTCACTTTGGGGCTTGTTGATTGATAGTGTTTGTTTGGTCAGAGGAGGACTCTGGGAAGCCTCTATGGAATCCCCCAGCTTGGAAAATCCAGATGTTAATACTTCCCTCTCTGGTAACTATGGTCAGACAGTTGGACCTGTCTGGTGAATTGTAATGGATGTATTGATTATGATCCAACAGAGGAAGCAATGTCTGTTGATCTTTGATTTCTCTGTTTTTTTTCTGAAGTTTAAGGTGCTGACTTTTTTCCCCTGAACTAATTGAATGACACATGTACCTGCTTATATGAACTGGCCCAAAATGATTGTTAACCCCTCAAAAGTTGTCTTTCCTTTTATGAATACAGATCTAAGAACCTGTGATAGCAGGCACCCCTGGGGATGTCAGGGTGCTTATTGATACACATCCCTGACCTCCACCTTTGTGGATGTGGGTAGTCCACAGGAGTTACACATTACAAATGTTTCTGGACTTTCACAACATAGTGATGAATTATTCTGATTTCTTTCCTATAAAATATTATTTGTTATACAAGATAGCTCTCAAGGTTTGGGAAGGGAGGAATAAGGAATACAAGGAATATTATGTTGATGTAGGAAACAGAAAGTATCAATTAAAATTATTTTATAAAGCACTAGAAGAAGCAATGTAGACTGATAGAATTATAAATGATTTGCAAAACTAATAAAAGACTTAAATGATTTTCCTACTGTCATACAGCCAGTATGTATCAATTTCAGTATTTATACTAAAATCTTTAAGACACCCCAAAGGGACCCAACTCTCAGGGTTTGTCCTCCACAGTTGCCCCTACAGAAGAGATAGTTCAGGCAAGAGCATAGTAACCATGGGGCTGCTACCTTCCCAGGACCAGTAAAAGAGAATAGATAGAAGAGCTAGGTTGAGTATCAGTCTTACACCCATCCATGTATCCACCCATACATTCTTTCACTTAGTCACTCAATCATTCAATTATTCACTTGGTCACTCACATATACCCATGCTCTCTCACAATTGTCTAAGACTTCACAAACCTAGTGGGAAAATAGTCAGCTGTTTGGCTAAGGAATTTAATAAGCACAGTTTCATTTCCATTTCTTGACAAATATCACTTTCCCATTATCTAATTGTGACTTTTTTCTAAACAAAGTTTTGCATAAAGAGGATTGTGATACCTGCCTTACTTAAATATTTCAATAATTATTTATCAGCCTACTAAGTAGAGAGAGGTTGGTTAATCACTGGCAGTGTTCTATTTTCCTGTTAAGGGTTTGAGGTGGTGTGGAGGGTCCTGAGATTTGTGACAAAATGTCTTTCATTTCTTCAACCCAGTCCATCTTGGTACTCTGAACCCTTTGTAAGACCAGGCCCAATATAACCCCAACACCAGGCTTTCAGGTACACTTCTCTGTGACATATTTGCCTTTGTCATTTCAACATCATTGATGTCCAGCTTGATTGACCAAATTATTCTGAATTGATTGAATCCTTGTGACAAAAACACATGTGGAAGGTATGAAGTGTGGGAGCCAGTAACTGACGTAGGTTGATTTCTCTGTGGCTGAAGGAGTCAGGGAATTTCATTATCCATCATTTGACCCACCAGTTTGTGCATCTTTTCTTTTTCCAGTGCACTTTACAGTTTTGATTTATTGAAGAGATATGTTTTGAGATTTTGATTCTTTTACACCCTCCACTCCACTTGCCCCAACGCATCCTAATTCTCTTCTTTGGTGGAACAATGAGCTGCTGGGAGAAGTTGAGGAGCTTGGAAGCTCCTTTCTGCTTTCTGAAGTTGATTGCCCTGAGAAGTGACACATTGGCCACTGGAATGTAGGACCAGGTATAAACAACTCCCCCAGAGTGGAGAGAACTTTCTTGATGGGAAACTTTGACATTCATTCTTTTAGGAAAAAAGCAAAAAAAAAAAAAACAAACAACAACAAAAAAATAAAACTATAGAGTATTATTCTCAGTATCAAAATTTTGACCTATGCTAGGGAAGGAGAGGAAGGGATGGAGGGAAAGATCAGGAGAGAGGGAGGCCAGAAGATAAAATGAGAACAACTAAATCAGTTGATCCCCAAATCCAGAACAAATGAGTTACAGAAAGAAAGGCAGGGAGCCAAAGGATGCTAATACTACAGATTTGCTCTGGTCTGATGGTTTGGAGAGAACCTAAGAACCTAAGGAAGAGTGTAGTCACCAGGGTTTGCTTTCCTCAGAATCTTATAGGAAAGAGAGCCAAGGCAGGAGCAAAACTACAGATTTTTGGGTTCTTTCCCTGGGCCAAGTAAAGAGACGGAAATGGAGTCCAAGTTCCTAAAGAATTTCTTCCTCCATTTTAAAAGAAAAACATGTGACTTAAGTAATAACATAATAATCCTATCATAACACACATGCCCAGATATTCAGATTAATCTTTCACTGGATATGAATTTACAGAACTCACAAAAGTTGATGTTTAATTGTTATCTAAGTGAGGTAAAAAGAAGTTGCAATGACTGTGCCCACTAACACTGATATTCATCAGCTTCAGGGAATCAGAATCTCAGAGACCAAAGACCTCAGATATTATGAAGTATAACCTGTATATGAAGATGTATACCCTCTAACCATGATCTTCTCTTGAAAACCTCTAATGATGGACACTCAGAATCTCCATTCCACCTTTTCTCTGATCTAAATGTTGAGAACTTTTATCAAAAATCGTTTATTAATGTGAAATCAACTCTTTGCAACTTGTTTTCATTGTCTTTAGATCTGATCTCTGTATCTCAGCTGAACGAATACAATGTCTTTTCCATATGACAGTCTTTTATATACTTCATGTCAGTTATTTTTTAAAGTAGTGTGACACAGTGTAATACTTACTGAATTTGGAGTCTGAAAACTTAGATTTTCATTGGAGTTCCACTCTATACCACATGTGTAGCCTTATGTTAACTCTCCTTATCTGGAAAAAGAAAAAAAAAAGTGAAGATCAGATTTAATGTCTTTTATGATCACTGCCAGTTCTAAATTTATGATCCTATAAATCTCTTACGTTTTCTCCATAATATGGATCCTTGAATACTAGTGTTTCTAATCTTTTCATTGGTCTGTTTCCTGACATCTATCTGCATCCCAGTCGATGTCTATTAGAGTAAGACATGCAAAATTCTGTATCATAATCCAGGTGTTGTCTAATCAGGACAAAGTGTATTACTTGTATTGACTTGCTTACTCTGCACACTCTTAATTCAGTCTAATATTATATTAACTACTCCATTTTTCAATATTAAGCAATTATAGAGAAAAGGGAATAAAGAAAGGAGGACAGAAAGAGAAAAGTGAAAAAAGTTATAGGACTTCATCAGAGAGATGTCAACTTATTTTAGACTAAAATAAAGTTAGCAAAAAGCTATGGCATGGTATCCCTTAAATGATTGAACTGACTCCTTCCATGTCGATTTTTCTTAATAATTTTGTTATATTAAAATCTTTAAATGGTTGCATTTTTCTTCCTTAAATCCAATGAACTTGACCCAGTTAACACAGTGTATGCTGTATTCAATGTTCGTTTGAAAATACATTGCAAAGAACAAATGATTTAAACACACACACACACACACACAGGCACAAACCTTGGGGTCTTTTTTTTTTTCCCTACAGAAAGAAAAAAATAAAAATGAAGTGTCAAATCACACATTTTCAAGTTGGAGCATGAAATCTATTGTCATGGAGATTTATAGGATTTGTACTTAGTTAATGTAATCTTGACTTCGTAGTGACTTCCCGGATGTGTAACAGGACACAAGAATAAATTTTCCTTTTAGGAGTGCAATGTTCTGAGGGGAGAAAATGTTCAGAATAATTAATTATGCATGCAAAGTTAGGACTTGCAAGAGCAACTTGTCAGTTACAACTAATGCAAGTGATGCTTGACCTAGAGATATTCTAATGTCTATTTCAGTAAAATTGAAACCATTTTTCATATATTTTTGCATTTTTCAAAGCTGTCGCTATGTTCATACATGAAATAAATTCATGAAAAAGCTTTGCCTAAATTACTTGTGTAAGATTCAAGGAATCTGTTACATAGAAATAATTCTTTTTTTTTTTTAGTTGTACCATATTGATATTCCAGTTTGTCACTGATTTATGTCTTCTACCTTGGCACAAAAGAAGGAACCAAAAAGCTATCTGAGTCCCTTGTACTTTTAAACTATTCAGGAGCCCTTTCTCTTCTAAGACAACTATCTCTTAGTCTGATATAGGGTTTGTTCTTTCTCTAACCTTCCTTGAAGGGTGTGAAGTGATGAATCACTTTAGTTTCAAAGGACTTTTCAGCATACAAACTAAAGAAGGGTGTTTGAGATTTTAACTAGCTTTGATTGAGATGATGAGATTTGTCAATAGTGATATCTGCCAGGGAAACATGGTCAAGAGTACAGACAATAACAAAAATTTTATTGGTTGAGCAGCCATGCATGTTCTCAATCTATACTATTAAAGGGATCATCCTCATACCAGAGCAGAGATTAATTGCAGTATTTAAATGTCTAATAATATTAATGTGACCACTACAAGTACTTAAAATGCTGTCAATAAAGGTGCAAGCAAATTTGACAGTTCTATTTCATAATAATAAAAAGGAAAGCTGGGTCTTTATTTGACTGATCCATGAATAATTCAATCAATCACCATTTTGTTTTAGTGTTTACATGTAATTTATCAAACAAAGCCAAATTTAATCGTTTGACTTCCTAAGTACAGTAATTTTTAATAATAACCTTTATATACAAATCTAACTTATATAAAATTTGGCTCAGGCCTACCATCGTTATTATTTCAGGTACACTTATTCATAGTCCTTCACAAATGTCTTTCTGTGATGCTTTGTTTTGACATACAGGTGATCCTGGATCCTCAAATCTTTTGTTAAGAGATTAAAAACTTTACTAACATACCCAGCTGGATACTAAGTTTGCTACTTGTACAACACCCTCAGTGCATATAGAGAGGATCATCAGCAGTATTTGGGTATCAATTGGTCATTTCTTTGGCCTTACCAATCCATAAAACAAAAAAAAACATGAAAAAAACTGGACCTCAGTATAGCCCTTCTGGTCCATTTTACTTCATCATAATAATGGCAATATAGAAAATAAATGTGAAATGTCATAGGATTCATGCAGTTTTTTAAAGTACTTACCAGAATTATTTTTTAAATGGTCCTCTAAATGTGAGATCATTGTCTAATAAACAATAAATCATTTTTTTCTGTAGGAATATGCCCATATCTATAAGTAAAGTTCTTGTATAAATGAAACCTTAACCTATCAATAAAGATTAATAAGGCATCTGTTATGTGTTAGGAACTACGTTAGGCTCTAAGAATAGAAATTTTAAAAAGTATGTTCCTTGTCCTCTACAAGCTTACATTCTATCAGGGTGCTAAATGTTTACATGTAAGGGCAAAAATAATCTCAATAGAAGGTAATTTTTGAAAAGGAACTTTTTTAATTTTAGAAATGCACCGGGGGATGGTAGAGGAGATCAGAAAAGGCTTCAATTATAATGTGGTTCTTGAACTTCATCTTAAAGGATCTAGTGACTCTAGGAAGCAAAAGTGAAAAGCAAGTTCATTCTTGGCGTGGGGAACCACCAGGCCAAAATCGTGAAGATAAGAGGACTACTAAGTATAAGGAATAGTAAAAATACCAATATATATGGACCAGAGGTAGGAGAAGGGACATAATATACAACATGGCTGGGAAAGTAAGTTGGACTGAGGTGTAAAAAATAAAAGTCAAAGTCCTGTTTAAGAATTATGAAATCCACCTATTTAACAATAAATAATCTACTGACCTATCCCTTCTCCTTCTACCTTCTGGTTTTTCTCCTACCACTCCCTTCATAATCCCCCAAAAGCTTACTTCTGATTTTTTCATTCCACTGAAATTGTGAGCTCCAAAATTATTAATTATCTCTTTATTGCCAAATCCATCGGCCTTTTTCAATCTTTGTTCCCCTTCAAATCTTTGTAGTCTTTGACACTGTTCATCACTCTCCCTGATACTTTCTTATCTCTAGGATTTCAGGATACTACGCTCTTTTGTCTTTCCTCCTACCTAACTGACCATGAATTACCTCTCCTTTGTTGTGTACTTCTCCAAATCATGCTCTCTAACTCCAGGTGTCCCTAAGTGTTCTGTCTTACGTTCCTTTCTCCTCTCCCTCTATACTATTTCCTTTGGTGGTAGCATCATCTTCCATGGATTTAATTACCATCTTTATGACCTTCAAATCTACTTTTCCTGCTCTGGTTGTTGCTGATTTGAAATCTCACATCTCCAATTTCTTTTCAGATATTTCAAACTAGTTATCTAGTACATGTCTTAAACTTCACATGTTTAAAACAAAACTCATCATCTTTCCCCTTAAATTATTTTTGTTCTTGTGTTCCACATTACTATAGAGGACAACACCATCCTCCAAGCAAACTCACAATCTAGTAGTAATCTTGAATTTCTCAGTATCTCCCACCCTGAAAGCTATTGCTAAGAACTGCTGTTTCACCTTTGCAACATCTCCTGAATATATTCTTTCCCTCTGCTGGCATTAATACCCCTCTAGTACAGGCCTTCATCATGTCACAACTTGATTACAGCAACAATTTGCTGGTGAATCTACTTGCCTCAAATCTCTCCCCATTACAATGCAATTTCTATTCAGCCACCAAAGTGATTTTACAAAAAATACAAGTCTGATTATGTCACTCACCCCTCTCCCCCAGACTTGCCCCCAGCCCCATATGCACTCATTAAATTCCAGTGGCTTCTTAATGACTCCAGGAGCAAATACAAAATGCTCTGCTTGATATTCAAAGCTCTTCATATCTTAACCCCATTCTATCTCTCAAGTCTTCTTTCACCTTACTCCCTAATACAGATTCTTCTATCCATTGACACTGGCATCCTGACTCTACCATGAACAAGACACTCCATCTCTTACCTCCATCCCTCTCTCTGTAATTCCACCATGCCCAAATACTTTGCTTCATCTATTATGATCACTCTGACTTCCTTTAAATATCAACCAAAATCCTATCTTTTACAGGAAACCTTCCCTAACTTTAATTCCAGTGCCTTCTTTGTGTTAATTATTTCCTATTTATCCTATATATACATATATATATATTGTTTTGGATATATTAGTTTGCATGTTGTCTTGTCCATCAGATTATAAGCTCCAGGAGGGCAGGGAACAAGTTTTGGCATAATGTAGGACCTTAATAAATGTTTATTGAATTTAATTAGAGATATAATTAGAGATTATAGATAGATGATATAGAAGTAGATAGAGTTGGAGATAAATGTTACTTGCAACATTCTAAATACTGGAGATACCAAAGTAAAAGTGATCCCATGGCTGCCCTCAATTATATTCAAGCAGGTTAACAAACTAGGATATCCTCAAACAAATACCAGGAAGCATATTGCTGCACAGCATAAGAGAAATACAGGACAGAGTGAAACATAATCAGTAACCTGCCCTTTTTACTTAAAAGGGACACATAATCAAGAGAGTTAAGTTGGGTACTGGGATATTTAATTTTACTTTCTATCCCATAGTTATTTCTATATTCATCCTCCTCAATTTAATAATATATTTGCTAGCCTTTTCTTGCCAGGATTAGACTTCAGATCTTCAGGGTATTCTGTAATTAAACCACTGAGCCCACATGACACATTAAGGTTACAGTTGCTATATGTTAAAAACTAATTACTCTTGCATAATAACAAGAACTTTAATGATGTGATAACATTCTCATTTCCTTTCAATTTTATAAGTTAGTTTTTAGGATCACTGATTTATTCACAATTCTTCAAATTAAAGTATTAACTGACTTTACTATTTTCTCTTGGTAATTCTGAATAAGTAAACTAATAACAACTTTATTTTTAATGTATTAAATTTAGAAAATATAAAATACCAGGAGAATTCTTCCTGATAAAAAGTACAGTGCTTATTTTAAGATAGATTCTCATTTGTACTCCATTCGTCTTATTTCTGAATAAATTCTTAAGCACATTTAGTTTAAAATAGCATTTGATTACATTTTTTCTTTATTACATTTGCTTTATACTTTTTTTCTTTCTTATTATTTATTCAAACCTAGTCATGAGGTAAGTTTTCTTAAAATGCATAATATGATAATTTCCTCACTAGTCTGTTACAGTTCTTCCATACTCTTGGATGTCCCTGACCAACAAAAAGGTATTATGCATAAATACTATATCAAGTAATACTATATTGACCAATACATGACTAAAAAAGCAACCTTGCTGTCCTATACCACAAATGTGGAACATTGACAATGTGAACCATGTACATAAAACCTGAAATTATCAAGTATCATTGGAGAGATGAGGGCTAAAATGATTTCTTTTAAGTAAACATTACCAGATTAATAAAAGTTAACATTTTAAATACCCTACATTTGCCAGTTGGGTGATTTTCTGTTATCAAACTATAGTGAAAGATATGTAATCTGTATAAGAATATAGAACTGATAAACATGAGTTCAGTTTTAGCAAGTTTTTAAAAGTTAATTATTTAATCAAGATTCAAAACATATTGCTTCCAAAGTCTCTTTTCCCTCCCCCAAATTTTTTGTTCTTTGGTTGCTTCAGTCATGTCAGACTCTCAAATGAATTGCCCAGAGGCATGAAGCTAATAAGTATCTGAGGTCACCTTTGAACTCAGGAAGATATACTTGCTATGCAAAAATCTCCCTTGAAAACCTTAAAAGCCCTTAATTTATCACTATGTGATAGTAGCTTCAAGTACTGCTTCAGTATTGCAAAACTATGTAGGTGTATTTTGAAAAAAAATTCTCCATAAAATGAAACAAAATAGGTTTGGTACATGATGTTAAGTAAATTGTTCACCTGTTATATTTGTTTTTCTATTTCTAGATCTTACTTTTAAATACTTGTATTACTCTTCAGAGTACACCAAAAATATAATCCACAACTTTTACTTATTTGTTCATTAGATCAAAAATCTAGAGCTACAGATGTAGATCCAACGCACTTATAAGTCTTCCTGAGTTCAAATCTGTCCTCAGACACATATTAGCTTCATGTTTCTGGGCAACTCACTTAAGAGTCTGACATGACTGAAACAACCAAACAGCAAAAAATTTGGGGGAAGGAGCAGTGACTTTGGAAGAATTCACTTTGAATCTTGATTAAATAATTGACTTTTTAAATCTTGCTAAAACTGAACTCAGGTTTATCAGTTCTATATTCTTATACAGATCACATATCTTTCACTATAGTTTGATAACAGAAAATCATCAAACTGTCAAATGTAGAGTATTTAAAAGGTTAACTTGCTTTAATCTGGAAATGGTTGTTCAAAAAAAAAAAAACCTTTCATTTTAGCCCTCATGCCTTCAATGATACTTGGTAATTTCAGGTTTCAAGTACATGGTTCACATTGTGAGTATTACCTTTATGGTATTGTGAGAAAGGTTGCTTTTTTGCTCAAGTATTGCTTAATGGTATTATTATTTACATGATATTTATGCATAATACCTTTTTGTTAATCAATGACATCCAAGAATGTGGAAGAACTTTAATAGACTAGTGAGGAAATTATAAATTTGTGCATTTTAGGAAAATTTTCTTTGTAAAAATTCTTATTTTCTTCTTTAGTTGATTTTATAGATGTAGAAATTGAGGCCAACAGGCTGGAGGAACTGACCCAGGGTCACACAGCTAGTAAGTATCTAAGGATGGATTTGAACTCAGGTCTTCCTGACTTCATAGGACCAGAGCTCTCTCCACTTCACCATCTAGCTAAAGTCCAGAAACAGGCAGTTAGGCAGAAAGAAGAGACAATGATCTTGTGCTGGCCTTTGTGTGTATCTGCTTTCTTTTATGGTGGAATATTTCAAAAGACTTACCATTCAAAAATTAGAGAGCCTTTAGCCCTTTACCTATTTAATAATCTTTGGTTAAACTATGTTTATGTTGACTTCACTTCCTGATAAAATACTGGGGATTGTATTGTTGAGAAGTTGGTTCATGTTACTGTATCTCAGACTCCTCTTGATGAGAATATGGACAGATATATTACAGATGAATATATAATTTTATGGATTAAGAATAGGCTGTATAAGATGATTAAAAGTGTAACTGCTAATGGTTTGATGATAATATAGTAGGAGGTCTTCATTGGCTCTGTGTGTGGCCCAATGTTATTTAATCTCTCCAGGATTCTTACTCTTTATTCTACAAGAAAGATTTCCTTTCTTCAATCCAGAATAGAATTTCTTAATTTTTGAAAGATGAAATTATTACTGAAGCATATTAAGAAGGTACTAGATTCTCTAATTTTGACAAAGAACTGTAACAGATACATGGATTACTAAAATTCCTTCTCAGTGTTATATCCCACTTGTTTGCTACATTTGGAAATTGATTTCCAAAATCCTTATTTTTGTCCTGTCTTTATCAAAGTGGTCTATAGTAGTTGTGTCAAATCAAAATAGAAACAGATATCCATGACCATATGTTGACTTTGAAAGATACAAATTAACATTAACTTTGTTGTATTATATTTTAATTTACTTCATTGAACATTTTCCTCTTAAGTGAATTTGACAGCCCCATGCCAAAAATCACTTCTTTTACTTTCTATATTGATCTCAAATACTCACTGTCATACTTCTGCATTCTAATTTCTGAATTAAAGAGAAATTTCTAGGTCATGGATATTTTTAGTACTTTTTTAATGTAACTGTAAATTGCTTTCTTGAATAAAAATTTACTTTAAAAACTAAAATCCTGAATAATTGAAGAAAACAGGGTTCACCTACAGAAAGATAAATATCTCTCTTTTCACTTTTCATAGCAAAGAGGCAAGGGGCTACTAAGCACAGTGTTGTATAAAATATCAAAGACAATTCTATCTCAGGCATTATAGTTCATTGTTTTTCTTCATTACAAGAAAGGTAGAGAAATAACTATTTTTAACATCTACTTTGTACCAGGCACTAGTCTAAGTGTTTTTAAAATAGCTCAACAACAAAATTGGGTAAGGATGAGGAGTATTTTACCCCTAAAAATAACTAGTACATAAAAATGCGACAACTAAATGTATTGACAAAGGAAAAATAAATTATTTTAAAACCATCAGAATCCCAAAATTTTTGTCATATTTTTTATTTTAGAGAAAATATTTTACTCTAAAGAGAGCCTTTAAATTTATATTTTTACTATTAATGATTTTAAATTGTCACCTGTAGTTTCAATTATTTAGAAAACTTTTCACATTCGTTAACCACTTTACAATTTATTTATGTCATACTGCTAGAAGTCTATATTATTTACACATTGCAAATACTTTTCCTTCAGACAAGCATTGAAAAAATCATTTTGAATCATATGGAAATTGCTTTGAGTGCATCAACTTTCATAAACGAATACTATTGCCCTGCTATAATGGTTACTATTGCTCTTTTATTGTTAAAGACTCATCCATGCAGTATGAAACCTTTAACAACATTTCCAATTTGCAGATGTGCATTCAAGTTTATGGGCTTTTCAGTTTATGATTCCAATAGATTTGTATCATCCTCATCCAGGTTAGCACCTGAGTCCTGCTTGAATTATGGAAAAAATGCAGCATACTGTTTGGTTTATTAAAATGACTGTTACTCTAAAATGCTTTTTTTTGCCTGGGCTTATTCATCTACTGGTTACTTTATTTAATTTTGTGTCAGAGATGCCCTGTCACCAGAGCCCCAAGTTGCCTTTTTGGTGATTTTATATTTCTCTTGGCTTTTGCCTACGTTCAGAAATATAGTACATCTTATATAATGTATCTAGTAGATTAGTATTGACTCCCCACTAAGTGACAGAGTGGTACAGTACAAAAAGCACCAGCACTTGGTATAAAGGATCTGAGTTCAAATTCCATGGACAAATAAGTTACCTTTACATGCAGTAAATTACTCATCTTTTCAAGTCCTTCTTTTCCTCAAAGTGACATGTGTGGAATAGGTGACTTCTAATGACTCTTACAAGTTTACATACTTGATCTTGTGAGGATGCAGATTATAATATTTCAGTATAAGTTTCTTATTGAAGAAAACAAACCAAAATAAAAATCCCAAACTAAAAACTAATAAATATTTAGGTCTCAAGGCTGTAGATCTGGAATTCCTGCTACTTGGGACAGGGGCTGGTAGATCATTTGAGTTCAGAAATTCTAAATTGGAATAGAGCTAAGAAATCCGTTTTCCACATTAAATTTGATACCAATATTAAACGTCTTCTGAATGGGGCTGGGGTGCCACTAACTTGCCTAAAGAAATACAAACTGACCATGTTTGGAAGTAGGGCAGGTTGAGGCTTCCATATAGCCTGGCAGAGAGTTTGAGTCTATAATTGACTGATGCATTACAACTTGGGCAAAATAAGGGAAACTGTATCTCAAAAAGAGAAAAAAATTAAATAAACAAAAATACCATTAATAAACATGTCATCCCAAAGATCTCACATGGAAATTTTCCTCCCTATTTAATATACAAATAAAAAAAATTCCTCTTAATAGAATTGCTATTGCTTTGCTTTGTCTCTCTACTGGATTACTGAGGTAGTGTAAGTAGACAGAATATTTGTTACTTTTTGAGTCAGGAAAACCTGAGTTCAAATCTACCTTCAGATACTTATTAGTCACATGACCCTGAACAAGTGACTTAACATTTCCTAGCATTAGTTTCCTCAATTATATAATGGGGATAATATTATTTCATATCCCATAGGACTGTTAAGGATAAAAGAGATAATATATTTCAGCATTTTGAAAATGTTAAACTAATACATAGATGGTAGCTATTGTTACTTCTAGGAAATGCTTCTGCAAATTAATATCCTAAGGCATCTTCCATTAAGGCAAATCCACTTTGTTAACAGTGTGCTAGTTTAATCCAAATTTGTAGGGAATGGTCCTGAGCTTTCTCTTTTCAAGCCAGTCATACATATTTCTGCTTTTCTCTTGGTGCAATGCCAGACAAGGGAATTTTTTTTCTTACTGAGGTTTAATCTATTATTGAAACTCTGACCAGATTCATACATTCCAGAGTAGTGTCTTTATGTTACTCTCCAAAGAGTAGCACATGCTCTCTCCCTGGAATGTTTCACCTCGATGCAGAAAAGAGAATGTCCCAGATAGAAATTTTATCTTTAGGTAGGATGCCAGATATCCCTGATATTTTTTTTTTCATCTTCATTTGGATATCAGTTGAGTATTTCTTTACCAAAGAACTTACTACTGTTTATTTTTCTAAGAAATAATAATCCATCTTGATAGTTTTTCCATTCTACTTTTCTTACATTTGGATGGAATAATTCAAACCACCCTAAATGTGACTCTGTCTTGCATTAATTAATGTTTTCCCCATAATTCTTCCAGGTCAACTGATGTGGAGTGATATTAAGTATTACCTTAATGAAAATGTATAGATTGGTGTTTCAGAACTATCGTCACTCATGTGTTGTTTTAATTTTGGCAGCATAACAGATTGAAAAACACTTTGAATGGTCCAGAAAGAGTTCGAGATTCCATTTGATATCTCTTGACCACCTAATTACCCACAAATACTAAGCTGTTTAGTTATTTAATATTACTCATTTTTCAAAGCTAGTCACTCTTACCCTGCTGCATCAACTTAAAAGTTCACTTTTAGATTCTTCTGGTATTTAGTATAAACAAAAAGAAAATTATTTCTAAGAGGCTATATCATGCATGGTTTTCATATGAGTTAATATGTATATGCATTTATCTGTAAACCCCTTCCATTATCCATAATGTCTTTAAATATTTTAGTTAAATTAGAAAAAAATGTGACAAGGAACAAGAACTTTTTCAGTACCAAGTACTTTACATATGCTGATCATTCATGACAGTCATGGTCATATTATTTATATTTATATGATCATTTAAGACCCACCCTCAGTGTTTGAGAGATAGGAACAAGGTTTGTGATTTCATTGATACACAGTACTGCCATATGAAGAAACTGCAATTTAGTGTCTTAGCAAATAGTCTGGAGTACCAAAAGATTAATTGACATGCTCGGGGTCACACAGTCAGTATGTTAGGAATCTTTCTGAATTTAGGCCTTTCTATTACAGCATGCTACTTCTTAGATCTCAACATGCACATATGAATATGAATATTTATATGTGTGTATATGAGTGTGTGTTTATAAATAATTAGATTACATGTTTGTGTGAATATGTATACATATAAGGCCAGTTGTATAAGTATAGAAAATATAAGTATAAACATATATGTATATGTGAATTATATATATGCCTATATAAAAATCTGTATTTTATATAGTTCCACTGATAAAAATTACTATCTTTTTGTGTCCTATCATCTTGTCAAATTTTGGTCTCTGTATTACCATGTGGCGCATGTCTTATTAATGATAGAAAAACTTGCTCTATATTTTTTAGTATATTCTAACCTGAAGAATTTCTCAGGTTTCTGCTAACTACTTGGGCTTAAAATAGATTTACTTGCTATTTTCTGTTTTTGATGTTCCTCTTTAAACTATATTTGATAGGAAGGAGCCACATTTTTGTATTTAATTTTTAGATATCCTCTCCATTTAAGAAATAGTAGGCAGGAGAGTATTTTGTGAAAAAACAAAAGTAAAACAAAGAAACAAACAAAACATGTCATGCCCCTAGACCAAGAATATTTAGGATATATTAAGATATAATTCTGGTTTGCTCCTCTTAGAGAAGAATAGAAAAGCCAGCCTCTCCCCCTTTCCTCCAGGAAGGAATAATTGGATAATTAAGATAATTTAGATAATTAAGTAAAATTTTAGAGACACCCATGGATACCTCCACATCAATGCATTTGACAATTCAAGCAGACATATACATCTTATATGGGCAGCACATAACACATGAAGTTTCAATCATGGTTCTGAGTGAGTCACATAATATCTCTGACTCAGTTTCTTTGCTGGTAAAATAAGGCAGTTGGAATGAATGACCTCAAAGTTCCCATTTCATGTAATATTTTATGACTTTATGCCACTATAGAAAACAAAAAGGAATATTTTTCAATTATAAACTTGAGACATGTTTTCAAGAAATTTATGATGTCATTGTCAAGAGAAAATTATACATCGAAATTAAATAATAATGTAAAATAATAATTTTGAGTGTTCCCAATTATGTGATTCCAAAATTGACCTACTCCATTAAAGTGCCAAGATTTTAATGAATTCCCTGAGCTGGTGCAAAGAATTTTTAGGAAACTGATATATTGAAGTTCTATTAATCTGTAAGAAATGTGAGCATGTCATGGGAGGAGTTAGTTCAAGGACCTCTCAGAATATTTTGTTGTGAGATATTTTTTTCAACATTCTTGGCAAAATAAAAATAGAAAATTAAAAAAAATGTATGAGAATATAAATTTAGAGCTAGAAAGGAGCTCTAAATTCATTAAAATTAATTCATTAATTTTACACATTATGAAACTGAGAAACAAAGCAGTTAAATAACTTATTCTGGGTTAAACAGCTAATAAATGAATGAGTTAGGATTTGAATTCAGGGGTTCATGACTCCAAGTCTGTTATTTCATCCATCACAATATCTAGTGACCAAAACTAAATTAAAAACTGCTGAATATCTTCAAAGCAAAGAAAAAAACAACTTATGCAATACATGCACCTACACACATATGAATGCATGTGTATGTATGTATGGTTGTTTGTTGTCCTTTGTCTTTGAAGAGGGCCAAAATAACATCACCTTGATAAAGTGAAATTTCAGTGTGTTCAACTGTCCTTGATCAGACCAATGCAAGTATGGAATGAATGCTCTACCAAAAGCTGGGAACAGATAATCTGTGTGAATGTTTGGGGAGCATATTCCTCATTTGCACATCCTGCATTTACTTTGTGCTTCTCAATTCTGCTTTTCTCAAGGAGCACAGCAACCTTTCTGATGTGGGCACACCATGCTGAGCAGTCCTGTACCAGTGTCTCCCATGTTGCACAGTCAAATCCAAAGTTCTTGAGAGAGACCTTGAGAGTGTCCTTGTATCTCTTCTTCTGGTCCCCATGTGACTACCTGCCCCATGGGAATTCTCCATAAAGTCTTTTTCACAAGCCTACATTTTGTAATAGAAACACAAAAATCTCTCTAACTTCATTTGTTCCTACATGATCAAAAACACTTGTTCATACCCATTCACCCCAAAATTTCAATGCCAGGCAAATACCCCTAGGAATTCTAGCATAAAAGAAAGTCTTCACATACACCAAAAATATTCATTGCAACTTTTTTGTGTAACCTGAGAGTTTTTTTTTAAGTTGGCCATTCATTAGAAAATACACACACAAGCACATGTGTATGTGCTTGTGTGTGTAGAGAATGTGTATGTGAATGTGTATGTGTATGTGCTTGTGTGTGTAGAGAATGTGTATGTGCTTGTGTGTGTAGAGAATGTGTATGTGAATGTGTATGTGTATGTGCTTGTGTGTGTAGAGAATGTGTATGTGCTTGTGTGTGTATTTTCTAATGAATGGCCAACTTAAAAAACAATTCTCAGGTTACACAAAAAAGTTGCAATGAATATTTTTGGTGTATGTGAAGACTTTCTTTTATCCTAGAATACCTAGGGGTATTTGCCTGGCATTGAAATTTTGGGGTGATTGGGTATGAACAAGTGTTTTTGATCATGTAGGAACAAATGAAGCTAGAGAGGTTTTTGTGTTTGTTTTTATGGGGTTTTTTACATAATTCTAAATTGGTTCTGGAAAGTTGGAACTATTTCACACTTTCACCAAGTTTATATTCCAATGCATACATTCTCAAAACTGATCTAAAATTATTTGTATTTTGTGGAAACCTTGATACTTTGATGAGTATGGTTTTAAAACTCACAATTGACTTAATGATTTATGATTTAGAACAATATTTCATACTACTATTAACTGAAATTTGTTTGTGAACTGTTTATTCGTATATTCTGACCACTCAACTGCTAGAGAATATCTCTGTCTTTTGTATTTGTGTTAATTCTCTGCATATCCTGAATATACTAGGTATATTAGAGCATTTGTTGGAAAGATTGTTATGCTAACGAGAGTTAAAGATCTTCCCTGCCCATTGATGGACCTGCCCATTAAGCAAAGCTTAATTAGGGGAGGTCCACACCTTTCCTTAATTCCTTAATTTCTAATGAGGCACTGGTTTTCAAGGTTGAGTGTCTAAACACTCTGAGGGGTTTTACTTTGAGACTTACTCATTAGAAGTACTTGTTTCCTCAGATGAGACTCTGAGCAGCTGCTAAGGAGTTCTTCCCCCCAGGTTTAAAAACTCAGATGTTGGCGTTTCTGTCACATAATTATGTATGTATGGTCAGACAGCTGAATCTGTCTGCTGATATGTAATGCATGTACTGCTTACAGTCAGATGGTTGTAAACCCTGTTTGTTGGTCTTCATTTCTCTTTTGCTATTTTCTTTGAAGTTTAGGGTACTTATTTTAAACTAAGTGAATGATATATTGTGCTTGAGCAGAGTAGATTGCTAGCTCCTCAAAAGTTACTTTCCTTTTAGAAAAGCAGATCTAAGAACCTGTACAGCAGCCTCTCCCATGTATACTGGGGCTCTTGCTGATACAAAGGCATTTATTCCCCCTGGGAAACAGTTGTTTTTTCCTGTGTTGGTTACATTATATGTACAAAAGTAGTAAAACAATTCATTCTTCTGTTGATTCATTGTTGTAGATTATGTCTCTCACTTTTTTTCCCTCTTATCAGATTATTATTGCTTAAACTTCTATAATCTCTCTCTACACACACACACACACACACACACACACACACACACACACACACACATATGGTATATAAAATATATATATGTATACACATATATATCATATTGGTAAAAATTCTAATGTTATTGCATTGTGAATAATGTTAGCATTTCACTTAAGATTCAAAATTTTTAGCATAAAATTTTCCTTCTATTTCTATTTATTTCTTGACTTTATGTTGTCAGAAGCTTTTTTCTGAATACATTACTGTACCCAGGTGGTTTTATTTTTTGTTTGTTTTTATACAATCAAAACATTTTGTAATGAAATATCTTTGAATTCCTGACATAAATCAAAATTGTTTGGACATTTTTCTTGTCTAGAAATTTATTTAAAATTGTCTTTAAAATAAAATTATTAAAATTGTCACAAATCATGTTGTAACTAGCATGTAACAGTTTCATTCTTCTACTTTATTCCTTCTTGATTTGTGATCAGACTATATTTGTCTCATAAAATGAGTTTAGTAATATGCTCTCTTTCTCAGTTCTTAGAAATAATTTATGTAACATAGGCATTAAATTCTCTTTAATCTTTTAATAGAACTGATCTTGGTGAATTTATTAATACATTAATTTGTTTTGTTTTTCCAACTACAAGTTTCTTGACTTAAATTGTTAGTTTTTTTGTCAAAGCATTCATTTCTTTGTCACCTTCACCCCTTTTGGCTCTTCCTTTCCTCTACCCAGATTGAGGTATGGTTCAAAACCCTATTTTCCAATCTTAATCAAAATTTTTGCTTCAAAAATATTTTTTCCCCATGGTGTCTTTGTACTCTTGACTCCTAACTTTCTTTTTCATGCCACATAAAACTCCTTATTTTGAAAGTTCACTCTACCTTTGGACTTGGATGGAAAATATCCTTTTTCCTGGTTCTTCCTTTGATTGGCTGGATCTTCTCATGACCTCTATTTTCAGGAAAATATCTAAACCAGGCATCTCTTTATTCTTTATAGGCTGCATGCATGATCCTCAAGACGTTGTCTCCCATGCCCTGTGTGTATGAAAACCTCCTTCACTTTCATATTCTGTCTTTCATCTACCTTTTGCGTGTTGTCTTTATCCCCTCCCCTGTTAGGCTGCAATCATGGAGGATGCAGACCGTCATTATTTATGCTTATGTTTATATTTCCAGTAATTATCAAGCGCATGGACATAGTAAGTTGTTAATAAATAAAAACTGGTCCAACTTAACTGGGATGCTACTTTGCAGGAAATCTTAACTTACTTTGGCTTTATCTTTATTTCTATTTTGTTGAAATTCCATTCTCATATTCATGAGATCCTTAATGTTCCTTTTAACTGTTCCTCTAGAAGTCCTTATATTTCCCTAGTTAGAATTAGAGTTTCTACAGGACCAAATTAGAGTTCCCCCTTTTTTTCCCATTCTGTGCTATTTTCCACTTCTGTAACTATTAATAAAAATCCTTTGCAAACCTTTGCTTAAAGTCACTCTAAGAAACATAACTTCTTGATGTAAGCAGTGATATGTGGTGAGCTTCACCTAGGAGGCATATGTTTAATTTGCATAAAGGCATATCACCTTTTGACAAAAACTTACAACTTGTAAAGTTAATCAAAGTATCTTTTCTTTGGAATTATGTCATCACTGCTACATTAAATGCTGACTCTCCCCAGGGACTCATCTTTCCCCTTCTTGGCAGTGGGATATGGTCCTAGGACCATGGTCAATAGATTTTGAATTAAAAGGAAATTTAGAAGCCTCCCAGTCCAAACTCCTCCATCTATATATTAGGAAACTGAGGCACAGATCATTTAGATGACTTAGCAGGGTCACACAGCTAGTAAGTGTCTCAGATGGTGCTCTACTCATATTTTCATGATTTAAAAACTAGCTATCTATACTTAAACTATGGGTACAGTAGAAGAAAATAAGATGAGAAAGAAAAAATGGATGGTACAATAGGTCATTTTGTTAAGGTGACTGTGGTCCGAGAAGGAAGAAAACCAATTAGAGTGATAAGGTGTGGCAGAAATCTGTACCCAGAGATCAAAGCTGTTCAAGGACAAAGAAAGCTAAGTTTGTTTTGTTTTGTTTTGTTTTCATTTCCTAGTGCTAGAAATCCATTGACCATTCTTTGGAAAACTGATCAGCTTCAAATGTGATTTGTGGTATAAACCATAAAATTCATAAGAGGTAATATGTGGAGGGTGCTTTGCAAACTTTAAAATGATTGATATTATTAAATTAGATTTATATTTTGGTTGGCTTTGCCTAACAACTTTCTTTGTCCATTCTTTCTTTGTCACAAAGGTAAGCTGGGGAGGATTTACAAGTAAATTAAGTTGAAGTAATTTTTTTAAGTTTAATTAATTGTTAATTTTAAACAATTTTTGCCTGTTAAATTTTGAGCTCTGAATTCTCTCTCTTTTTCCCACATCTCTCTTATCTACTGAGAAGGCAAATAAATTATACCAATTAATTAGGCATGTGAAATCATCCAAAATATATTTCCATATCATAAAAATTAAAAAAAATACATAAAGAGAAAAAAATATCTCTTTATGTTTACATTTATTTGTTTCAGAATTTATCAGTTTATCAATTCTCTCTCTCTAGAAGTAGATATCACTTTTTTTTTCATCATGTATACTTTGAAAGTGTCTTGTATCATTGTATTGATCAAAGTAGCCAGGTATCTCATAGCTGATCATCATTACAAAATGCCTGGTATTGTGCACAACAATTTCCTGGTTCTTTGCACTTCACTTTGCATCAGTTCCTATAGATTTTATGATACTTCCTCCCTGAAAACACCTTGATAGTAATTTTTTAAAGCAAAATCCTAAGACACAACTTGTTCAGTCATTCTACAGTTGATAAGGACATCTCAAAATCTAATTCTTTGTCACCACAAAATGATTCTATGAAATGTTGTGTATATATGTCTTTCTTCCTTTGATCTCTTTGGGGGTACAGACCTGATACTGCTGGATAAAGGAGGATAAGCAGTTATACAGACTTTTGGTCAGTCCCAAATTATTAGCCAAAATTATTTATTTTTTATTTTTTTTCCTCATTCCCTCCAGTATTTGCCATTTCTAATACACCTATGTCAGAATTGTTATATTTGTCTGTCTCTAATTAATAGTGATTTAGAGCATTTTTTTGTATGACTATTGACAATTTTGATTTCTTCTGAAAATATCCTGTTCATATCCTTTCACGTTTTGCTAATTGTGGAATGGCTTTATTTTTTATAAATTTAACTCAGTTCCTCATATACTTGAGAAATAAGGTCTTCATTAGAGAAACTTATTATACATATTTTATTATATTAATTCATCATTTATAGCACCATTTAGCAAAATGAAGTTTCCTCATTGTCTCTTTCAATTAGGTGTATATTTTGCTTTTGCTTTGTCTGTGAATCATGATTGTTACCCCGTTTTCTTTTTTATTTTTTACTTTAGCTGAAGCATATTAGATTTTTATCTAGCTTTATGTTTTAACTCTGTATGTCTTTCTGTTTCAAGCATGTCTTTTGTATACAATATATTAGTGGATTCTTATTTCTAATCTATCCTACTTTTTCTGTTTTCATGGGTAATCTCATCCCATTCACACTCACTGTGACCAATACTAATGTATCATTTCCTTGCACACTATTCACTTTTATTTGTACTTCTACCTCCCTTTTTATTCTGCCCCTCCTTAAAACTCAGTTTTACTTTTGACCACTACCTCCTCTAAACCACCCTACCCTTTATCATTCCCTAATCTATATCTTTTATCATCCTCCCATTTTATTTCCCTATTGACTGAGGGTTTTCTATATGCAATTCATTATGTAAATATACACACATATGTGTATGTACATGTAAACATATACAGGAATATATAAGCATATAAAAACAAACACATGCATATATATATATATATATATATATATATATATATATATATATATATATATACGTATACATCTATGTAAATCATAGTTTTCAGGTTGTCTAATTAAAATTCTTGAATCATTTCTCCTTCATCTGTTTTCCAGGTTCAGCTATTTCTCTTATGAGAAACTTCACATTTTTTTCCATTTTTTCATTCTTTTGACTTTATTTTATTTTTTCTTTAAGTATCATGAAGCCTCAATTTACCAAATTCTAATTTTAAAGCAATTATTTTCTTCAATGAGATTTTGTCCCTCTTTATTTGTCAATTCCAAATTTAAAGATCTTCTTTTTGGTGAATTTTTTACCTTTTCCACTTGGTCTGTTCTGTTTTGCATAAAGTTCTTTTCCTCAGTAAATTTTTGTACTTCTTTTACCATTAGATCAATTTTGGGTTTTTTAAAGTGTTATTTCTTTGGTATATTTTTGTATCTCTTTAAGCTGTTAATTTTCTTTTCATAATTTTCTTTTCCCAATTTTTCTTCTGCTTCTTGTCTCTTTAACTCTTTCAGGAATTCTTTTTGGCCTTTTGACATTTTTCTTTGAGACTTTGCTTATAGCAATTTTCAAATTGCTGTCTTTTTAAAAAGCTTTTATTTTGTTTTTCCCTGCCACTATAACAGCTTAATATTGCTAAATCTCTTTGTTGTTGTTGTTTACTTAGTTTTCCAGTCTATTTGTTGATTTTGAATTGTATGTTAAAGTTGAGCCCTTCTCATCTAGAGACAGGGAGGCACTGTGCCAAGTTCTAAACTTTTTATGCTGCTGTTTTCAGGACTAGTTCTTGCAGTGACAAGTGTCTACAAGTCTTTAGCGCATCTGAGGTGGTATTATCCTGGGAGAAGTGTGGATACTGCTTTCTCAGTATGTCTTCCAGTCTTTACCCAAGAAGAGTTCCTGTTCTACTACAGTTTCAAGTATAACTCTCCTCTTCTATCTGGTTTTGGGACATAGAACTGGTTGCTGTCAATAGAGTTGCCAATCATCTCCATCACACCCAATGACAGTAAAGGATCCCTATCAAGTTTTTTCTAATCTCTGTATTAAGAACTCACAAGGCTGCTGCTGCTGCTGTTGCTATTTCAGCTACCTCTAAGCTCACAGCTGGTACTCCTGTAAGCACAAGGCCTGTACCTACTACAGTGTTAAAATCTTCTCCTGCATATCTCCTCAATGTTCTTTAGCTTGATAAAATTCTCCCTCTGACCTATTTTACCCCTGTAGCTCCAAAATTTGAGTTGAGGTATTATTTTAATTTTTTTTTGAAAGAGAGAGTCAGGAGACTTCAACTGTGTCTCAGCCTGTGCTATATCATCTTGGCTCAGTTCATTTTTTTTCACTTTACTTGTCCAGCAATAGTCCTCATTCAGTGTTCTCTCACCATCCCTCAGAGTTGTACTTCAGAAATTACTTACCACCTACTCTACATATGGGGCAACTAGATGGCACAGTAGATAAGAGTGTTGTGACTGAAGTCAGAATGTCTCATCATTCTGAGTTCAAATCTAGCCTCACACTCACGCTAGCTGTGTGACCATAGGTAAGTCACTTGCCTCCATTTACTTCAGTTTCCTCATCTGTAAAATGAACTGAAGAAAAAAATGGCAAACCATTCCAGGATCTTCATTAAGAAAACCACAAATGAAGTCGTGAAGAGTCAGACATGACTGAAAAACAACTGAATATTTTGTATATATGCTGTATGTTTGTAGTTCGATTTCATGTCTTTTCATCATTAAAATGTGATCCTATTGAGAAAAGCAACTGTGTTCTTTTGTATTGTTTAGCAAATTCTGGACCACCATAAGCACTTAATAAATGTGTCTTCACTGGTGAATATTATCATACATTTATAAACAAGACAGAACACAATGACCCATGATGATTCTAGAGAACCAGTGATGAAAGAGCATGCTATTTATCTTTTCAACATCTAGCAGAATGAACCAAACATTTTTGGACATGACCAATGAGTCAATTTGTTTTTTCTAATTCGTATATTTGTTACAAAGGTTTTGATTTTGTTTTGCTCTTTTCCAATGGAAAGGACCAAGGGTGAAGAGGAATCAATGAGAAAGAGAAAATTAATTTTTGTTTAATTGATAAAATAATTAAAAAACCCACTAAATTTAGCTTATACCTTTCCTCTAAAGTGTTAGAATTTATTGGTTTACTTGAATTGTTTTTTGTTTATGGTTACTAAATTTAGATTTTAAAAGAAATGCAGCCCCACTATTTATAAATTCCAGTCTTCTTTTGGAAACAAAGGTGAAATGAGGGACTATAGGCCATAGAATCTGGTATACATTGTTATATATTCTCATTTTGTTACTTGGCTTTCCTTTGTTTCTCTTTTTTGATCAAAAGGGAAGGATAGCTCAGTAATAGAGTGTTATATATATGGGAGTGGAGTAGAGAAATTATTGCAATATAAAAAGTTGAAATACAAACCAATTCTAATTCTGCCTAGCATTTTCTAAAATATGTGTATTAAGTTATAAAGCCATTGTTTTGGTAGTCTCATTTTCACACCTCATGAAATTTCTACAAATAGAAATTAATCCTGCTGAAACTCTATTTGGAATTTCCTTTGTATATTTTCTTTACTCATTTTTTTCTATAAGATCCAATCTGAATTTTTTTTTTATTAAAATAAACGTTTTAATTGTCAACAGAGATCAGGAATTTAACATTCACAGAGAGACATGGTTTTAGGGCATAGACAATATAGGGATTTGTTTTGCTTGACCATGCATTTTTATGAAAAGGATTTTATTTTTTGTTTACTAGATGGGGAGTAGTAGTAAGAACTGACATGTTAAAAGCAAAAAAGTTTATTTTTTTTTTAATATTAAAGTTCTTATATATCCCTTCAACTTCAAATATTATCTTATGAATAATTTCTAATCAATATTGATTATGCAGGTTTTCTTTACTTTGTCTAGTTCTAGAACCTTTACTTTTATCTCAGCATATTCAGAATGTTGACCTTGCCATTCAGTTTAGCTTCTCTGTCACTGAAATTAATCCAGTTTTTTTTTTTTTGTTTTTTAGTCTGGCGGTCAGAAATGAGCATTAAACTCCAGTGAAATGGTTGCATCCCACATTCAAAAGGAGCAACTGCAGATTCCCAAATTCTGCATTTCTCACATCAGCCAGGGATCCGATTAGTATTAGTATATGGCCTCATAATAGCTTCCCAGAAATACTTTTTCCTGAGCCACTAAAAACAAGCAAGGACAGGAAGTCCAATTTGCTCCTTCCATTCCCACTGACTTCTTCACCCCTGATCCATTACACTGGATGTCCAGTCTCCTTCATAGAAGGAGATTACGCCTTTCCCCAGTAATCATTCTAATTAACTATATCAGATTTTCTTCATTGAGTTTTCTTGCTTTCCCCCTTCTCCTGAGGACAAATATGTCCTGCTTGACAAATTAGCTGTTAATTTGTGATAGTCAGCCTTTCATGATCCTTTCTCCCCTTATAATGTGTGATGCATGACAATGTATGACTATCTGATGCCCTGACCTTACTACAGGCTAAAACTTGAATGTATATGATGACCATGTCAATCCAATGGTAAAATATTTTTAGGGAAAATGAGACATGTAGGAAGTGATCTTCTCTCCAAGATCACGTTTGAATAAAAAATAGCATAATAGTAGAAACAATGACAATGGATTGCATCTACAAAACACACATTTTTTTTTACTTATTAGATTTCTATAACACATTTTGTGCTATTGGTATTTTCTTTTGTGCTATTGTTATTTTCTTTTGCTACATGAGGAAACAAAGACTGAGAGAGCTCAAATAATTTGTTTATGGGCATACAGATAAAAAATGTGGGAAGCAAGATTTAAATAGAGTTATTACTCCTTATAAGCCCATTAATCTATCCATTGTGCTATCTACTTTCCTGAATATTACTTTAAACTTTATCCAAGTAAAAAAAAAGAAAATATTTAGTCATTATCCAGGTGTTTGGTCTATACAACTGGCTATTTGGAGAATACGAATTTTATAGGAAGCACTCATATCTCTCATAATCTTACACCAAATATGTGTAATCTATAATTTCTTCAATTCAAAACGATTTTAATTGGTGAATTCCTTTGTTGTTTATATGTGGATTGCCTTAAATCCTTTCTCATCCTCACCTGTGAGCTGATATAATTAGATGGATTTCTGATAATAGTTTCGAGAATTATGTCAATATAGTGATGTTCAAGAAACTCCCTTAGAAGCATTACTTGCTTTCCTCAACCAAAATGATGTGCTAGTTACCAAGCCTTTTGAGCAAAATACTACAGTTGTTTTTTTCTTTAACTTCCTATGAATATTTTGTATACCACTTTGTTCTTAAATAGAATATAATGTCTTTATATTTTGGATTTTCAAATCCCTGGTATGTGGGAAACATTATTTATTATATCCAGAAAGCAAATTATGTACTATAAAAACAAGAGTCTGATACAAATATTTCCAGAAAAATATCCAATCAATATATCAGTAAATAAAATGAATAAATTGTTAATTAACTTGAAGTATAGGTACATTGAAATGAAAAGTTCAAAATATCATATTGAATGTCTTTTTCTGCCTTATTGACTTGCTCTGCTTTTTAAAATTCACTTTGAACAAAAAGAAATCAGGTCACTTGATATCTATTTACTGAAAGTCTTACCAATTTATTCAGGTATCAGAAAGTCAAATCTGTCATAGTAACAAAAATCTATACTCAATAACAATGCAGAGAATGACACCATTCCCAAGGCTCCCCCCTTGCAAAGCTTCCCACAATCTAGCTCCACTAAACAAAACTCAAGCAGACCCTCTTAAACAAAATCACAATCACTTTCACTCACACTAGCCAGCAGCTTGCTTGCCTGCTTAATTCCTAGCTCTGACTACTATCTCACTAATTTCCTTCCAATTCTGTGCTAGCTCTGCCTCTTCCTGTATCATTCCTTACTGTTCCACCCATTCAGCAAGCTCCTTCTACCACAGGCTCCATGTGACTCAGGCTTCTCTGTGATCCATGTAGGTCACATGGGCTTATTAATGAATGGAAAAGATCTGTCCATTCAAATTACCATTACAGTGTTTATTCCAGGTAACAAGTTACATAAAATTAAAAAAAATTCCTATTCAGTGTTTTAGTATTTTCTACTACCCTTCTTAAGAGAGCTAAGGCATGACATTTTATTTTATAAAGTAAACTATTATAGCCAAAAATATGCTGTCAATAAATATCTTGTTGAAAATTACAGAGATTTTATATTAAACATTCACATCATTTCTGGACAATATTTAACAGCTCATTCAAAACAAATAATAAGCTCCTTGCTTATGCCTGCTGAAAAAAAATTCCTGAAATACATCTGTACCACATGACGTCTTCATCACATAAAACAAACAACAAGAGTGTCATTTTTATCAATGCATGTATTCAGTATCTATATTCCCTTCACTTTGCCAACCAAAAGGAAGTCTCTATTTCTCTTATATTATTGGAATTTGTGGTGATTTGTAAGTAAAATGATTGGTTAAGATTACCTCCAAAACAGTAATAATAGTAGTTATCTTTTTGTGTCATTGAATTAAAGGCTAATGATAAGCATTTAAAATCCCAGAACTTTAATATGTAAGAAGTGCCTACACAGCCATTTTGAACTCTCTGAGCTTATCAACTATCCCTCAGCTTCCTTTTCCATCTGCCCCTGCAGATCACCACATGTGATCCTAGAAATTGAGGAAGCTCTTCCATCTTGTTTTCCTTTGTATATATTTTCTCATTTCTTTGGAATTTAAACTAATTAACTCAAGACTTCTCTTTTTCATTTATTTTTAAACTTTTGAATAGCATAGTGATTGGCATATAAGAAGTGCCTAATAACTGCATGTTGATTTGGTTTGACTACAAAATACATTAACAATACATGGAGTTAACAAAACATTTTTTCTGTGTATTTCAATATTTCAAGAACTGATTATTTCACTCTTTCTATGCCTTAGTCTATAATTTTGATGAGTCGTGGGGGAAAAATCATCACTTGCTGGTCAATCCCCTAATTATGCCTCTGACATATAGTAAGTATGTGAACATCACCCAGTCATTTGACTTCCCTGTGCCTCAGGATACTATGTAATATTACAAGTTATAGACAAATTAAAATCTGAATATAAGTGGAAGGAATTTCCACATAGGATTTCCTTACTCTAATGAAAACTCAAGTTTGGTCAGATTTTTATGTATTTATCTTAATCATCTAATTCAACAAAAAATATTCTACCAGAAATTACTTTTAAATGTAAGAAACAAATTAATATATGTTTATTTCAAAATTCAAAAAGAAATTCCCAATGAGTATATGAAATAGTGAATATATGAAGTGGAATATTTTAAAATAATTACTAAATAGCTATAATTACTATTTATGGCTCTCTCCTCCTCTTTTACAGGAAAATATGAGGTAGGGTAGAAAACTGCATATATCTATATACACACTCAGAATCTTTTTCAGTGTTGTAAACATGTATATTTTTCAATAGTGTTGAAAGTGGATTTTTGTGAAGGCCTAACAGGCTCATTTTTTGTTTTGTATTTACCATTTTGCTATGTATGACTCCTCAGCGAACTGTAGAGCCAATGAGCATTTCAGATTATAAATCCCTTCAGTGTCTTCTTTTCTCCCTAAATTACTACCAAAAAATCGTTTAAAAAAAAAAAGCGTACTTCAAAAGATTAAGGAATATTTTCCTTTATCCAACCTGAGAAGTGTTATGTATATATACACAAACACATACACACACAAATTATCTACATGGATTGTGCATATATGTATATGTATGTACATATGCGTATATCTATATCTATCTATGGATGTGTATATATGCATGTGTGTTTGTGTGTGTGTGTGTATTCCTTTAGATTTGCTGCAGATTTACTACCAAGGACACACTCTTTCTCAATCTCCTGTAGTTAATGATATATATTTTCCTTACAAGCATATTATTATTTTCTTTGTAAAGCCAATCAATCAATAATGGTTTATTGATATCTATTATATACCAGTCACTGTGCTAAGTACTGGAGGTTCAAATTAAAAAATATATATAATTCTTGCCTTCAAGGAGTTTACATTCTAACGAAAGAAGACAATATACAAAAGGAAAATGAATAATAGTGGGGAGATGGGGAAAGGCAGGAGTATAGAGGAAAAGTCAGTCAGAAAATTCCCAAGATACTGCATTCAGTTAAGAAATAAGGAGCTGTCTTAACCTAAACTCACTACTTAAATGGAGGTTTTCAGTTCATAGCATCAATCTCCAATCAGAGAGGCAGAGATAAGTGATGAGCTGGCAAACCAAGGCTAATGAAATCTTATAGGATGACAAGGTTATCCCAATAATGAATTTCATGGGGCATAGTAAAGATGTGAGTCATAGATGTCCCAACATAGTGCAATCAGGTGAGAAGGGAGGAAATGTTAGATCGAGTCATGGTTAATATAAGAAATAGTCATCTTTTATTATTTTTCTCACATAATCTACAGATAGGACAACTAAAAGTGTGAATGACACATATTTCCTTCAACTATTTGTAGAGTATGCTGCACTCTGAATGAATAAACTACTGTAAAATCTCTCTTTGGCTTGTGCTAGCTAGTTGATGACCTAAAGAAAATTCACTCACAATGAATGAATAGGGTAGTCAGGTGATGTTCACAAATTACCTTGGAGATCATAGTTAATAGCTTGATCTTACCTCTTTGCATAATAGGGAACTGCTGGAGATATAAGCAAATAAGCAGTACTTTGCTGATAAAATATAGGTTCCTTAAGGGGAAGTGGTATTTCATGTTTATGTCTTTGTACTCTTGGTATTTTACCCAGTGTTTGACACATAATAGATCCTTAATAAAAGTTTATTGGTCACTGACAAATTGAGCAGGGGAATAAGGTGCATCTTGCAGATAGTTTTGAGACATTCATTTAAATAAAGACCACCAAAACACAAAGAAAATTGACAATTTAGGAGGAATTGTCCCAGAAAGATGTGAATAGGTCCAATATCAGAGATAAATGATATAGATCATATTATGACTATAGGCATCATACTGTGAACACCATATGATTGAATTGCTCCTAGAAAAATAATGGAGCATTATTTCATTGATGTTGGAATCTGTTCTAATTAATGTAAGGAAACTTCTGTCAATGTCAAATAGAACCTATTCTGCAACATATTCATAAGCAATTGTCTAAAGCATTAGTGTCTTCCTTAAGGTGTAGCAGTAAGCACCCTGACATACACAAGGGGGCCTGCTATATCAAGTTTTTGATATGTTTTCTAAAAAGAAAGGCAACTTTTGGGGGGTCAACAATCACTTTAATCAAGCACATATATCATTCATTAATTTGGGGAGAAAAATCAACACCCTAAACTTCAGAGAAAATTCAGAGAAACTGGAATCAACACACATGCTTCCAACTGTCTGATCACTATATAAATATATAGTTGCCAGAGAGAGAAGCCCCACATCTGGGTTTTCAAAGCCAGTGGGCTGTTTAGCAGCTTCCCAGAGTCTCATTTGGCAAACAAAGCTGCTTTCAAAAACTAAGCCCCAAATTAAAATGTCAACTCAGAATATTTATGCATTTTTTGGAGTCAGAGGGCATCCACAACCCTTGAGAACTAGTGCTTCATTAACAAAAGCTGTGGACCTAAACATCTTCCCAGGCCCATTAATGGGTGGGAAAGATCTTTTTAAAATCTTGTTATTCAATCAAAAGCATCTGATTATACTAAAACAAAAACAGCAAAAGATTCTACTTTGCTTTCCCTTTCATAAGGCTACAAAACTTGTATATTTCAGAAGTAGGAATAGACCTCACATTTTCCTAACTCCAAGCCCATTATTCTTTCCAATCAATGTCATGCTGTCCCTTTCTTTTGAAATATTGTCCAGTGGAATTATAATCACATATACCTGTAAGATTAGAGAGAAAGGACACAGAATCACCATAAGAGGAAACAGAGAAATAATCTTGCTCATGAAAACATTACATATAAGATTATGTGAAATCCTTTATATTCTTGAATCTTCAACCTTTCAGTCTCTAATTAGCTCAACATAACTGGGGTGATCTCATTGGAGCATATCCCTAGGTAATTGCTTTCATTTCTCAGGCAAAAGATGTTTGAAATTCTTCATGACCTGGCTACTAAAATGGAATTAAAAGATGCAATTTTAACTCTCTCAATAAGAATAGAGAAGTAGTAGTATAGAGTAGTTAGCTCTGGGGAAAGGAAAACATGAGTTCACATCCTGCATCAAACAGTTACTGGTTATATTACCCTGTGTGTGTCACTTGATCTTTTGATGCTCTAGGCAACTGTTTATGAGATAGAAGATAAAGATCTTTACAATTCTTTCACATAAAAATTCTGTATAGTAAAGAAATCTCAAGTTCAGTCTCTAACCCTTCAAAACATATGAGAGAGAGAGAAGAGAGAGAGAGAGAGAGAGAGAGAGAGAGAGAGAGAGAGAGAGAGAGAGAGAATACTTTTTACTTCTTTAATCATTAACTGCCTTTGTTCTCAATAACATATTGAATAGAACAGGCAACATGATTACATGAAGCTTAGAATACAGTAAGATATTTTAAATAACAAAATATGGACAATTGCATGAATACTGTGTGGGAAGGAAAAATGCACCTGTCTATCTACTTCTATAATATTCATCATAAAAATAGCTATGAATTCTGACAAATGAATTCTTTTAGCATGAAACAAAAGTGAAAAGTGTCATATTGCCTTGTAAATGCTCACCCAGACTTCTAGTGTGTGAAAAGAAAGTAAAGTTACTATATATATAGTGGTAATTTCTGTGGTATCTAACAACTTAAATTAAACAATTATTGCTAGCTGCTGCCTGATCAAGAAGTGCGAAAATTAATTGGACATCCATGTACCTTCTCACTTAAATAAAAGGATTTATCAACTACTTCACAGAGAAGAGATTTAACATGGCATGTTTCAGCCTTAGTAGACTTAGTAGACTACTCTTCCACAGGAGTGTGTTGTTGTACTCTCTACCAGGTGTTGTTGCCTTATAGTCCTTATTTCTTTTGCTACTGATGCTTGAAGAGGACCAATGATGGCACAAGGTTAATATCTTGACTTGTGAGAGAAGTAGATATGAACAGGGCAGTGCTGCACAAAGTCATCAGCCTCATCTTTCATGCTGAGAAACTTGCTGTCATGCTGAGTCAAGCGCAGATGCAGGCAAATTTGGTAGGAATTAGGACTGAGTATTGAGATATTTTGGGGAAGGAATTTCATTTTATAAACTGTGGGTGACACTTGGAATGGTCAGTGAAAGCTCTGTGTAGGTTTGTCATGGTCATTTGACCTTTAAGTCCCCACAGAAGCTGCATTTAAGTTTTACTTAATAGATCATCTCAGACAAGCAGGAGGACAGCTGGTTCCAGTTTCACTTCATCTAGGTGGTGATTTCATAGAGAGCTAAAGGCAGCTAGGATGTCAATTTCTGGTTAACATAAATTAGATGTAAGTATTTTTCTGCATATTGGTGACATACACACAAAATCAGTTTCTCAGTGATTTATCTCAATAGCAGAGAGGATATTAAAATAGGTAAGTAGGATTTGTAATACTGTGAGAATAATGGATTTAATTTCGTTTGACATAAACCTATCATCACCGCCTGAAGCTTTGCCAAATGAGAGTATAAATAATCCTGGATCCTAATTTTGCACATTTCTCCACTGAAATGTCAATGCATCAGCTGAATTGTTTCCAATATATCCAGTGAAGAAAGATGGAAAAAAAAAAACAAACTAGAGGATATCTACATGTCTGGATAAAGAAAAGAAATAAGCCTAGTGGACATAGCCCTTTTATAAGTAAGAATCATTTAGTCTCAACAAGGCAAACAAATCTGGATTTTAGTCATTGCCATTAGTCTCACTTTAAATTACATTTCCTGATTATATGCCAAAATATATCCTTTGAAGTATGTTAAAATATATTTTATCAAAACTGTCTATATTTATGCTTCCTGAAATACCCAGTTCATTTTATACACTGATCATAAGAACTAGGGTTTGAATGATTTTATTATTTTATTTAGTCCATGAGCCATTCTGATTACAAATTCATCTAATCCACTGTATACATATACACACATGTACATGCAACACACTATATATATATAAAAATATATGCATATATACCTGAAAATAAAATATGCTTGCATAAATACATGTAAATATATGCATCCACATATATACATGCATATATACATATAATGCTGGAGGAGGAAATGGCAAACCCCAAGAAAATCCCAAATGGGGTGATGAAGAGTTGGACACAATTAAAATAATAAGAACAATATATTCATATAATATACTTATATACACAACTACACATATATGTGTACATGCGCCTAAAGGGACTGTTGTGTGGATCTGTTACAGTTAATCTAAGAAAGAACATGGACAATAATCACAGAGAACAAGAAGGAAAAGATGGGATGATGCTTATACTAGCTGGCTGTTGCTAGCAATATCAACTGGACATTTGATTCTTTCAACCTATCCAAGTTTGTGAGATTATAACCAGTTCAAGTTGACCTCTGGGTACTCAGTTGTCTTTTCTTCAAATGATTTTTGCTTGTCTGAGGCAAGTTAGTCCCTTCTTCTCCCTAGATGTGTTGCCTTCTATTTGACCAATTTCTTCGATAACAGTTTGTGGGGATTGATTCAAATATCCTGTGATTATTTGAGGCTAGGAGTGAACTTTCATCCATACAAATGTATATCCAATAATCTTCCTGGGACGATCAATAACAATGCTATAGGTCTTTTTCTTGATTTTCTTCTTTCTATTTTTACTTCTCTTTTTGATCTTATACTGTTTGGGCTAGTCATTATTTGGTGTAATACTCTTAAATGAACTCAGTTACGACCTCAAAAATTCTTCAAGTTGTTTTCTAAAAACAAATTCATTGGAAAAATTCTGCAGAATTTTTTTTTACTTCCACTGTGTTTTAGCCTTTGAATCATTTGCAAATTAAATTACAGATTTGTATATGAAAGTGCTACTCTGAAGTCTCATCAGAGCATAGAGGTAAGCCCTGGTTCTTGTAGGCTACCTTGGTAGAACACAAACTCTACTATATCCTAGCAAACTGGAAAGAATTTTATTATGAGTCTGCTGGCCCTGTAGTTCAAAGAACTACTTGGCTAAGTTTTGTGCAGCTTTTGATCAGAAGAAGATTTATGACCATATGATGAATTTGTCAGTCACAACAATGCATGAAAAGTATTTTAAAATATATAAGATCATTTGGAAATCGTAGGATATGCAGTCACATATTTGGAGGTAAAAAGGACCTTCTTTATCATCTAGTCCAATTCTCACTTATAATTGAAGAAAATGAGGCACAGATCAGTGAAGTGGTTCAATTATCTTCACACAGCCAGCAGAGACTTGAAATGTACCTTAGTCTTTATATTTCCAAATCCAGGAATGTATTCTACTGACCTGATATGTCCATAGGTACTATTTTTTTTTTAAGTGTGAGGTACTGAAAAATGCATGCTAATTGAAAAACATGTTGATGTTGCTGCCTTCAAGGTATAGAAGCTGTTGATAGAAAAGTGAGGCTTATACACTTGAAATAATAGGAAAAAAAAATTATATTTGTATAACACTCTTAAGATATACAAAATACTTTACACACGTTATTTTATTTCATCCTCACAAAAACCCTATGAGGTAGATGCTATTGTTACCACCATTTTATCAATGAAAAAACTGAGACTCAGAGAGATTCAATCACTTGCCCAAGACACAGAGGTAGTAAATAAATGTTTGAGTCAGGATTTTATTTTAGGTCTCTCTGACTATTCACTGTGACACCTAGTGGCCAAAAATAGTCATTGCAACACAGGAGGTAGCCAGGTGTCAATATGTGTGGTAGTTTAGATTTCTGTGATAAATTTAGATCATTCCCGTTTCTGACGGCCTTATGAAATGTAAAAATTCAGTTACTCAACCCTCAATGTTATGTTTTTCTGTCAGGAAGCCTCATAAAAGTCTACACAATAAAAGCATTGACTAATTCTATTATTAAATGGTAAACCACTTAATCCATACATTCTTCTATTTCTGGAATCTGACATAATTCTTTCCACCTATTTAATAAAAAGGAATATTGACACAACACTTTAAGATGTTTGAAAACATTCTAAACAGTAAATGATTATCAGTGATTTTATGTAATTTTGTTATTATAATTTATATACAGGAAAAGATGGGTTGTACTTACACTGTATTTCACCTCTACTTAGAATATTATGGAAATATGTTATGGTTTAGTAAGTAACTAGAACACCACCACCAACAAAAAAAACCCCACAAAGTCTGGGCAACATATTTCATCATAATACAGGAATCAATGAAAAAAAGTGCTTTAAGTAATGTCATTCTCTTGCTTCTTGTTTTTAATCTTGACTTAAATAACTGCTCTAAAAGAAGAAGTGAAGAGTTCAGGGTAGATAATCATGAGTTTCAGTCCAGGTCAACAATTACTGATCATCACAGGGTGACTTGGTGCCTGTGTAACATGAAAGGAATCAGATGTTTCCATCCAGTTGCCATGGGACCTGTATCAAATGCCACCTAAACACACATGCTGCATCCACAAATGAATACCCTTGTTAGCTGTCTCTGTAGAAAGGTTAAGGAGTGAATAGACTTGGAAACTGAAATACAATTTCCCTGCCAGATAATGATTCTAAATCAAGGTTCAGCCTCATGGTTAGACACCATGGGAGAGGTTTGCTCTCTTTTTACCTCTCTGTGTCTGTACAACTGGAAAATGAGGAACTTTGTTCTCCTGGGCTATCAATACATCTCTTTTCAGGAATATTATAGTTGCTTTGAAAAGAATATACAAATAGTGTTAACCTCTCTTTCTTTTAGATTTTGCTTTCACCTTTTTGCTATAGTGTTCACATTCTCTTTTGTGTTATTCTCTGAATGCCTTCTTCCCAGATGATGGGTTCATTCCCCTGCATAAGCAGTATATATGTATTGCAATGAGCAATCCCACATCCACTACTTAAATGTTCCTTAATATTTTCAATTTGTGCCACCAATCAGGAAAAAAAGAAAAAGAAAAGAGGAAGGAGAGTAAAAATTTCAGATGTGGAATGGACAAAATTTTCCTGAGTATTAAAGGCAACATTGTGATGCCATTGATTATTCAGACAAAGCATTTAAAATTCCTTTTCATTTCCTATCATTTTTATTTTGGGAAAGAAAATGTCAAAAAGTGTCAAATGCCTTTGTGGCTCATCTGCAGTTTTATGACTTCTCTCATAATTACAGACTGACTTCTAGATATTACATGGGAAGTTTGTTATCTGAAAATGGAAGGAGAGCCTTGGGTAGCATTAGTGTAAGTTTGTCTTCACTCTATTATGTATTAGCCTCATTTTATATGGGCCCAGACGTTGAGGGAAATGAGAAAAGTCCCTTGGTACAAATGCCATCTGACAAAAAGAAATAAAACCACCTGTTCTGCTGCATAGAAAAGCATAAAACAGATGAAACTGAGATTCATTCTGTTCCACGTAGGCCTATGATTCCATTTGTGTAGTTTTATTAATTGTATTCCAAAGGCCATAGCCCAAAATGCACAGTTTACTTAGCACTGAAGACTTACCTCTTTTTGAGTAATTAACACTTCTGCATCTCTTTATGGTCTCTTCTTTAGCTGTATATTCTCATTATCATGGTTGTCAATTACCTTCTAAGCTGTATTTTTAAAAAAGTAACTCTACTATTAGCAAATTGCTCAGAAGTTGCTAATAGCTCTCATGAGAGCACTTGTCTCACCCCATATTTCCCACCTTATCCAAAGGTCACATTAATTATAGGACTCTTGCTGGGATTAAATCAACACGTCAGTCAGAAGGGACCCACAATTGTGCTTCAGGTAGAATATAGAAACTGAAGAATCAGGTTGTATTTAACAGCCCAAAGAAGGCAATTTAATTTAATTCTTGCAGGTACAATCATAGCATATGAGGAAACAAATTCCACTTAGATTTATTCACTTGTTATCTCTGATAAAAACTAATTTAAATGAGATTTTGCCTTTTAGTAATATCTGATAAAGAACTACCCAAAATTGTTACCCCTTATTCAGGAAAGAAAGACTAAGGAGTTTTATAACCTGACCTGAAAATTTTTGGTGGATCATGTCGGTCTAAATATAACTTTCTTGACCCTACCTTCCATTTCCTTATTACATTGTTAATACACAAATTTCCTACTGACTTCCTCCTGTTCCCTGTGTCCCTTTTTGCCTGCAATTACAGCAAAGGATTATATTCTGAGAAGAATCAGGGCAAAGAATTGGGAAACAGGGCAGAAAGAAGAATAGAAAAACATAATCCTAATATAAATTAATTTTCTCATAGGTCTTCAAATACTCTGAAGGTTCTGTCCCACAGTGAAGTCAGCTTATTATTTTCCCTTTACTTTTCATCATTCTCTTTCTTCTTACCAAATTTTTAATTTTCCTTCCTCCCTATCCACAGTAGAAAAAAGGTTTATTCTTTAACAATTCAGAATTTTAAACCCCCTCCCTTGAGGATCAAGTTAAGGACCACTGGCCCAAGGATGTTCTGGAGCAAGTTTGAACCAACTGGCAAGAGCTGATTGTTAAATTTTCAGTGTGGGCAAATACTGCAGAGCAGGGCTTGATTATTTTCATTGTCTAGACTTAATAAAGTCATGTAATAATAATCAAAATTAAACTTTTGTATGCTGTGCATATTTTTTTGGTTTGGAGAGAATATTAAATATTTATTGGCATATCACTGATTATACCTCTAAATTTCTTCAGGGTACACTACTTTGACTGTACATACAAATTTGCCATCCCAATATGGTTTTAATAAATGAATCCATTTATTTCTCCAAAGCTGTGTCAATTTCTGGGATGTCACCCTTTTAGTCAGAAGCAAATGTAATTAAAACCAGAAAATACAGGTGGGAAGATGAGACTCTATTATTATTTCCAAAGTGAAATCAAAATGAAAAGTTAAATGAGAGTGGCTAATCATAAAATATTTTTTAAATGTTTCTTTATCTCCTTCATTTCCTTTTATGCTTCTCATTATCTACTCTCTCTTCTTTTCTCCCCTTTTATTCTTTTTTCTCCCAATTCCTTCTTCCCTTCCCTCCATTTCTTTCCATCTCTCACCATAACCTCCACTGACTATTTTTTGTTTTGGTTTACTTTTTATGCCCATCCTTGTAAAGAGAGTAGGTGTCAAAATGGTGAGACTTGTGAAATTCTCCCAATAGCACTAAGATGTATTTCTTCCCAAATTCATACCACACCATGACATTCTAATGACTGGTACCATTCCTTTGAGATTCCTCTAGGAATTGTTAAAATGTTTGCTTGCTGTTTCAGAGTGGAATGAAGAAAACTGCAGCATAAACAGCTCCTATGGTAGCATGGATTATTGATTCATTTCACTAGCTGTCATTTTATTTTATTTTTTAAATTATTCATTTATTTGGTTTCAGTTTCACTTCCACAAGTCTTAGATTTTTTTCCCCCTTCCTCCCTGAGACAGCATACAATCTTATACAGGTTCAATGCATACATTTTTATTAAACACATTTTCACATTAGTCATGTTGTACAGAAGAACTAAAATGAATGGGAGAAACCATGAGAAAAACCAAAACATAGCACAAGAGAAAATAGTCTGCTTAATTCTGCATTCCAATTTCATAGTTCTTTTTCTGGATGTGGAAGGTATTTTGCCTCAAGGGTCCTTTGGAAATGTTTTAGGTCCTTGCATTGCTATGAAGGGCTAGGTCTACCAGAAAAATTCCTCTCACACTGTGGTTTTTACTGTGTACAGTGTCTTCCTGGTTCCGCTCCTTTCACTCAGTATCAGGCCTTCCAGGTCTTTCTGAAATCTTCCTGTTCATCATTTCTTGTACCATAATAGTATTCCATTACATTCATATGCCACAACTTGTTCAGCCATTCCCTAATTGTTGGGCATCCTCTCTATTTCTGGTTCTTGGCTACCACAAAGAGAGTTGCTATACATTTTTTGTACATGTAAAAGTGATATTGCTGGCTCAAAGGGTATGCTCATTTTTGTTGCCCTTTGGACATAGTTCCAAATTGCTCTCTAGAATGGTTGGATTAGTTCACAGCTCCACTAACAATGAATACACTAGTTCTAACTCTTCTGCATCTTCTCCAACATTTGTCATCTTCCTGTTTTGTCATGTTAGCCAACTGGTAGATGTGATATGGTAGTCCAGGATGTTTGATTTTCATCTCTCTAATCAATAGTCGTGTAGAGCATTTTTTATATGGCTATAGATAGCTTTAATTTCTTCGTCTGAAAACTACACGTTCATATCTGTTGACCATTTATCAACTGAGGAATAACTTATGTTCTTGTAAATTTGACTCATTTCTCTACATATTTTGGAAATGAGGCTTTTATCACAGACTTTAGTTGCAAAAATTCTTTCCCACTTTTCTGCTTCCCTTCTAATCTTGGTTGCATTGGGTTTGTTTGTGCAAAAACTTTTCACTTTAATGTAATCAAAATTATCAATTTTGTACTTCATAATGTTCTCTATCTCTTCTTTGGTCATGAATTTCTCCATTCTCCTTCAATCTGACAAATACACTATTCTTGCTCTCCTAATTTGCTTATAATATCAGTCTTTTTACCTAAATCATATATCCATTTGAAATTTATTCTTGGGTATGGTGTCTGGCATTGACCTATGTATGCTTAGTTTCTGCTACACTCTTATGCAGTTACTAGCTGTCATTTTAGAAAGGAAGTGAAGACCTTTAAGATATTGCAATGCAGGACAGGTGAATTACTGGAGGAAGAAGAGTGAGGAAATGCTATCCTGTGCAGAAGTGCTAGACAAAAAAGATTATTTAAAAAAAATATCTTTTTTTATGCTTACTTTCTTCTCTTATTTAGAGCCATAAAAAGTTTCTTTCTCATATGAAGTTAGCCCACAATTTGGAGGGATGAACCACATTGTGTTTGTGTTAGGGAGAAATCATACTCTCTGACTTAATTCTCAGTACTCTCAAAAACACACGTTTTCCAGGAAGATGGATGGAGTTGGGGTTCTTTCTGTGATTACGGAATAGGGAAGCTCAATGGCACAATCATGTGACCTTTCTCTTTGTTGGCACCAGAGTCCAATCATCCAATCTAATCATGCTTTCGTTATAGAAGATAACACTGAAAAAACTTCAAATGAAAACAAATTGAATGTTCAGATGTTGGAAATGAAATGGAAATCTATTTATCCCGTCCAAATGAAACATTTTTATAGAATGTTAATTTTTAAAAGTTAAAATTAGTAAAACAATAGTAAAAGTTTTGATGTTAGTCACTTGACTGATTTGCAAAACTTACTTGCCTTGTAAAGAACCCTACCCACAAGAGGAGCTAATTGAAATGGAAACTAGGTTGAGACATTAACGTATTATTTTTCTTTGATGGGAATAGTTTCTTATTTGTTGTTTAAAATATCAGAGTAGTTTAGGATGTATCCTTCATTAATAATTATAATTTTCTTCAGAGAGAAATGTACTGTTCAAATATAAGTGGGTTTTCAAGCTACTGAATAAAACCAGAGTATCAATCATTAAAAATACAACAAAAATTGAGTAGGAGATAGATTCTATGTTGCTTTCTTCTGTTCTGTAATTGCTAAAAGTAGCCTACCTTTCAATATTGTAATATTGTTCTCCAAAACATAAAGTTGTCTGCAATTAATACACAAAATATCAAAAATTATTTGGCCAAAAATTAAATTGCAAAAATGCCTACAGAAATCTTTAATCAATTTTGAAAGTTATTAAAAAAAAACAGAGAGATTTTATCTCTGAATCTTTAAGAAAATATACACCAGAGAGATTTTATCTCTGAATCTTTAAGAAAATATACACTTATTGGTATCCACATGTCACATCCTTGTTTAAAAGACTGGCCCAAATCATGTCTAATTAATGATCCCTTTTTGCCATTTTTTAAAGACTCACAGAGGTAAGAAACTCTATATTCTGTCTTTGCAAATGCTTTTCTATTTAACAGCCCTTACAGAAAAGACAGCATGTGTGTCAAAAGACCTCCTGACCAATAATATTCTTGTTTCTGTACCTAAACAATAGGCTACATTTTGCCTCATTGAAATGTATTATGAGAATGACAGTTCTAAATAGGATCATTTTTTGAACTCTCATTGTTGATTTTTCCTCTGTCATGAAATTACAGAGGCAAAAATGTACCAAGAAAATCCATCATAGAGGAAAAAAAGGAAAATAAGTGCATTTTTTAACCATTTGATAGTACTGATATAGTTTGTATGTCATATACTATTCACCATTTTGGCACAGAGTAAAGAATATTTATTGGCTGTGGTGTAAAAAGATGTATTCAAATACTAACTACTTCCTGATATTTGCTTCCTCTCTAACACTGTCAAGACCATGAATATGTTTCAATTTTTTTTTCAAATAAGGTTTAGCACTAGATCCATGAACTTTTTGCCAAACTGTTCCCAGTTATCTGAAATCCCACTTATAATTTTTTTCAGAATCAGCAACAATGAAAAATTAGTAGATTGCTCAAATATTCCCAGTCAGAATCGTGGAGTTAGGACTGAAGATTTAAGATCCAAAGAGTAAACTGCCCTACTTACTGGGACTGATGGTTAAGACCTGTAATACCAAGTCCTAGGGAGGCTAAGTATGGTAAACCTCTTAAGCATAGGTATTTTATATTCAAGTAGCTAAGTTCAACATCAGTATGATGAGGTTCCAGGAGCAGGGGATCACCACTTGCCTAAGGGCCATGTCAGAAACAGAGTAGCGAAACTCTCATAACCAAAGTGTAGTATGATTGATTAACCCTGTAAATAAGGTCTTACTTCCAAATTAGTGAGATAAGGAGACTCAGGCTTTTAAGCAAATCAGTCCTTCCATCAGTTAGCAACAAATAAATAAATGAAATGAATGGATAGATAGATAGTTAAAAGATAAATGAGTGAATAAATAAATGAATGAAGTGCCTTACCTTCTCCCAAGCTTTACCCTTTCCTGAACTCTTTTCCTTACTAGCTCTGTAAACGTGAATGAAACTGATTCTCCTTGGACTTCCAATTCTTTTATTATAAAATGAGAGGTTTGCCTCGGTAATCTGAACATTTTTTTCAAGTTCTAAATTCTATGATCTCCACTATTTGTTTGCCACTGTAACTTTCACAGTTATGGCATATTAAGAAGGGTATAGAGGTAAGCCTGAGCTTCTCATGACAGTATGCCCTTTGAGACATCAGGTGAATAAGACTACAGTGTGCCCTAATTTAAAATCCCACATTTGTCCCCAGTTCAGTGAGTAGAAGAAATTATGAAAAGCTGTTCCTTAAAACTGAAATCCTTCCTTTGTTCACCTCCATAATCAATTTAATTGATCAGTTCTTTGTCTCTGGGCTGGATTCTATTTGTAGCCTTGGAATCAAATCTTACTTATCCATTTACAAATATACAGTGCACTTTTCTTGAGATTACTAGAGTCATAGGAATTATTGGCAGAAAGGGAGGTTCTCATCTAAGGGAGTAAGTGGGTAGGGAGACAAGACAAGAAGAAAAGATACATACTGACATTTGTAAGTGTTGGAATGGTAGCCTTAATAAAGTTCACACCAGAGCAGCAGGCAAGGATCAGAAGATGTGGAAACAATAAGTTGTGTATATTCACTTTTTGGATAGATTGTAGTGAAAATTATTTTTCAGGAAAAGATTAAATTAGATAGCTGCTTGCAATTATGAAAATATTTTATTCTATGATAATTTCAAGAACAATCAAGAACTTTCCTTATAATTGTCGTAGGTCTAACACATTCTAAAAGAATTTTAACATTTTTTTTTGATTGTGAGATCACACTGTTATTTCATATTGAACTTTTATTTCCCTCAAACCTGCAGATCCTTCTCAAACTGCTGCTTAACACTGCCATTTCTGCTTATTAAGAAACAGAGACACAGAGAGAAACAGAGAGCTGATTGAAATAAGGATCTGCTGGAAAATACTTGGGTGTAGTGTAACAATTGCACATGGTAAGACATTGACTTTGGCAAGGAAAAAAGCCGCTTTTTTTTCAGAGACCAACAGTGGAGGAGAGATAAAGGAGGTGTTTCAAAGGGATTGAAGTTCAAGATAAGGGGAAAAGAACTGCTCACACTAAATAGTCTCAGTAAAATAAAAGTTTAAAATTCATTGGAGAAGGATCACATAGAAAATTTGAGGAAAGAGGAGTATATAACTGATAACTTCTAACTGGAATGGTGATTAGAATGACAGTCCTCTCAAAAGCAGCAGATATGTCTAAGAGGATACAAAAATGAATCATGTGATTGGATCATGGTGTTTTCTTTCCTTTGTCACTTTTTTTGGGCGAAAATGACATCTATTTGAAATGTGTCATAATTCCCAAGAAATATCAGCTCTGATGTAAAGCTTTCAAGCACACGAATGCTGAAGGCATGCTTTTGCCCCATTTTAAAGGACTACTAAGAATCAGATTAATAAGACCTCTAGAAGAAGGATCAATATTTCAAAGAGTGGGAAGAATACAGGAAATATTCATGCTGGCCTTTTGGATAATACAAGAAGCACTTCTCCTCTGTTTAACGGCAATATGCATTATTTCTTTAAGCCAATCTTTGTTTTCTCTTTGTTTCAATACTTGAACTGTGAGCTGAGAAGGACCAATCATAGCATTTACATAAAGCACACAACTGTTTAAAACAAGAATTTGCTTGTAATTAAATTTTCTATTTGAAAAAAATGGCTACGTATATTGATCTTTAGGGGAACCTTTAGGGTATCTTTAGGATAATTATTTATTTTCTTTATAAAACAATTTCTTATACTCTCAATTGTTCATATTGACCTCAAATATTCTTCAAAGTCTCTGTGGAATGAACTTCCACTACTTAATGAAGAACCCCAAAGTTGCTGACTGGTAGGAGGAGTTAATTGTATCTTCAAATACCTTTCAAAAGCAATGTTCGTGATACAAATTCTACATAATTCTTTAGTAGTCGAGGGAAAATATGATCTCATTAACATGCAGATTACAACATATTCTTGCTTAATCATATTGTAAACCCTCTGATCTTTGCAATGTGGTGAATAGGACTCTTCCTGGTGTTAATTACTTGGATACTAGTGCAAGTACTATTTTTTAATAAACTTTCACATATGGCAAAACTTCATTTTACTTTTTTTATAAAACCTTTATTGTTAGTATATAGCGTGATCTGTTATTATTCTTACTGCATTCCTTTTTTCTGATTGAATATCTTTAAGATAATATTTAATTTTTAGGTACGGTTCTTCACAGAATTGTACTCAGGATCATTCCCACTAAATTTCTGAACTTGGCCATACTTCTAGTAATGGTTGAATATTGTCTAGTTTGGTTTGCCACTGCCAGTCAAAAAGGCCTAAGAATGGTGTTTCTCTGACAATCTGTTCTTTACTGTTATATAAAGGATCATGGATTTAGAACATAAGGGATCTTAAAGTCAATTGAATTCAGTCCCCTCATTTTACAGATATGGAAACCTAAGGTCAAAAGCAGCTAAATGATCAGTCCAGGGTCAGAAAGTGAGTAAATGAGTTAAATGGGATTCAAAAGTGGTTTTTCTTGACTTCAAATGAAGTGTTCTGTGTATTATAATAAACTGTCTCTGGCTTTAATAGACCAGGCACATTTCATAAAATGGAGCTGGGGAAATAAAGTGTTTCTAAAAATTTCCATTTTACCTCTTGTCCATTTTTAGTATTTGGAAACAATGAGCAGTAAACATCTGAGGGCTATAAGCCATTATCATATTACTAAGGTTAATTTTGAAACTGAATGGCTAGAATATTACCCCTTCCAACAAAAGAAAAAAGGACATAAGGAAAGTAATTGCTAGAAAAGTAGAAGGGTGATGGATGTAGTAATTTTATAGAGCTGATCATTTGTAAGCTGTAGGGTAGGTATGGAAGGAAAGAGAATGAAAGGAAAAAGTTAAGAAAGTACTACAAGGCTGAATCGAATTCACTCTCTTAACTACATGCACATCTCAGTTTGAGGATTGAAATATTAGCGTCACTATTATTTGTACTGAAAAAGTACAAGAGTTTCTGGTGTTACTTTTTAAAAAATTCCTTCCATGTATTAAAATATTTAAACACTCTTTTCAAGATAGATACAGAATTGAAACTCCATTATAAATTATTTTGTGTCATTATAAAAGAATTTATTAAAATTTAAGTGCATTAATGTTGCTTTATTTAATATGATTAGGTTTTTATTTTGGCAGCAGTGGTGCAGCATAAGTGTTATGCTTGAGTGCCACCACGGTTTGGAACTTTTAGCAGTCAATCAGGCAGAATTTCTAATGCTATTTCATAATTATTTGTACTGCTCTGATGAGCTAAATAATTGCAGACTGTGAGAAGAATATCTAGATGTATAATTGCCATTAAATATTTAGGACTTAATTTAAGAGTTCCAGCTGTGAACTCATTTTTGAGGGAATTTTCTTCATCTGACTCTGGGCAAAGAAACAAAGTAACTTTTGGCCTCAGACTATAGGCAGAAAACATGTAGGTTATTAAAGCCCAAACTAAAATGTGTATGGACTGAATAATGTGAAACTTTAGGTTACATAATGTTTCCCCCACACCTTTCTTTCATTTGACATCTTTTAAGCCTCTGGATTTGAGAGTGGATCAGGTTGATTTAATCTGAAATTAAATATTTAAGCTTAAATATACTTTTCTCATAGTTCTAATTTACTGCAGTGAATCAATTATCAAGTGTGGCCGATAGTTTGTGAAACATTGAAAATAACAATTTGCAATGCAGTGGCCCAAATTAGATAGGGTTGCCTAACTAAATTGAATGAGAACTATATTTTAGTTATTTCCCAGAGAAAATTGGGCAGCATGGCAAACCAAGGAGAGCACTGAACCAAGACTCCGAAACATGGGTTCTAGTGGGAAAATACTTTCAGTGCCTACATCATTATATGACTGTGACTCAGAAGAAATGAAACTTGGGAACATCCTTTACACGTTGTAGAGATCAAGAAAGATGGAAGTGAAAATATGGTCAGTCAGCCTCTAGTGACTTGCAGTGTGTTAAAGTCTCTAGGAACAGGTAAAGTTTTTGAGCCCTGTAAGAACTAGCAAGTGAGATTTCTCAATTGCTCAATTACCCACTTTGTTTTTATATAAATTACATCTGCCAACATATTCTTCTCCCTATACCTACTTGTAATAGCAATTTCAATGGAATTACCTTTCTCAGTCATTAATAGACTCATGTGACGTGCTTCAATGAACTGGAAGCCTAAGACGCATGTGGTGGAAGGAGCTTACCGAACTGGTGGAACAGTAAGGGTGGAGCAGAACACAAAGAAGTGGGTGAGCACAGTCCTGTCAGAGGCGAGAGGATGCAGGCAGGCAGGCATAGTAAGGCTCAGGCTCATAAGTGTGTGCTTGTGAGAAGGCCTTGGGAGAGAGGAGGGGAGGTTTGGGAATGAATGGTTTCGCCTCCTGTGGTGATCATGTTTACTAACTTTTTGGTCACCATGACAGATTTTGCTTTCTGGTTCTGGAATTTGACTTTTGGTGCCTAAACAAATGTTTTTCTTCAGTCTTCTATATGGAGAGTCTTTTATACTTTGCAACTGAGAACTATGCTGACATATCCACCAGTGCTGTGAATATTGCCTTGGCAATATACTACTCCGTGGGTCCTTCCAAATAACAAAACAAAGATGCACTCTGAGATTTCTATATCATAGATTCTGTAGACCTTAGTCAGGTCATATTTGGTGAACTGTGTTTTGTTCTAGGTTCCAAAATACAGGAAAGACTTTGATAAGTTGAATGATACTCAGAAAAGAATGACCATAATGGTGAGGGGACTACTTTTCATGTCATAGAAACATCAATTTAAGGAAGCAGAGATGCATAGCCTGAAGAAATAAAGAATCAAAGAGGACATGATGACTGGTTTCAGTTAAATAAAGAGATATATTGAAGCATGCTTGTTATACTTGATATTCTAAGGCACAATTAGATAGGAGCAGTGGGGGGATGTTTCAGAGGGGATTGATAATAAAAAAAAAAATCCAAGAAAAGAAAATATACAAAAGAGGAGATTCCTTTAGGAGTGGGTTTCCCTTTGATAGAGGTTATCAGGAAGATATTGCCTTGACTGATCATCTTTCTTACGGAATTTGTTGAAGGGATTCTTGTCCAAGTATTATATTTCCTCTGAGTTCTCTTCTAGATCTTAGATAATATGATTCTGAAGCAATTCTTATGGTGGAATGGGTAGCAACTTTTATGTTTAAGGAGAACTAGAACAACATGTAAGGGTTTAAGATGTACTAAAAGAAAATTTCTATTTGTCTAAAACTACATTCTTTTCAATTTCATCTGAAATTTCATCCAGTGGATGAACAAAAACCAGAAGCAGCCTCACCGGTGGAAAAAAAAATTATTAGGGTCTCACCCCTGCTCTTACTCATGATACAGGTAAGCTTGTAGAAAAAAGATTTGAGGATGTCTTCAGGGCTTGAATTGCGCCTTACATCAAGACAAAACATAATCACTGCCCAATCCTTGGTGTATTTCCTTACCAGTTAGTTCAGTCCAATGCATAATGCTTTTGTGGGGGATCTAAAAAGGAGGACAAGAGGTGCACAACAAAAGCATGCAAGAAAAGCTGCCCAAGTAATCAAACCCACCAGAGTGATTTAGACAGTTCTTGCCCAGCAAAGTTTTGTATGGTTTTTATATTCGACCTCCACTCAATCCTTTAATCATCAAAGAACTCAACTTTAGAGAATGAAAACTGCTTTAGAAAAAAAATAGCTTCTGGAAAGCCTATAATAGATTAGTTCTTATGACCTGCCTTTATGTGTCCTTAGAATGGGAAGAAGTCTTATACCTTCACTTAGGCTACTGGTAGTACTAAAGCCTTCATTGCTCATATATCACTTGCCCTACCTTCTTTGACTTGGTGACAAAGTCTCCTCAAAAGGAGAAACGCTTTGGAAGATTATTTCACAGATAATTGCTAATTACCTCTTCTAATTGCAATAAAACTTTTTCAGTAATTAACAAGACTCTTCTGATTACTGATCACTTAGCAAGGTAGGCCTATTACAGAGAGGAAAGGCAGAAAATGAACTTTGAACAAACACACACACATCAGATTATTGGTCATAACTCCTGATGACTCCCAATTGACAAAGAACTATATATGTCAGACTCAGTAAATAGGTGTTACCAGGAAAAAAACATCTTTCTTTATAGGGCTGTGACAGTACCCTAGTCTCAGTAATTTTGAGAACAACAAAGGATGATTTCTAAGAGATTCATACATATATACATACATACATACATACATATATATATATATATATATATATATATATATATATATATATATATATAGGTAGTCAGGCATCTGAGTGGGAGTAAGAAATGATTAATATATTAGAACTTCCATTATGATTATGTAGTATTGCTATGCCCTTGCTGATGATATTTCTTTTTTTCTTTTTTTTTCTTTTTTATTTTATTTATTTATAAATGTTCTACAATCACTTCCTTAAAATTAAGATTTTATACCCCCACACCTACCCCCCCTACCCCCCTCCCTCCCCATGACAGCATACAATTTTGTATAGGTTCGACATATACTTTCCTATTGAGCATATTTTCACTATAGTGATGTTATGTAGTCACACTGAGATAAGTGGAAGAAA
>CM053769.1:637536006-637553931 GCA_028658325.1 Potorous gilbertii
ATAGAAGAGAGGGCAGATTGGTGATATGGGTATTTAGAATGTCCAGTGTATTGGGGAGGTGGGAGGGGACAAATGGGGAGAAAATTTTGGAACCCAAAATCTTGTGAAAATGAATGTAAAAAGTTAAATAAATTTATTTTAAAAAATAAATAAATAAATAAATAGAACTTTATTATTTTTTGTCCATTACATATAAAGATAGCTTTCAATGTCCATTTTTATATGATATTGAATTTCAAAATTTTCCCCCTGCAATATATATATATATATATATCTATATATATATATATATATAGATATATATATATATATATATAATGTAAACATGTTTCCACTTCAGTCATTGTGAAAGAAGGAATAGACAAAAAGGGAAAAGCTACAAAAGAAGTGACAATATCATGTTCAATCTGAATTGAGACTCCAGAGTTCTTTCTCTGTTTATGAAAAACACTTTCTATTATGAGTGTTTTGGAATTGTCATAGAGCATTATATTTCTGAAAAGAGATAAGCCATTCATGGTCGATCATCCCACAAAATTGTTGTTTTTCTGCACAGTGTTGTCCTGGTTCTGCTCATTTCATTCAACATAATTTCATGTACGTTTTTCCAGGTTTCTCTGAAATCCACCTGCTTATCATTTCTCATACACAAAATAGAATTCCATTACATTCATACGCAACAATTTGTTCAGTCATTACCCAATTAATTGTTATTTCCTTGATTTCTAGTTCTTTGCCACCACAAAAAGGGTTGCTATAAATATTTTTTGTACATGTGCATCCTTTTCCCTATTTTACGATCTCTTTGGGATAGAGAACTAGTAATGGAACTGCTGGATAAAAAGTAACCATAGTTTGATTTCCATTTGGGTATATTTTCAAGTTGTTCTCCAGAATTATTGGATCAATTCACAATTCCACCTGCAGTGTGGTGGTGTCTCACTTTTACCATATTTTCTCAAACATTTAGCATTTCCCCTTTCTGTCATGTTAGTCAAACTGATGGGTATGAGGTGGTACTTGAGAGTTGTTTTAGTTTGCATTTTTCTGAACAATAGTGTTTTAGAGGATTTATATATGGCTATAAATAGTTTTAATTTCTTTTTTTAATTTTATTTTTAACATAGTTTATTTTTAACATAGTTTTTAATTTTAACATTTTTAACATATTTTTAACATAGGTAAAGCAATTCAAACTTTGGTTAGGTGATACTTCTTTTTAAAGTGTTTATAATATGGACCACCAAAGATTTTTTTTAAACATTAACCAACTGAGACACAAATAGTATTTATGTTGCTAACTTCACAAGGTCTTGACCTAATTGTCTCCACATTATTACTAAAAATTAAAGGACTCTAACTTATTGTTGTTGGTCTAAAGTCCTATGCCTAAGAGTTTAATTTTAGACAACCTCGGATGTTCCCCTACCCATAATCTATAATTGAATAGATCTGGCTTACAAACCTTTTGACTATAGGAAATTGCCACCAATAGGAAGGACATTGCAGGGATACAATATCTCCCCAACTTCATGTCAGTTCCAGGCAGGATTAGATTACCCACTTGCATTCAAGTCTTAAAGTCTGCCAAGTGTCAATGGGGAAATTGAGTCAGGAGAATCCTACCTTAGCCCATGCTGAACAGCCACTCTCCCACCCTTCTCTTGAGATCACCTATGCAATTCATACCAGCATCTCATCAGCTTACTGGCATCATGGACTGGAGGCTTAGGTCGCCTTTCTTACTACCCATACCTGGAGTTAGACTCAGAAGAAGAGTCACTTAATAGTCCCATAGCACCTAAAAATGGCTAGTTCCAATAACCAGATTTCAAATATGATTATAGTGTCACTTTGGCTAGGGAACAACTTTTGAGGCAACTCTTAAGTGACTTACATGCCTTTCTATACATATTGCAGTTTCCAATTAAATGGCAATCATAAAATCTAATTTAACATTAAAACTTGACTTTTCCATCAATGCCAAGTTTTACCAGAGGTTACTTTCCGCTAGGAAATTTAAACTGAAATGCTTCTCTCCAAACTAAAGATGGCCTTGATTTATTCTCAGTAGTTAATTCAGTCTATTGTTTTAATACTAATTGCTTTTACCTCACTTTGTAACATTTCCAATCACTCCCCTCCCCCTACTTCCTAATACTTTGCTTTCTGATTACTCCTTTCCTCAATGCACCCTCCCCACCATCACACTCTACCCCTCTCCTATCCCCATCTTCTCTCTTTTCTTGCAGGGCAAGGTAAATTTCCAAACCCCTATCCCCGTAGTTCTTATTTCTTGATTTTATGCAATAAAAATTCTCAACATTCATTTGTAATACTTTGAATTCCAACTTCTCCCCTTCCCCCCTCCTTCCCCAGCCCCACTGAGAAGTCAAACAAATACAGAATAAATATGTGTTGTTTTGCAGAAGAATTCCATAATAATCACGTTATGTAATAATAATTATATTGCCCTCTGACCTACCCTATCCCCCCTTATTTTTCCCACCTTCAATTGATCTTGTTCCTTCTCAAAAGTGTTTATTTCTAGTGACTCCCTTCTCCCATTTGCCCTCCCTTCTAATATTCCCCTCATTCCTCTTGTTGCCTCCTCTCCTACTTTCCTATGGTGTGATATAAATTTTCAAATCAAGTTTAGTGACCATGTTATTCCCTCCTTCAGCCACATGTGGGGAGAGTAGCTTTATTTTTCTCCCTCTCCCCTTCTCCCTTATCTCCTCCATTGAATGAGATTTTTCTTATCTCTTTTATGAGTTATAGCCTGCCCCATTCCATTACTCCTTTTCTCTTTCCGGAATTTTCCTCCTTCACCCATTAATTTTTATTTTATTTTATTTTACTTTTTTTGTGTGTATGGATATCATCACTTCTGATATAACTCACCCTGTACTCTCTATCTCTGTATGTGTATGTGTATATGTGTATGTGTGTCTGTGTGTGTACAATCTCTCCAACTACCCAAATAGTGAGAAAAGATTCAAGAGTTAAAAATATTTTCTTTCCATGTAATAATGTAAACAGTTCAGATTTAGAGAGTCTATTTATTATGAGTTTTCTTTTCTGTTTACCTTTTCATGCTTCTCTTGATTCTTGTATTGAATTTTTAAATACAGATCTGGTCTTTTCCTCAACATGAATTCTTGAAAGTCATCTATATCACTGAATGACCATTTTTTCCCTTGAAGTATTATATTCAGATTTTCTGGGTAGGTGATTCTTGGTTTCAATCTCAGTTCCTTTGACTTCTGAAATATTCCACTCCAAGCCCTTCAATCCTTTATTGTTGAAGCTGCCAGATCCTGTGTTATCCTGATTGTATTTCCACATACTCAAATTGTTTCTTTCTAGCTGCTTTGCAGTATTTTTTCCTTGATTTGGGAACTCTGAAATTTGGCCACAATATTCCTAGGCGTTTCTATTTCAGGAGGTGATTGATGAATTCTTTAAATATCCTTTTTGCCCTCTGATTCTATAACATCAGGGAAATTTTCCTTGGTAATTTCACAGAAGATAATGCGTAGGCTCTTTTCTTGATCATGGCTTTGACGTAGTCCAATAATTTTTAAATTATTTCTCCTGGATCTATTTTCCAGGTCAGTTGTATTTCCAAAGAGTTGCTTCACATTATCTTCTATTTTTTTTTTCAAATTTTTGGTTTTGTTTACTAACTTCTTGATTTAACTCATAGTCATTCATTTCCCTGGACTCAATTTTTTCTTTCAATGCATTATATTATTCAGTGAGCTTTTGAACCTTCTCCTCCATTTAATTCTGCTTTTTAACTCCATCTAATTCTGCTTTTTAAACCCTCCTTCTCCTCGTTGGCTCTTTGGACCTCTTTTTCCAATTGAGTTAGCCTCTTTTTAAAGCTGTTATTTTCCTCAGCATTTTTTTTGGTTCTCCTTTAGTAAACTGCTAACTTGTTTTTTAAGGTCTTCTATTGTCTGAGTGCAGTTTAAGTTCCCTTTGGAGGCAATGGCCTTGACTTGCTCTGAGAGTATGCCTTGTTCTCCCTCATCTGAAAGGATTGGGGGAGATACCTGTTCCCCAAGAAAGTAATCTTCTATGGTCTTATTTTTTCCCCCATTTTTGGGCATTTTCCCAACCAGTTACTTGACTTCTGAGTTTCCTCTCCACACCCACCTCACCTCCAGTTCTGCTAAGCCAGCACTTGGGGGCTGAGATTCAAATGAGCTGCTCCAAAGCCTCAGGGATTTTGGCCTGGGGGAGGGGGGCAGGGCTGCTATTCAATGTGAGAATAAGTTCAGCTGCTCAGGTTGGGGCAGGGCTCAGTTCCCTCAGAAGGTTTATGAGGAGATCTTCAACAGTGGATTCTGGCTACTGCCTCCTTTGGGAGCCCCTTTCAGCTGTTACCTCTACTGCTTCCTCCTGAGGGGGCCTGAGTTATGGAGACACCCCACTCTGCTCTTGGCCAGCTGAAAAGAACCTCTCACTGACCTTTGGTGCTTGTGGCTGTGGGACTTGCACTGCTGCTGGAGATTCTATCCCTGAGGCCTGCTTGAATCTGCTCCTCTCAGTGCTGCATGGCCAAGGCAGCGCTGGGCTCTGCTCCGGGTCAGGTGCATACCAGACCTTTCCCATTGGTTTTTCAGGTCTCTCTGGAAGAGAAATCTCCTCCACTCTGTTGTTCTGTGTCTTCTGCTGCTCTAGAATTTATTGAGAGTTTTTCTTTACAGGTAGTTTATGGGCTATGGGATAAGAGCTAAGCTTGTGTGCTTCTTTGTACTCTATCATCTTGGCTCAGCTTTAATTTCTTCATCTGCAAACTTCCTGCTCATATCCCTTGACCAATTATCAATTGGGGAATGACTTACTTTCTCATAAATTTGACTCCATTCTCTATATATTTTAGAAATTAGTCCTTTATCAGAAACACTAGCTACACAAATTACTTCCATCCTTCTACTTTCCTTCTGATTTTGGTTGGGTTGGTAGTGTTAGTTCTATGAAAGAAATTTGGTGTAATTCCTTCTTCACCTACTTGATCCTCAGAAACAGGGAATATTCTCCCTTACTCCTTTCATTAGGGGTGAGGGTCCTATTCACTGACTTTCTGTGCCACGGCCTCAGGTGCTTGTGGCTTGCTCACTGAACTAGGATGTACTGGCCTAGTTGTGCCTGTTTGTACCGCAAATCAGTGAACAAGAAAACTAAAACTTAGTTCTGACTTTAGTTCTCACCTGACTTGAGAAGAAGGTACATTGTTTATCAGAAACAAGATGAGAAGGAGTATGACCAATTCCTTTCCAGAAATCTCTTAAAAATATAAAATACACCGGAGCAAATTCTGATGGTGAAATCCAAAATAAGTCACAATGAGTCATTTTCCTAGCCAAGACTGTAAGGAGACAAATAGAAACAGTAGCAATGAGACAGTACCAATGAGAGCATGCTAGCACTCAGCAAAAGACTATACATACGGAAAGAGGAGGTCCTTGACCCATATTTGAGCCCATTCAGATCCATTTTGGGGCACTGCAGTAGGGACAAGTATGAAGTGGCAGTTTTGTCTCCCACTACCTACTTCAAGGTCACAGACCCACAGAAGACTGAAAAGTGGATTTGTAGAGGTGCAGAGGTGTTAGAGGAGCAGTATTACTAGGTTGGTAGGCTCTGGACTATGTACTAAGTATATAAAAAATATGGACAAAATACCTTCAGTGGTATCTGATCTTTCACATGGGAAAAAAAAACACTTTAATAAATAAAAGTCTGATTTTGAGTTCACAAGAAACTCAGCATACGTCCAAACACTAAATATTTTTAATCTGTCCTTCATAAACAAAACGTACATTCAAAGAACATTTTAATCAGCTTTACCATTTTAAAATATTCCATCCAGATAGCTTTATGGATCTTTCTTTTGTTCAAGAAAATTGAGAAATATTTGATGATTAAAATACCTGACTAAGAAGATCATGTGAATAACAAAATGTCTCTCTCAGAGAGAACAAAGGTACCAGTTGATTTTGGCAAAGTATTAATTACTTCTCTCATAAAGAATACTTAGCTCACTCCCACAGTTTTTAGATTTGTTAGTAAGTGGAAGTGATTTTGTTGATTGCTTCAAGAAATATAAGTCCTTGGGAAGAAAGTTTAACATATAGAAATGTTACTTCACTAGTCTCTTCCAGAAGTTTTGAGATTGAATGGATTGACATATTTTGACATCCTTAAAATATTTTAAGGCATTTGCTAAATTTAAATCATATAAGGGAGCTGTTCATGATTAGTCCCTAAATAAATAAGGCATAATTTAATTCTTTCCTCAGCTGAGGTACTATATATTCAGGGAAAAGAAGAAGATAGCTGACTGCTGCTTTACACTTTGAGATTTATGAGACGTTTTAGGTAGTATTTGAACCTGGATCTTCCTGACTCCTACTTCAAAACCCTAATCTTTATATGATGCTGCACTCTTCAAATGACCTTCACTTCTCCCTAATGAATACATACATATATACATATATATATACATACATACATACATACATATATATATATATATATATATATATATATATGATATGTACCAGTGCAGTTTTCAACTTTGATTTTCTAATTTCATTTAATATTTATTGGGGCAACCAGACTGACAATTAAAATTCAAAATTCCTTAGATTCACCTAACTTCTACTGTATCAGCAGTACTACCTGCATAATTAAATTACATCCCCTGACTTAGCAACCCCCTTCCACTCTTGGGGTTAAAAAAATCGCTCAATGGAAAATTAAGAAGCTGGTATTCTATTCTGACTTTTTTTTCTATTTACTCGCTGTGACACATTAGACAAGTCATTAAGCTTTCTGAATTTGAATTTTCTCATTTCTTGGGAAATGGGAAAGTTTAATTTACTGATATCTTAATCATCTTTCCCAGATACTAAGATCTTGTGGAGTATAACTCTCTTGAAAATGCCAAAGAGATCAAGATGGTGGAGATAAATGTTCATTACTCAAGCAATAACTCTCTACTCATATTATCTGCTGGAGGATTTTCTCTGATCCTGTTTTCTTGGGGTTTTAGTAAGCTATAGACACAGGTTCTGAGGGATGAAGAGAAACAGCAAAGTGTGGAAAGATGGCAAGAGCAGTGGACTTTGATCTAGGGCTACATAGATGCATTGGGTAATTAGGTTTCTAGATAGATGCTGTGTCACTGACCCAACACACAGAATTGCAAAAAGCAAAATAACAATTCGTCATTTCCCTTCCACTTTAGGCTCCTATTTTAAGAAAAAAAGGCAAAGAAATGACTAATTAATATATGATGTTTTACAATTTTTCACCATTTTCTTCCCTTTTTAACAGACTTAGTCTCAGAGAAAAGTTGCCCCAGAAGGGTGCAGTTGAAGTTGTGGGTCAGAATTCAAATTCTACCTCTAATTTCTACTGTATGACCTTGTCAGATAAAGTCACACAATCTCTCTGGATCTGTTTTAAAGTGTTAAGGGTAGAATGGGTAGTCTAGAAGGTTGCAGATGTCCCTTCCAGATGAGATACATAATTTTATCATCCCTGCCTCAATTAATTGCTCTTGGAAAGTAATATATTCTATGGCAAGTACATTTTGAAAAAGTGTGTTTGTAGACATATCTATATTTATGTAATTTTGTTGTCAAAAACCGCATATTCCAATTCACATTTGTCTCATTTTTGCTCCTGATGTTTTCTAATTGTCCCTGTGAGGGTACTCTTATTTTATCACTGGTTAAAACATCACCTATGTTCCAAAGGGGAAGTAGGATTTCTTTGTCTTTTTTCTGTCTGATTTTTTTTTCAGATCTATCTTCTACATCTCCTTCTATTAACAGAGACGTCATTAAAACAAGCTAGCAAATTTGGAAAATTTCTTTCTGTATGAAAATTTGTGTTTCTATAAAAGAAATATGTCTAACTCATTTTAGATTTTAATAATTTCTAAAGTCTTTTGTTATGAGATATTTTTTGAACATTTGTGCAGTATAAGTGATTCATGGTCTTTGCCCATGTAACGTCTTGTCAGATCTGATTAAATCATCATCAGTTCTTCCTTATAATATGAAGGACGGTTGGTACCAGGAACACAAGGGCCAATTGTCTTTTTTTTTGCTTATATTGAAATCGTTACTGTTATTTTTAATCTATAGTTTATTTTCAAGACTCTTTTTAACTCATTTACTTTTTATGAAAGTTAGTCTAGTAAAATTTAAATAAAATAATTCTAATCTATTTATAACAATACACATCAACTGCTACATACTAAAAGCAAACAAATAGGTGAGAGTGCCATTTTTATCTCCTCTGTTGTATAAACTAACCTATTTCCTTTAGTATATTCTATACTCCATCTATAAATATCAGAAATATGGATTTAGGGAGGGCATCACTGTCAATCTTTACATTAAATGCATGGATAGCTTAATTTCCTTTTTAAGAAGGAAGTACTAATATTTTCTTCCTCCATTTCAGTGATTTGTCCTGTGCACTCCATAGAGAATGTGCATACTATCTCAGTGATTATTACTGTAGGAAATGACAGTCTTGAAATGTTAAAGGACACATGTATGAATTAGAAGATAATAGTTAAAGAAATTGTACAACTTATCACTTAGCTTTTAGATAACGGGAATATTTAGATGATTGGATATGAGTGTAATATGTTCCTAAAAGATTTGAAAAATGCATGTTTTGTTACAAACATATAGACATGATCTAAATATCTTTATTTCTTTAGATAGCCTGGTCATTGATTTTGATTATATAGGAGGAATGAAAATGAAAGTTGTCCTTCTATGATTCATGAAAAATTAAACAAGAGAATGGACCTGTGCTTGAACCTTTGGAGTTTGAGTGAGGAAGGATATAAGAGTTCAAGATATTAGAATCTATTCAGGGCCTATCTTTTCTATAAGTATTCTAGATTATCAATTTACTATGAAATCTTCATCTTATGTTGTTACATATTTTTAGAATTATATCCCTGGATATCAGCTCTGTGAATACTTATCCATCCTACCATGATCTCTTCCTTTAAACCATGTATGGATTAGGTAGCTTGAACTTTGTTGTAAAAAAATAAAGTCGATGAGATCAGCCTGTCTAGTTCTCTTTGTTGGCAATTCTTGGACCCTTGATTCCAAATTATTTTTCATGGCTTTCTGATAAATCTTTATATTAAACTAAGCCTGAATTTGGTGTATTTCCTGCAATACTCATTTGTTTTCCCACTAAGGGAATCTAGTAAACCGCAGGGAAAACTGATGGTAGACAATTGATGTCTTGATTCGAGTATAAGCTTTACGTGAAACAGCCTCACTCTCTTTTCCAAGGTCATTAAAATCCAGTCCCAAGAGAAATATCAAAATGATTTATGAAGGCCAAGAATGAAATGAATGACCTTGGAGTCTTGATGTCTGACCATACTCTTAAGTGTTCCACAGTGCTTCAGCTGAATTCAAGGCCATTTGAACAAAGTGTTCTCAGTCACCCATTCTTCCAGAGGAAGTCTTCACTTGTTTGGGGTAGACATCCTCATAACTCACTGATAGGTTTGAGGCATGTCTGTTTAGGTAATTTTACCAGGGTGTGGCTACTGTGCATGCTACAGTTTCTTGGAGCCACATGTGAGAGTTGAGGAATAAGTGGACATGAAAAGTTAATGAGAAGTCCTGAAAAAGTTGTGTCTTCACATCAAAGGTACTAATTCCCTCTGAACACTCTATATATACTGTAAAGAGTGAGTTCATATCTAAAGTTAAGGTTTACTCAGCCTCACTGCAATTATTCACTGTTATGACAGATGCTTTTCATGTCAAGTTCTCCTGTGAAACTTTGATAGGCACTCAAATTTTATAACAGGATTTCTCCACTATGTTTTAAAGTGAATTTTTGGAGCTTGAGATAGCTTTGCAGACCTTTGCCATTACTCTAAAAGATCATCTTACAGTTCAATAGCTTTTACCAGCCTTCCATAAACACCACTTGATTCCACTATCATTTATCTAAGGAAGTATTCTGAATGATTTCTTCACCTAAAAGATAACTTAAAAATATCCTACTTTCTCAAAATTAAAAAAAGAAAACTACGACTATGCCTAAATTGACTTTTCAGATCCAATTTTCTAGTCAAAGTAATACTAAGACTAACTTCATAAAATAAAAATAAATACCGGTCACTGGCTATGGATTTCTAGAACTAAAGCTTGCTATTGAAGAAAAGAAATGTCAATTTTAGTGATTTCAAGTATTATAGACAAAGATTAAAATGAACAGGCCTTCAGTATGATTATATACTTTATTAATTCAGAAACTAATGTAATGTTGCCTCATACCAAAATTCAAAATATTGAGTATTAACCAACAAAAAGAGAACATCAGTGCCTTTTACCACCAGTTTTTTGCATAGTAAAAATATTTTTCCTTAATCAGCATTTTATCATTTATTAAATTTAATTGATGTCTTGTTTTTACATCATTCATTTTTTAAAATGTCACTTTGTATAACCAAAGAGTATTGCCTTGTAATAAAGAGGAAGAGACAAGCCAACAATTACCAAGACATAGTGATTATGGTGAATCACAGCATATGAGATAATGATATCCATAGGTAAGTCCCCACTTCTCTACAGAAAAGAAAATGGAAAATATCTGCTGCATTTCCATGATTTCTACTCGTAATTAATTAGTGTGAAAATTTGATTTAGTACTATTTTAATTTGTCTTACTGTCATGGCTGTTTGTATTATCCCCTGCTTTGCCATACTTTATGACAGCTCATGAAAGCAATCCAATGTTTTTTTCTGAATTCCTTGTTTTATAATTTTGTATGTATTACTTCATTAGATTTATATAAAACAATTTGAATGACCTTTCCCTAACTTACAAGTGTACATTTTGTTTTCATTTTTTTTTGTTGTTGTTGTTGTCACAGAAATGCTGCTATTGATATTTCATTAATGTGGGCTTGTTCTATTTTTTACTGCCTTGGAATATATAAGTTGATCATTGGAATCTCTGTGTGGGGAGAGGGAAGAGGGATTATGACCAGTTAAGTGAGTTTTCTCATATAATTTAATAGTTTTTTTCCAGAATTCTTGGAACAATTTATAACCCCACCAAGACTGTGCTCATCTACCTGTCTTCACACAATATTTTTTTTTAAATTATCTATAAACATTTATTGTTAGGGGCATAAATTATGATTTTTATGTAATGACAAAATAATTGATGCACTTCCAGAGGGACTGAACTATGATATTGTTGCTGTAAATGAAACCAGAAAATACAAATATGTCAAAATTAAATGGAAGGATGGTTCAGGGGTCATCTTCAGGAAGCCAATAAATAATTGTGTACTAAGACACTATATTAAGTGCTGAAGATAAAAAAAAGAAAAAATTCAATCCCTGACTTCAAGGAGCCTATATTCTAAATACAAGTGTAGGTTAAGTTGGATTAACAACATTGAAAAAGGCACAAAATCAATACTTACTGGTTTTGTCTTGTAGTGATTGTAATGTTCATAATGAGAATAAGCCAACATATCACCTTGAAAATAATAAGAGCTCATATAACATCATTTTTTCAAGGACGAAGAAATTGAGAAATGCTTTGAAGAATTTGGCAAGATCATGCAAATTAAATCAATTTTTTTTTAATTATCAGGGACTCCAAAGCAAAAAAGTGTTCAAGGAAAGATGAGATGTTGGAAACCATGTTTGAAATTATGCTTCAGGAAAAAAAAATCTAACGATTTATAAAGCAATTAAGTGACTAATGATTACTCTTCATGAACAACTTCTTTAAGAAGAGAATCAGTCAAAACTGCACCTGAAATCCCCCAAAATAAAACTATTTTTGCTAAACTGAAAATGACAGATTTCTGATGTGACTCAAATCATGATCAGCTATATATAACCAATCAGATCACCTAAAGGTTTAGTCAAATATAAAAGTTAATAAACTAGAAAAAGATTAATAATGAGATGAAAGAGGGACTAAGCACTTATTTGTTTTTGTTGTTCACTTGCTCAATTGTGTCTACCTATTTGTGACCCAATGGAGCATAGTATGGTAGACTCTTTTATCCTTCACTATCTTTTCAAGTCTGTCCAAGTTCATGTTCTTTGTTTCCATGATACTATTCATCCATCACATTATCTTCCATCTCCTTTTCCTTTTGCTTTCAATCCTTCCCAACATCAGGGTCAGAATCCCATCTTCTCATCATGTGGCGAAAGCATTTCAGCTTTGGTTTCAATATTTGACCTTCCAGTGAAAAGCCTGAAATAATTTGAGTATTGACTTCTTTAACCTAAAGTCTTCTCTAGCATCATAATTCGAAAGCATTGATTCTGCAGCAGTCATCTTTCCTTAGAGTTCAATTCTCTACTGAATTGCTACTGAAAAGCCACAACTTTGACTATGTGAACCTTCAGCTTACCAAATGCGTACATGTTCTGGGTATAAGGATTGATGCCATGGACAAACTGGAGGAGCAAGGAATAGTGTATTCATCAGATTCATGGAGAAGGGAAGAATTTTGACTGAAGAAGAGATAGAAAGCATTATGAAGTACATGATGGCTAATTTTGATTACATTAAACTGAAAAGTTTTTGCACAACCAAACCCAATGCAACCAAAATTCGGAGGGATATAGTATATTGGGAAAGAATTTTTACACTTAATCTCAGGGATAAAGGCCTCATTTCTAGAATATATAGAGAACTGAATCAAATGTACAAAAATACACATCATTCCCCAATTGATAAATGATCAAAGGATATGAACAGGCAATTTTCATAGGAAGGAATTAAAGATATCTGTAATCATATGAAAAAATACTCTGAATTGCTTTTGATTAGAGATATGCAAATCTAAACAACTCTGAGGTACCACATCACAACTACCAGACTGGTAAACATGACAGAACAGGAAAATGATAAATGTTGGAGAGGATGTGGAAGAGTTGGAACACTAATTCATTGCTGGTGGAGCTATGAGCTCATCCAACCATTCTGGAGAGTGATTTGGAACTATGCCCAAAGGATTACTAAAATGTGCATACCCTTTGATCCAGCAATAGCTGTTCTAGGAATCTATCCCCAAGAGATAATAAAAATGGGAAAAGATCCCACATGTACAATAATATTTATAGCAGTACTCTTTGTAGTGGCCAAGAACTGGAAATCAAGGGGATGCCCATCAATTGGCGAATGGCTGAATAAATTATGGTATATGAATGCAATGGAATACTATTGTGCTATAGGAAATGATGAACAAGAAGACTTCAGAGAGGCCTGGAAAGCCTTATATGATATGATGCTGAGCAAAAGGAGCAGAACCATGAGAACTTTTTGCACAACAACGACCACAGTGTATGAGAGTTTTTTCTGGTAGACTTGAATCTTCATAGCAATGCAAAGATTTACAACAAAAATTCCAAATGATCTTCTAAGGCAAAATGCCTTGCACAGCCAGAGAAAGAACTATGGAATTCAGTTGCAGAATGTAGTAGATCATTTTTTTGCATGTGTTTAATATTCTGGTTTGTTATATGATTTCTCCCATTTATTTTAGTTTTTCCACACAGCATGACTATAGTGAAAATGTATTCAATAGGAATGTATGTGTAGATCCTATATAGAATTGTATGCCATCTTGGGGAGGGAAGGAGGGGGTGGGGGATAGGTAGTGGGGGAAAAAATCTAAGAAAACATTTTTTTAACATTGACTATTTCAATTCCTTGTCCTTTTTTACCAATTAGTTGTATGAGATTCAGTTTTGTTAGAATTTCTCTTACCATTAATTAATGGAGCCATGTTTAGTATGGTTAGTCATAGAATCTAATTCTTTTGAAAACATTATATGTCTTTTTATCTTTATATCTATAACTATCTATTATATATATATATATATATATATATATATATATATATATATATATATATGCACATGTGTGTGTCACACACACAACAGAGACAAAGAGAGAAAGAGAATTCCCAGGGTATATATATATATGTATATATGTATGTATGTATGAATGTGTGGTTAAGAGATATGTGATGAAAAAATCACCACTGAGTTTTCCTTTTCATACCATCTGAATTGATTTCTTTTTAATCAAAAAATTGTTTTTTGATAAAAACACTGTGCAATTTAATTCATTTCTTCTTTCATTATCACATGAGTCCTCCCCTAAGTAGTTTATGTTTGAGGATTTTTCAGTTTCAGGCTGCCATATTTGGTTGCTCAGGACTTTTGAGTATCTAGTATATTCTGCTGACTTTCATATTGTCAGTGAGCACTAAATATTTTGATGATTATTTCTTCATAATATAGTATAAAGTTTGGACATTCAGTGTCCCTTCATTCATATTCCTCATTATTCCTACTATTTCTAGATGTTTAGGGTTTTTTTCCAATTTTACTTTTTCATTAGTTTGTCCAGTATTATGAAGTAGAACTTTCATAGTTTAAGTAACATAGTTCCAAGTTAATTTTTTATTATATTGACATGGGGTTTTTGTACCTAATACATAGAAGTCATTTAATATATGTTTGCAAATTGATTGACATTATATTTTAAACACTACAGGCTATCTTTTTTTTGGTTTTTCATCATTTACTTGTTTCATTTGTTTTTATTTGGCATTATTCTTTTGGTATTAGAAATACTCAGTGATTTGACTTCAGCTGTGGGGCAGGTCATAAAGCCTTTGATTATATATTTTTATTTAGATGAGTTACTTGTCTCAGAAGAACATATAAAAAAAGATCAACATCAAATATTTTACACGAGATTTACAGGGATATGCTGAGACATATGACATGTGTAGTTACTTGTCTGAATTTTACTAAGTCCTCTGTAAATTAAAATAGTGAGAAGTAGGAAATAGTGATCCATATTAGGAGGCATAAAAATGTACTGCCTCTCACATATATTGGCTTTGTGACCCTGAATAAGTCATTTTACCTCTTAAGTGCTCCCAGGTAATTAAGACTAATTGTTGGAAAGAAAGTTCTTTATTAAATATTGACAGAAGGAACTTCTTCTGTTTGGAAGTTCCCAATAACAATGAAATCAAAGATTGAATCACCTTCTCTATCTATTATTTTCATGACTTTATTCATCTAACGACTTTTTTTATCTGTCTTTGCCTGTGCCATCTTTCTAGATCTCCTCATCTTTTTTGACAAATAAACATATTAATTAATTAACTAATAAGCGTTTGCTAAGTCTTTTTATCCCAAACACTGTTAGAAGCACTGGGGACCCAAAAAGAAAGTTAAAATAGTCTTTGCTCTTAAGGGATTTATATCCCAAGTGGGATGGACAACATATACACACACAAACACATACACACACACTTATAAGACATAACCTGAAAGACAGTTGGAAAAATACAGGTATTCTAACGGTCCAGCTAGAGAATTATGTAGTCCTAATGTGTTTCAGTAAACTAAATGACAAGACGTAGAGGTATTTAATTTTTCCAGAAGTATTGGGCTAGTGACTCTCTCCTCTTCAAGATAATATGGGAAATCATGTGTTTCTCTATAGGGCAACGTAGCCTGGAAGACCTCTATGTGACAATATTAGTAATGAAAGGTGTAGTATTAAGTCCCAGTGGAATTGGAATTCTGTGTTCACTCTCATATGAAGAGGGGTGGGAGGCAGTTAATCAGTGTCCAACCAGGGAGGAGAAAGAAGGTATTATTGTCAGGAATGCTGAGGAAGAAGGGCACCAAGTAGTAGTCTGCTAAGGTTGTTCTTCAGTGGGATGTCAGAAGCCTAGGGAAAGTGGAAGAAGGGATCCTCCAGATATCATTCATAATGCCCATTTGGTTCATGTAACCTGGCTTTTGTAATTCCAAAATTTCCATATCTGTTTGCTACTTCAGCTCAGGCTTTCATAAAACTCATTTCTAACTTGAACCAACATGTTCATTATAACTTTCATTTACAAACTTAGACTTCCATTTTCTTTCATGACAGCAGAAAAAACTGTGATTATTCAGAGTCACATTTCCACAATTGGCACAACTATTATTCTCAAGAACAGATCCCAAAATACAAGTTAATTTTAGAAAGAAATGTATCAGATCATTTGCAGGAGTAGAAAAAGCCAGAAAGGAGTTATACTCCCCTCTCCCTTTCAGACTTTGGGAGGTTTACATTATACAAGATTTAGACATGGGTGCTAGAACCATGTGTACATAGATATGGGTAACTGTAACTATGTAATAAAATTTGGATGAAGCCAAAACTTGAGTGGAACCCATCACAGGTTGTTTGTGTGGTAATCCAAAATAAGAATGCTATGGGTGGATTCAGGGCCTTTAGTTGTTGCTCCATCATTTTCAAGCTTCATGATGCCATTTTGAGTTTTCTTGGCACAGATAATCCAGTGGGTGGTCTTTTCCTTCTCCAGCCCATTTTACAATGAAGAAACCAAGGCATAGAGGGATAAATGATTTGAACAGGCACAGGGGTAGGGAACCAGTAGCCTTAAGCCCACATGTGGCCTTCTAGGTCCTTGGGTATAGCTTTTTGAGTGAGTCCAAGTTTTACAGAACAAAGGTATTATTAAGGTGATTCATTCTGTAAAGTTTGGATTCAGTCAAAGGACCACATTTGAGGACCTAGAAGACCAAATGTCCCCTTGAGGTCTCCGTTTTCCCATTCTTGGCCCCGGGTCACAACATAGTGTCTGAGGTCAATTTTTAACTCAGGAAGATGAGTCTTCTTGATTTCATGCCCAGCATTCTATCTACCACACCACCTAGCTGTCCATCTTAGACCAGGGAGAACATAAAATGCTTTGTAGCCATCTCCAGCAGTCCTAGAGACTTAATGGGAGCAGGTGACATTTGGAGTGCAAACAATCTTTAATCACATAGGGCTGGATTTAAACAGCCACCCAAACAAGCCAACAAACAGTATAATCATTTTTCCTGTAGTATTGACTTCCAACATTTAGTGATAGGATTTGTTTCTTAAAATTAGTAGAAATAAATTGACATACATTATTAGAAATGATTGGCCATACGTAATTCAAATGACTGGTATAGGATGGGCATCCTTACAGAGATTTCAGATGTAATTGAGAGTACTTTTAAAAGAAAGTTGACTATTATTGATTAATTTCGACATTGAAATATTTCTATAAAATCAATGTAGACTTGACCAAGAATGCATTTTCACTTCTTCTAGTAAATTATGTAATTGAGGTGAGATATGTTAGGTAGTTTGATGTGTGAAGGCAGTTTTAAACTGTATTTTATCATATTTTTTTTCAGTACCAAAACCAGGCCACAAGATTATCCAAAGATAGTAAATGACTTTTTATGACACTTTACAGTCTTCAAAGTATTCTCCATTAATTTTCCCTTTTTAAGCTTCACAACACTTCTATGAGGTAAGTACTACAGATATCATTGCTTTTATTTTATTATGAGAGAACTGAGGTCCAGAGATATGATTGTCCCATGTTCACACAATTAGTGTCAGAGGACGACTTTGGGTCTATACCACCAAGCTCTGTTCCAGATTTACCAATAGAAACCTCATTAGTAAGCAGCATGTCCTGAGTTCAACTAACTGTATGAGCAGAATCCTGAAAATAATAGCTTACTGACATTCTGAAAACCATATTTGTTAAAGCCACTCCTATGCTATAGGAGGCAATGACTTGGCAATGATTACCTTTCATGGGAAAAAATAAAGGAGAAATAGATTGTATGAACAATTTTTATAGGACTATATCCCCAAGAGATTATAAAAATGGGAAAGGGACCCACATGTACAAAAATATTTATAGCAGCACTCTTTGTGGTAGCCAAGAACTGGAAATCAAGGAGATGCCCATCAATTGGGGAATGGCTTAATAAATTATGG
>CM053769.1:637554431-637571588 GCA_028658325.1 Potorous gilbertii
GTCTCCTCCTGCTTGCCTGCTTTGGGCTACTCCTCTGCCTATGCTGCCTCCGGCGCCAACAGAGGAGACAGCAGATTCTAACTGCATATGCCCTCAACGCAGTCTCCCATGGCAGTAACCCCCAGGTCTGGGTGGCTGCCTTGAAGCAATGTTAATGGGTGTCGCCACTAGCAGGGAATAGTACCGCCCGTTGACGGGCAACCTCCCCCCAACTCCTCCCACCTAAGGCAGGGGACCCGGGGCGACGGGTCGCCCCATGACGGGTAAGGGTAAGGACCGGAGGGGACGTCCCAAGCCAGGGGGACTATTTCGCTGCACCACCCAAAAGAACACGCTTGCTAAACAAAAAGGGGGAGTTGTGGAGGCCCGGTTAGGCCCGGAGCCACCACCCTGCCTGAGAGAGGAGACGTGGTAATGCAGAAGCTAAGGAGACATGGCAATACAGAGCTAAGGAGACGGGGCTGGGGAGGCAGGGCAAAGCTCAGGGTATATGAGAAAGCGGTGGCTGGGGGGAACTTGGGATTTGCGTGCTGACCATTCCACAATAAACATCCGCTCTATATACTCTGGGTCGCTGCCTGGTGATTCCCTCCTCCTGATCCCCGGAGGAGGGCCGGAGACGTCCGAAGCCCCGAGGGCAGGAGAGGAGGGTGTAGCGGTACTCCACGGAGACGGGTACTGGGGGTCAGACCGCCCGCGAGAGTCCTCAATTTCATTGAAAGACCATATATTCCCCTGAAGTGTTATACTTAGTTTTGCTGGGTAGGTGATTCTTGGTTTTAGACCTAGTTCCTTTGACTTCGGGAATATCTTATTCCACACCCTTGGATCCCTTAACGTAGAAGCTGCTAGATCTTGTGTTATCCTGTTTGTATTTCCACAATAATGGAATTGTTTCTTTCTAGCTGCTTGCAATATTTTCTCCTTGACCTGGGAACTCTGGAATTTGGCCACAATGCTCCTAGGAGTTTCCCTTTTTGGATCTCTTTCAAGCGGCGATCAATAGATTCCTTGAATACTTATTTTGCCCTCTGGTTCTAGACTATCAGGGCAGTTTTCCTTGATAGTTTCATGAAGGATGGTGTCTAGGCTCTTTTTTTGATCATGGCATTCAGGTAGTCCCATAATTTTTAAATTGTCTCTTCTGGATCTATTTCCAGGTCAGTTGTTTTTCCGATGACATATTTCACATTCTCTTCCATTTTTTCATTCTTTTGGTTTTGTTTTGTGATTTCTTGGTTTCTCAGAAAGTCATTGACCTCCATCTATTCCATTCTAATTTTGAGAGAACTGTTTTCTTCAGTGAGCTTTGGAACCTCTTTTTCACTTGGCTAATTCTGCTTTTGAAAGCATTCTTCTCCTCATTGGCTTTTTGAACCTCTTTTGCCAATTGAGTTAGCCTACTTTTCAAGGTGTTATTTTCTTCAGCATTTTTTTGGGGTCTCTTTTATTAAGATATTGACCCGTTTTCCATGATTATCTTGCATCTCTCTCATTTCTTTTTCCAGTTTTTCCTCTACCTGTCTAACTTAATTTTCAAAATCCTTTTTGAGCTCCTCCATGGCCTGAGCCCATGGGATATCTATTTCAGATGTTTGGGATACAGAGGCCTTGACTCCTATGTCTTTACCTGATGGTAAGCAGATCTCTTCCTCGTCAGAGAGGAATGGCGGAATCATCTTTTCAAGAAGATAACCTTCTATGGTCTTAGTTTTTTTCCCCTTTCTGGGAATTTTTCCAGCCAGTTACTTGACTTCTGAGAGTCCTCTCCACTCCTGGCATACGTCTGCCCAGCTAGTGCTTGGGGTCAGAGATTCAAGTGCTGATCCTCAGCCTCAGGGCTTTTGGTGGCAGGCCTGGCTGCTATTCAGGGTAAGATTAAATCAGGTTCTCAGGTGGGGGCAGGTCCACCTGCCAGGCTCAGTTCACTCAGGGGGTTTATGCAGAGACCTTTTGTAATGGAGCTGCTGCTGAGATCCTGCCTGCTTCAAGAGCCTCTGGCTGCCTGCTTCAGGAGCCTCTGGCCAGCTGCTGCCTCTGCCTCCTGCCTCTGCCACTTCCTTCCAAGGGGGCCTGAGTCCTGGAGACACCTGCTCCTCTCTCAGCCCGTCTCTCTCACTGACCTGTTCATCTGTGGGTGGAGGTACCTTCACAGCCACTGGAGATTTCGTCCCTGAAGCCTGCTCGGCTCTGCTCATTCCTCTCAGTGCCATGCGGCCGAGGCAGGGTAGAGCTCCGCTCCCATCAGGAGCGTGATGGACCGTTGGAATTGGTTTTTCAGGGCTCTCTGGAACGGAAATCTCCTTCACTGTGTTGCTGCGTGGCTTCCACTGTTCCAGAATTTGTCAAGAGTTTTTACAGGAAATCCATGGTTTGTGGGTTTGGAGCTAGCAAATGTGAGTCTTTCTCGAGAAGAAATTTTGGTTAAAATATAGGGATGGAAGCTAACCTAAAAAAGGACATGGAGACTGTTTGAGTAAATTCATCTTTTTTCTTTTTAGAATTTTGACTGTGAAAGGGAGAACACATATTGTACAATAGCATATTATCATTATTATTTGTTTTTAGCAGATGAAGGAAACTAGTCAATGTTCTTAGCTATTAGGGATGTAACTAATGGACAAAAAAATATTATCAAGGAGTGATGGAAGGAGAAAATTAATAGACAGCTGGGTGTAGAATCAAGGACCTAAATAGAATGCTTAGCTTTGGCAAGGAGAAGGGTCATCTATAACTAAGAGACTTAAAAAAAATAGAAGATGGGATGCAATTTAAAAATTGGCGAAACATAAATAGCATGAAAGGAAGGGAGGTCCTCTGGGGAGGAGGCAGACAATATGGCTTTACAAGGGAGATGATAGTGAGAGTTGTGAAAGGAGAGTGATAGAATCATTAATGATTGAAGGGATTGCCTTAGAGCAATGATGTATTTTGCTATAACTTCAATGCAATATTCGCAACACCAACAGGGGCCATGAATATTGCAAAATACAGCAGACTCTCTACATGGAAGACAGATCCAAAATATTTATTCATTCTGAATTGCAAAATACAGCAGACTCTCTACATGGAAGACAGATCCAAAATATTTATTCATTCATCAGAAAGCCAAATCCATCATAGTAACAAAAATCTATACACAGTAACAATGCAGAAAACAATTCTATGCCTAAGCCTTCTCTCTATTAGGCTTCCCACAAAATTGCTTCCTTAACCAAATTACAGACAGGCTTCCCTTAAACAAAATGCCATTCTTATACTCAGAGCCAGCTACAGGCTTACCCGAATGCTTCATTTCTGACTGCTCTCTCACTAAATTTCCTCTCAGCTCTGCTGCAGCTCCATCTCTTCCTGTTCCATCCATTCAAGCAAACTCCTCCCAGAACAAGCTCCATGTGACTCAGACTTCCATGTGATAACATGGGTTTATTATTAACATTACATTTGCCCAGTTGGAATGGTTGTATGACCACTTCCCATAGAATTCAGCAAAAAGTGAAAAGGGGTGGAGAAGTTAAACAGTAGGGTCTGAAATTTGGGAATGTGAGTAACAGTATCACAAGAAAGCAATGACTTCAATTGTAAACAATAGGACATAGCTGGCTTGTTAATTGTTATTGGACAAAAGTGACTATAGAGGAAGTGTAATGAACTGAGAAAAAAAGGCAAAATATGGAAGGATTAGACGTTAAGATGAGGATTAAAAACATATTTATCAGGAATGAGGGAGAATAGGATAAAACAAATTGAAGTAAAAGAGATGATAAGTATGTTGAATTTCAAAGTTCCATATAATGAGAAAATAAATATTAAACAGAGCTATCCCTTTGATTGGCTGAGGCAAAGTCACAGCAGTTGATGAATTGACAGACAGGCTTTTTTACAGAAACAGCAAAGCATATGTTATCTTTGGAGTTTCAAACTTAGCAGGTAGCAATTGTAGTAAAAAGAAAGAATGTGAGTCAGGTACTTAACTTCTTGAGCAAGCAGGGAAAGTAGTAGGGAAACTGACACTAAAGACGGAGAATAAGTCATCTACACTGATGGAGTGAATCACAGTGGGAAAAGATTATTGTGTGATTGTAGCAAAAGTAGAATCTTGAACAATAGTTGATTGTCAAAGAGAGTGCTGATTATTGAATCCCATGAAAAATACCTGATATTTAGGATGGTGGTTACAGATCATCTTCTATGGGGAGATACGATTCAATGAAAAAGAAGATAAAAAAAAAAACATGACAAGATTTTGTTGAACTAAAATGTGAATACAGAGGTTACAACAGAAGGTGTGATCAGAGGAATACAGGGACTGAGATATACTAACATGACACTAGGGGGTCATTGTAGAATAAATTTTTCACCTTATTACTCAGTATAGCATTTGGAGAGTGGGAGTTTATCATGGAGCAGGAGTTTACATATGGAAATTTGTTATCTATGCAGGACAGGGAAAATACTCAGTTGATTGAGACTCTTATTCTCCCAGAAACTGTGATAAAGGAGGACAGTTTCTACATCAGGAAAGCTGCAGTGGCATATCCATTCTCCAAAATCCAGGAGTTGTGATTAGATTTAACAAACATTTTGTGTTTTGTGTGTTTGTGTTAGGTTGTGTTATTAAAAACCCATAGCCACATCTCTGAAGATCTCACTGTACTCAAACTCTGTGCCAATTTCTTTGCTACCACCCAAGATATTAGATCATTTTGTTTCTTGAAAATTACAATATTATTTATCACTAAACATTAATAAAATGATCCACAATCATCACTTAATTATTTTTATACAAGGAAATGAAGTGATTTGTCTAGAAGCAGAAGATAACTAAATAGCAAAGGTGGGCTTTTCTGCTTGGATCTACAAAACATTTCTTCTGTTACTTAATTTAAAATCATAGCCTTACGAACCATATTCTTTTTTAACATGTCCCTGTTGCTATTAGTTGATTACACATTTAAATGAAAGCATTTTATATGGAAAAAGCATTTAGAAAAGCCAACATCCTAAATCAATTTGTTATATTTTTGTAACTTACCACTTTAAATACACTCCAATTATTCTGCCTCCACTCAGAGCATCCAATTAAGTTGGCATCATAAAAAAATAATGTTATGATACTGCAAAAAGAAATATAACTTATGGGAAAATCTTAATGTCAATGATCACTTTGCCTACATTTCTCCCTAATTATAGAGCATTTTAGTCACTGTATTAAAATTAGATTTTATGTAATATTCTAATGGTGCTTTCTGCATCTCAGGTAAAGATTGCCCGTTCTATTTTTCAAGATGTAGTGAATAATAAGGGGAAAAGAGAATATAAAGAACTTCATACCTTTATTTCCTCTCAATGATCTTCTTTAGCTCTTATACTTTTGTTTTAAAAGTTGGGTTACTGTTTCACAACTACTGACTTTGTGCTATTGATTCTTAGCAGATTGCTGCCATAGATATGCATTTTAAATTGAATTTTCTGTTTCAATCTCAACTTTTGACCTTTCCACCTTCCTTGATGGTTCTTCTTTATTTTCCATCCTAAGAGCTTGCTTTTTAACTGAGAGATGTAACTGTGCATTGTTCCATATTGTGAAAATACAGCTGAGTGAACATTCTGAAGATACCTGGTCATGCATGGCTACCGAGCTGTATCTATCTCTGTTGAACTTCTTCCATTCCTTCTGAACTGATCAGAACCAGCTTGGGAATTTAAGAACCTGCTATTTCTTTTCTCTCATGTGCACTGACTTTTATTAATGGCACCTTCAACTTATTTTTTGAATCTTCTGAATTTAGAATGGAGAAGTAAGAAAGGTTCAATAATTAGATATCCTCCACCTCTAGCAAAATTTATATAACTTAGCATCCACATGCTTTTCCTCGTTTCATAGAAGGAAATAGCTTCCATATTCATAATGCAAAATTTAGGAGGAGGGTAAAGTTCAAGCCCAATACCAAATCTGAATAGAGACATTTCTGACATAGCAAGAGATTAGAAAACTGTAGTCTAAGGGTCATAAAAGCACAGTTGTAGTTTTAATTTATAACTTTAAATACAAATTAATTTGTGATTTTAAATAAAAGTGTATTTGAAAATTAAACACTACTCTTACAGTCAAAGGAAAAGAAAGGAATTGTAGGTCAATATATACAATGACATGCAGTTGTGAACTCCTCTTTAGCATGTTAAAATGTACTCCAAGGCTAAAAGGGAAATTTCCTTTTGAAAGCATTGCTCATTTTTGAGGTCCCAGACCTTATCGTTCCCTCTGAGAAATCATTGTCCACTTACTTAGGCAGCACTCCTTGAATATTTTTCTTTATTTTGATAGAGAGGTAGGGGATTGGATTAGCATTTTTTTGCTAATTGATCTATTGATCTCTTTCTCTCTCTGTCTCTGTCTATCTCTCTGTCTCTCTCTCTCTTTCCATATGTGATCAAGTGTACATGAACCATGATGCACAATCCCAACTACCTTTTGTTCAGAAAAGTCATTTTTGATGTTTTCAAGTGAAATGGGATTAGCAAGGTACAGTATTATTTTAAAGAATACATTTAGATGTCTCAGTCTCCCTTTATGATGACAGTAAGAAATTTTGTGCAAAGAATGCAATTACATGAGGCATTTGGGGCATAATATGATATATATATATATATATATATATATATATATATATATATATATATATATATATATATATATATATAGTTAGACACAGTCTTTCTGACATATTACAAAGAGCAGTATGACACTCCGACACTCCATTCTCTCAGGGTGGCATCATATTTCATTCATGCTTATAAGGGTGAAGAAATACCACATTAGCCATTGACTCATACATGTCACATTTTGCAGGTCTACCCATTACATAATTCCTTTTAATATCTTCTCTTTTTGGATATTGAATATATTGAGTTATTAAAGCCTCAGGAATAGCTTTCAGGAACGTAATTCACAGACCCATTGCCCTTTCTGTTAAGAACGATTCTTAATATCTAACCTAAACTTTTTATACCTTAGCTTGAGGCCATTGTTCCCTTGTTCTTACTGTCTTTGAGATTGTAAATAATTCACTTTCTTCATTTATATTGTTACCTGGAAGGTTGGAAGATATTTATAGTCTGCGAACATTTTTCTCCTAAGTCTTATCTCTATAAGACTGTGTTTAGTTCTGTAAGCCTTTCCTGACACACAGTCTTACAGACAGATAAGATTTTGTATATATCCCAGGGACCTTGCTTTGGCTTTAGGGTTTTGCTGGTTTCCTGAATTGAAGAAAGCAAAATTGACTAACAAGTTCAAAATAATTATGCAGCCAAATATCTGAAAGCTAATTTCTTTGTTGGTTTAGAAAAGAAGAACATTAAATGTCTTTTTACTATTTTTTCCACTTTGTTGTTATCCCAATCACACACAAGGTTTGTAGTTTCTTTTGCTTGCTGTTCTGCCTTTACTATTTGCTTGGGAAGATATACTGAAATGAATCATGGTTACTAGATCAAATCTATGCAGTACTTAACTCTGATGATAGCTAGCATAACTTGTACTCAATCTTACCGGAAAAGGAAAATCTTGAAGGTATTAGTAAAGATAGCAGACATACTCTGTCCCAGGGACAGAGTAAGAATGTTGTACCTGTCGTCTTTCCTCCTAATTTTAATTTTGCTGTCATTGCCAAAGGGCAACCCAGAGAATGGATGACTGTCTGGCAAAAAGCTACTGCTTCCCCTATCTACTCATTCTTTCTTACAGAAAGGTGCTTTTGCTTGTTTGTATCCACACAGACCAAGGTATTCACTCTGAGATTATGTCACACATGGATAGTGCTGCTTTTATTGCTTCCTCTCTTTTGAACTAAAGTTAAGGTGTGTCTCAGAAGATTATTTCTTTTTTATACAAGCCCTTGTACTATAACTGCTTCTCATAGATGTCTTACCTAGGACTATAAATATACATCATGAAGGGACCTTGGGAATGGTTAAATCCAACCCCTTGCTTTGTATATTAGTATAATGAAGCCAAGAGAGGATAAATAACTTGTCCATGGTAAAACAGATTAATGTTAGAGGCCAACCTGAGATGATTCAACCGCATGATAGTTAGCATTCTTCTTTCCTAGTAACACAAATATCAAGGCAGTCCTGCATTGTTCTACATGTGGACAAAATGAATCATCTTTTAGGTGGTAGTTCCATGACAAATAATCTCTGTGCAAAATAATGCTTAGTAAGAGCAATGATTTGGATAACCTCAATGACTTTAGAATGACCTCAGAAGAGTGGCCAGGTCCATTGAAGCAAAAGTCCCAAAATGGGAATTAGGTGATACCATGACTGATGTACTTCTTGACTGGAGGGAAATAGGCAGCTATTTTTCTGTATGGATGTCCTGATACTCAGGGTGACTCAAATCCTACATAGTAACAAAATACTCTAGATAGTATAAGTTCTCATGACAATCAGTTGTTCAGAGATTCGAGAGAATGAGGACTTCCCTGGAGCCTTTTACAGATGTGTTTGTATCATCTGTCCTGAATTAGTGTCTGAACTACTAACACATTAAGTTCTGAAATCAAGGATTTATATAAAAGTTCAGAAGCTGAGTTAAAAAGCTGTTTCAATTGTGTATTAGTATTATGTATTAATCATTCTGCTTATTAGAGCTCTACTATTTCAGAATTTATGGATACTCTGAACTATTGATCACCCACTTGTCTAATAGTTTTCTACAATGTTCACTTGGTTCTAATCCTATTGCTCTCTTGAATTGTCCATGTCTGTCTTGTTTTTAAGTTGCCTGTTGGGTCAATAAACATTTACTATCACCTACTATGTGTCAGGAACTGTTTTAAGTTCTGGGCACACTAAAAGAAGCAGAAGACAATGCATTCCCTCAAAGAGCTCATAGTCTAATGGAGAACAAACTAACTAAATAAATATATGCACACATGCTATGTATACAGGAAACAGAAAATATTTATGAGAAGAAAGATCCTAAAACTAAGAGTTTGGCACAAACTTGCTGCAGAAGATAGGCTTTTAGTTGGAACTTAAAGGAGCCCAGAAAAGTGAGGAGGTGAAAATGAGGATGGAGAACATTTCAGGCATGACAGTCAGGGAAAATTCCTAGAGCCAAGAAATGGAGTGTCTTATTTGTGAAAAAGCATGGAAGTCAATGTTATTAGATCAAAGAATGTACTGTGAAGAACAAGGTGTAAGAAAATTAGGAAGATAGGAAAAGGCTAAGATGTGAAGGGCTTTGCATAAAAGAAATGAGTTTAATATGACATGCCTCAATGTTAGAGAGAAGGTTTTACTTTTCATCCTGGAGGTGATAGGGAGCCACTGGAATTTAATGAGTAGGGAGGGGTTCCATGTCATACATGCTTTAGGAAAACCATTTCAGTAGCTGAAAGACAGGTATTAGACTGGAGAAAACCTTGAGATAGGCAGATCCATCAATAAGCAATTCAAATTGTCTGGTCATAAAGTGATGAGGGTCTGAAACAGAGTGGTGGCAATGTAAAGGAGACAGAGAGAGAGAGAAGGAGGGAGGGAGGGAAGGAGAGAGAGAGGGAGAGAGAGAGAGAGAGATTTTTAAGAGATGTTGCTAAGGTGAAAAGAAGATGCCTTGGCAATAGATTGAACAGAGGATCATGGTGAACAACAGTGAGGAATCAAAGTTGATTCCCAGGTTGCAAGACTTGAGAGAGTAGGAAGATGATGTTGCCCTATATAATAATAGCAAAATAGGGTAAGGAGTGTCAAAAGGGAGGAAGAAAAGTACTAAGTTCAGTTTTGGATATATTGAGTTTAAGATGTCTACTAGACTTTCAGTTAGAGATATCTGAAATTCAGCTGAGGATACAAGTTTGGATGTCAGTAGAGAGACTGAGTCAGAATAAGGTAAGGATGTCATCAGATAGATGTTAATTAAATCAATGGGAATTGATGAGATCACCAAGTGAACTAGTAAAGAGGGAGAAGAGAAGGGGGCTGAGGGCAAAAGCCTGTGTAATACCTACAATTAGAGAGTGTGAAACCATTGAGAATCCAGCAACTGAGAAAATGAAAAGGAATAGGCAGACATATAACAGGAGAATCAGGAGAGAGTGATGTATTGAAATCCAAGAGATAAGAGAGTATAAAGGAAAGAGAAGGTGTATCAACACTGTAAAAGGCTAAAGAGAGGTAAAGGAGAACAGAGATTGAAAAAAGGGCATTGAATTTGCCAGTTAAAACAATCAAAATTAAAAAAACTTTGAACAGAGCAATTTTAGTGGAATTTTGAGATTTGGAAGCCAGATTATAAGAGTTTAAAAGTGAATGAGAGGATCACTTAAAACTCAGTCCTATGAAAATATGATTATTTTCATAGCCTATTCTACATTTCATAATTTCATAATGTTACTCATTTTGACTTACTAGATTCTTGATCTGTTTTCTCTTATGAGGTATTTCCTATCTGATTCTTAATACCTTGCCTGATGAGCTATATTCCTATTCAGTGCCCATGGATATCAGTATCTATAGAGAGCACCAATTTGTTCTCTAATATCTTGATGCTACCTAGAAAAAGTGAAATGTACAAAATAATTCTTAAATCTCCTATTTGTTATATTTGGCTTTAGCTTAGAACCAAAGAGTGGTGGGGATTATACATACTCACTCTTCTGGGTACTTAGGTATCAGACTTCCTTCCAAAAAGGTTGCATTACTTATCTTTCCCCTACAATTTATATCCATTGCAATGCTATGCTTGGAAATGTAGGTCAATAGCCATCAATTACATTTAAATGTACCATGATCTACCCACATACATTTCATTATATGGAATAATGGGATGAATATAAGAATAAAAATTTTTCAGGTTTCTTAATATATATATATATATACAAAGTAAATCTTTCTTTGCTTCCTATTGTTTACATAATTTTAGGCAAATATGTTTATTTTTCCTAAGCTGTTTCATCATTTGAAAAATGAGAATTTAGGACATAATGATCCCTAAAATCCATTCCAAATCCATCACTATGATACTATGATGCAATGATCCCTTTCTTGGAAATCATTCATTAATTCTTTCAAGAAGCAGTTATGAAATTTGTACTATATACTAAGGCTCTGTTGGCATTGAAGATATGACAAATAGTATACTTTCCAATTTTATTGTCTTATACTACTTTTTCATATTAAAGTAATTTATATGTGTGTCATCTATGCCTACTGGACTCCAAGGAACTTGAGGATTGGATTGTATCTTTAAAAACTTGTATTCTCTCACAGAACCTAAAGTAATACTTTATATATGTACATACTTAAGGGAATAATGTGATGCATAATCTGAAAGACTTTCAAAAAAATTCATTGTTATTTTGATGCAAAGAGATGTCTATTAAACTATTCTGTTTTGAATTTCTATTTACTGGCACAGTGAACCAAAGTTCTCTCTTAGGAAAGATATTCGGAATGTAAAGAATGCAAATGAAATATAAGTCCCTATTAGGGTAATATAATTGAGTAAAGAAAAACACCTGAATTTGAGTACTTTCATCTACTAGTTATTTTTACTTGTTTCTTTGTTTGTGGGCAAGTCGCCGCTTTTCCCTCGTATTATCATACAGTAAAGGCTTGAAAAGACCTCAGAGATCATGTATTCTAACTATCCCCTTTTCCACATGAAGAATGTAAGGTTTGAGGAAATTGTGACACAATGTCATGTACATAACAAGTTATCACAGAGAGGATTTGAATCCACGTCCTCTGACTTAAGAACATTTGATCTTTCCATTGTTTCATGCTTCAGTTTCCTTGTTTTAAAATAAGAATAATAATATATAACATGGGAATTGTGTAAACTTTACCACACATTTAGTTTTGATTTTTGGAAGTAGAGCTAGGGCTAGACCTATGTTTTGGATATTTTAAATAACTTCAAGAGCGAAAACTCTTTTCACTGATGCAGATCAGGAATTATTCTATTTCAAGTCTCCTGTGAAACTTAAAGGAAGTATATTGCCCATGATTGTTCATTCAGTGCAGATCAGAGGCAGGGCTTAAATCCAGTTCTTCCTAACTTCAGGGATAGTGTTTTTTACCTTCTCCCAGGCTACCCCTCACTTGAAGGCACAACAAAATTATGAGTTATTACTGTCATTGTTTTGCAATGTTTAATTTCATTTTTTCAAATATAAGATTGTATGTTTGTGGTATGTCATGTCTTTCACAAAATACAGGAGTCTACCTCACAACAATTGATGACTTCATGGGATCTTCACTTACTCAGATTTCATCTGAAAATTAAAAGAAATTATATTTCTTGTGAGCTGAAATGTTATCTTTGCTAAAGTTATCTTGCCAGACCTCACTGCAATTTTCTATATTTTTCTGAGTTACGTTTATGACTAGAACCTATGTACAATATTTAAATATGTATATGCTTGCAAAACTGTCCTGAAATTGAAACTCTTTCCCCAAAATCTTTGGGCTTTGAAGCACATTCATTTTAGATTAGTGTAATTTTGTTCTTGTACGTTTTTCACTCTTCACTTGAATCTGCATGGGGTTCTACGACTTTAATCCTTTCTTAAATATCATCATTATATTAGCATTAGGGTTTGACTTCTTTAGGGATCACCACTGAACTGAGTGGGCTTGTAAGATAATTGTTAAAGCCTTCTGAACTTGAGTCCTTTCTTTCATTTAATAGCCCAGGGGCATACATTATATCTTAATACTTCACAGTTTTCAGGGATTTGAACTTCTTGTATTTGAAGTAACAATCTTTTAAGTCTCAGTATTATAAATTTAGATGATTGAAGTTAGGTCGATGTGGCAAAAAAATCAAGTGAAGCTGTAGCATTTATCTAGTGAATTCAGGCCACTTACCTAATCATTTAGGAAAAGAAAAGTTTTGCTCTATAAACACGTATTATTTTCCACAAATAGTTATAACTGCACTATCATTATAATTTATCTAACTAAACAAAAGAGATTGATATCAAGAGAACTAAAATGCACAGAAAAAATTTTCAACAAAAATTGTGGTTAAGATAGAAAAATGTCTAGATATGGGTTGCACTCTGTGTGTATGCATGCACACACACGTGCACATATGCGGCAACTCTGAGCTAATACTTGAAGGAAACTGTGGTTTCTAGGAGATATGTATAAAGAAAGGAAGGAATTCTTGATGTTGATATAACCAATGCAAGGGTATGAACTTGAAATATTGAATGATGAAATTGGTTTAGTGGGAATGTTCAGCATATGAAAGGAATATATGAATTAGCTCTTAAGGTATACAGGAGATTGCAGAGGGCTTTAAATGTCAAGTTTAGGAATGTACATCTTCCAACTAGAGACATTAGGCAACTAAAGAAGACTTTTGGGTAGGAGAAGAAATGTCTAATTTAAGAATAATAATATGACAGATGTGAGGATGATGGATTTGAGAGGGGATAAATGGAAGATAAGTTTTCTAAATATTAGGAAATTTCCCCCTCCATCTCTCTGCCTCTGTCTCTCTCTCTGTCTGGGTCTCTCTGTACCTTTCTGTCTCTGTCTATCTATCTCTGTCTCTGTCTCTCTCTGTCTGTCTCTCTCTTTCTCTCAAACACACATACACACACATAGGCACACAAGCAGGCAGTTTGATTCATTATTAAAAGTCAAGTACTTGTAATGTAAATACCTGAGATTGAATTCCGTTTCTGCCAATACATTAATACATAACCTTGGGCAAAAAAGTTACTTGACTGAAAGCATAGATGGCATGCTTATTGAGTTTTCAGAAGACACAAATTTGTGATAGATAGTTACCATTTAGGGTGATAAGATCTGGACCTAAGAAAGCTATCAAAAGTAAAGAATGTTCTGAGTCAGATAAGAGGAATTTTAACGCAGATAAACATGAATTTTTTGTTTGTTTGTTTGTTTCTAAATTAACTCCACAAGTTTTGCATGGGTTAGGGAAAATAGTGTAGCATTTAGAACAGAGAATTGGAGTTTGTATTTTGACTCACTCTGTCTTTTGCTGGTTGTTTGCCTTTGTGCATGTCACTTAACTTCTCACGTCCTCAATTTTCTCACCTGTAAACTAAGAATATTGAGATCATCAACTGTGAGATCCCTTTGGGCTCTGAAACTGTCATTCTATGTACAAAATGGTGAAATTGTAAATAGATAGTTGTTTTCCTGAAAAGTATCTGGGATCCGGAGTGCATTGCACATTTAGTATAAACAACATTATGGTATAGTAACCTCCTCCCTGTTTCAGGGATTACATTCAGTAGTCAGTGAGGAAGAAAGTGAAGAATTAAAGCTCTTGATAAGCTCTTGAAAAAGAAGAATATAAAAGCTGGCTTGAAATTGAAAAAAACCCAGTAACATCTTGACAGTTGGTCCCATTTCTTCTTGGCAAATAGAGAGAGAAGAAATGGAAACAACTTCAGATTTTATATTCTTGTATTGAAATATCACTACAGATGGTGACTATAGCCATGAAATAAAGATACTTGCCCTTTGGAAGGAAAGTTATGGCAAGTCTGGCCTGCATACTAAAAAACGGAGACATCACTTTGCTGACAAATGTCCATATACTTAAATAATAACAATAATATATACATAGGAATGCATGCATGGTGAATATGTACACATGTGTATATACATGTATATACATGTATGCATATATCTCCATCTATAAATACACACATGTATGTATATATATGGAAAAGTGAGAACTACAGAATCATTGCTTTCTAACTGTAGTGTTGGAGAAAAATGTTGAGAATTCCTCGTACAAAAATGAGATCAAATCAATCAATGCTTAAAAAATAAATTCAGACTATTCATTAGAATATCAAATGCTGAAACTGAAGCATAAACACTTTGTCCACACAATGAGAAGTCAGGACTTATTGGAAAAAGATACTGATTTGGGAAAGATTGAAGGAAAAATGGGAGAAAAAAGGGAATAGTGGAGGATAAGATGGATAGTGTCATGGAAACATTGAACAGATTTTGAGAAATAGTAGAGGGCAGAAGGGTCTGGCTGACTATGATCCATGGAATAAATAAGAGTCAGACATGACTTGAGCTTGAACAATAACAACAACTACTACTACTACTAAGACTATTACTACTACTATAATATTACTACTACTAAAACCACAACCTCCCTTGCTATTCTCCTCCCACTCAAAAAAGTTAACACAACCTATGGCTATATAACCATAGTCCCAAAAGCCATTGTTATGGTCATCGATGATGCCCTGATCATGGATGAAGAGTGGGGTGGACCTGGTGACAGTGAGAAAGAGGATAGCTCTTTAGTTTTCCTTGAATTGCTGCATTGCTTCAGACCTTCTTAAAATATTATTTGGGTTCTGAGGTTCCTTTGGGGTATTCTGACTACCACCTCTGAAAGAAAACATGTAACATGCAACTTCAGATGGATAAAGGTAATATGAGAGGAGTAAGCAATATCTGTTATGACACTCTTTCCTATTTGTTCACACTGGAGATTGTGAAACTTTCCCTTTGTATGAGACTGAAGACTCTATCTTTTTTGAACTGAGTTTTCTCACTCCCAGTGTGAGTCTCCATTCTGTGTTTTCTGCCATTTATTCTCTTAAATGTACTTTCTTCGATTTCTTTCACCACCATTTGGATAAATGGGTTTCTTTGTTAATTACTGTCCAAAGTGGAATTAATATTTGATGAGAAAGGGATAAATCTTTTTGCAGCAATAAAATTGTTCAATTGAAACTGAAAAATGACAAAATTCTAGCTTAATACTCCCCTTCTCAGAAGAGATGCAAGTGACCAAGCTCACTATTTCTTATTGTGTTTCCTCTTAAAAGAAATTGAAATTTTCTTTAAAGAAGGGTGGGTAACAGAAGTGAGGAGAAATATCTATTCTGCCTTTTGTCAATCCACAAAAATATTCCCATTTTTCATGTGTGGGAGAGAGCCCTCACAAAAACTGCTTTAAGAAATCCATAGTTAGGGGGGAGGAGCCAAGATGGTGGAGTAGAAAGACTCACATATGCTCTGAACCCACAGCCTATAAGTTACCTGTTAAAAGGAACTCCCAACAAATTCTGGAGTAGTGGAAACAATGCAACAACAGAGTGGAGGAGATTTCTGTTCCCAAGAGCCCTGAAAAATCAGCAACAAAGGTCCTTCGTGCACCAGACCTGAAGCAGAGCCTGCCTTGGCCACGTGGCCACAAAAGGAGCAGATCAGAGCAGGCTTCAGGGATGGAATCACCGGCGGCTGCAAAGGTCCCTCCACCCACAGGCACTGCAGGCCAGTGAGAGAGACTTCTGGACTGGCTGAGAGGGGAGCAGGGCGAGACCTCCACAACTCAGGCACCCTCAGGAGAGTATGGCAGACAAGGGCTCCCAGGGCAGGCAGGAGCTGGGGTCTATTACTGAAGGTCTCTGCATAAAACCCCGGAGGGAACTGAGGATGGGAGGCAGCCCTGTCACCACCTGAGAACCTGAATTTAATCTTACCCTGAATAGCAGCTCCGCCCACCACAGAAATCCCTGAGGCAGGTGAGCAGAATTTGAATCTCAGACCCCAAGCACTAGCTGGGTGGATCTAGGCAGGGGTGGAGAGGAATCTCAGAAGTCAAGTAAATGGCTGAGAAAAAGCCCAGAAAAGGGAAAAAAAAAAGACCATAGAAGGTTACTGTCTTGGGGACCAGATGTTTCCTCCTTTCCTTTCTGATGAGGAAGAACAATGCTTACCATCAAGGAAAGACATAGAAGTCAAGGCCTCTGCATCCCAAACATCTGAAATAGATACCCAATGGGCTCAAACCATGGAAGAGCTCAAAAAGGATTTTGAAAATCAGGTTAGACAGATGGAGGAAAAACTGGGAAGAGAAATGAGAGAGATGTAAGAAAAGCATGAAAAACACATCAGTACCTTGATAAAGGAGACTCAAAAAAATGCTGAAGAAAATAACACCTTGAAAAATAGGCTAACTCAATTGGCAAAAGAGGTACAAAAAGCCAATGAGAAGAAGACTGCTTTCAAAAGCAGAATTAGCCAAGTGGAAAAAGAGGTGCAAAAGCTCACTGAAGAAAATAGTTCTCTCAAAATTAGAATGGAACCGATGGAGGCTAATGACTTTCTGAGAAACCGAGA
>CM053769.1:637572088-637593230 GCA_028658325.1 Potorous gilbertii
AGAATGACAAAATGGAAGAGAATGTGAAATATCTCATGGGAAAAACAACTGACTTGGAAAATAGATCCAGGAGAGACAATTTAAAAATTATGGGACTACCTGAAAGCCATGATCAAAAAAAGAGCCTAGACATCATGCTTCTTGAAATTATCAAGGAAAATTGCTCTGATATTCTAGAACCAGAGGGCAAAATAAGTATTCAAGGTATCCACCAATCACCAACTGAAAGAGATCCATAAAGAGAAACTTCTAGGAACATCGTGGTCAAATTCCACAATTCCCACGTCTAGGAGAAAATATTGCAAGCAGCTAGAAAGAAACAATTCCAGTATTGTGGAAATACAATCAAGATAACACAAGATCTAGCAGCTTCTACATTAAGGGATCAAAGGACATGGAATAGGATATTCCAGAAATCAAAGGAACTAGGCCTAAAACCAAGAATCACCTACCCAGCAAAACTGAGTGTAACACTTCAGGGGAAAAACTGGTCCTTCAATTAAATCGAGGACTTTTGAGCATTCTTGATGAAAAGACCAGAGCTGAAAAGAAAATTTGACTTTGAAACACAACAATGAGAAGAAGCATGAAAAAGTAAAGAGCAAAGAGAAATCATAAGGGACTTACCAAAGTCGAACTGTTTACATTCACTCATGGAAAGTAATTATTTGTAACTCTTGACACTTTTCAGTATCTGGATAGTTGGTGGGATTACACACACACACACACACACACACACACACACACACACACACACACATACACACATGCATGCATACATAGAGACAGGGAACACAGAGTGAATTGAATGGGATGGAATCATATCTTAAAAGAAATCAAGGTAAATGGTGAGAGAGAAATGTAGTAGGAGGAGAGAGGGTGAAATGGAATGGACTAAATTATCTCTCAATGAAGAGGCAAGCAGGAGACTTTTTAGTGGAGGACAAAAGCTGAGGGAAAAACGTGAAGTTTACTGCCATCACATTTGACTAAATGAAGGAATAAAATGCACACTCATTTTGGTATGAAAATCTATCTTACAATACAGGAAAGTGGGGGAGAAGGAGATAAGCAGGGTGGGAGAGTTGATGGAAGGGAGGGCAATGGGAGGAGGGAGCAATTTGAAGTCAACACCCGGGAAGGGACAGGATCAAAAGAGAGAATAGAAACAATGGGGGACAGGATAGGATGGAAGGAAATATAGTTAGTCTTACACAACAAGACTATTATGGAAGTCATTTGCAAAACTACACAGATATGGCCTATATTGAATTGCCTGCCTTCCCAAAGGGAATGGGTGGGGAGGGAGGGATGGTGAGAAGTTGGAACCCAAAATTTTAGGAACAACTATCTAGTATTATTCTTGCTACTAGGAAATAAGAAATACACTTAATGGGGCATAGAAGGTTATCTGTCCCTACAGGACAAAAGAGAAGATGGGGACAAAGGAAGGGATGGATGATAGAAGAGAGGGAAGATTGGTGATAGGGAAAATTAGAATGCTCAGTGTATTCGGGTCAGGAGAGGGACAAATAGGGAGAAAATTTGAAACCCAAAATTTTGTGAAAATGAATGTAGAAAGTTAAATAAATAAATTTATATTAATATAAATAAATAGATAAATAAATAAATGAATAAATACATAAATTTGGAAAAAAAGATAAAAAGAAGTCCATAGTTTACTGAGATTGTGGAGTAGAGGGACACATCTGTAGAATCTTCCTCCTCCCCTAATAGTCCATAAAATACCTGAAAAAATCTAGTAAGAGATGTAGAGGAAAAATTGGGAAAACAAAATCATGAACAGAGAGTCAACAACTTCCTAGAGGTGATCCAAAAAATGCTGAAGAAAATAACATTTTTAAAAACAGGTTAACTCAATTGGGAGAAAAGGTCCTAAAAGCCAATTCAGAGAAAAATGCCTCATAAAGCAGAACTAGCCAAATGGAAAAAGAGGCCTAAAAGCTCACTGAAGAAAACAATTCTTTCAAAATAGAATGAATCGATGGAAGAAAATGACTTTATGAAAAACCAAGAAATTACCAAAGAAGACCAAAATAATTAAAAAAATAGAAGACAATACGAAATATCTCATTGGAAAAAAAGCAACTGACCTGGAAAATAGATCCAAGAGAGACAATTTAAAATTATGAGACTACTTCACATCCATGACTAAAAAAAAAAAAAAAAAAAAGAGCCTAGACATCATCTTCCATGAAATTATCAAGGAAAGCTTCCCTGATATTCTAGAACCAGAAGGCAAAATAAATATTGAAAATATCCAATGATCACCTCCTGAAAGAGATCTGAAAAGAAAAACTCCTAGGAATACTGTACCCAAATTCCAGAGTTCCCAGGTCAAAGAGAAAATAGTGCAAGCAGCTAGAAAGAAACATTTCGACTATTGCGGAAATACAATCAGGATAACCAACACAAGAGCTAGTAGCTTTTATGTTAAGGGATCACAGGACTTGGAATATGATATTCTAGAAGTCAAAGGAAGTAGGATTAAACGAAAAGAATCACCTATGCAGAAAAACTGAGTGTAATATTTCGGGGAAAAAATATTCAATCAGTGAAACGGAGGACTTTCAAGCATTCTTGATGGAAAGATCAGAGCTGAATAGAAAATTTGGCTTTCAAACATAAGAATCAAGAGAAGCATGAAAAGGTAAACAAGAAAGAAATATCATAAAGGACTTACTAAAGTTTAATTGTTTGTATTCCTACATGGAAAGATAACATTTATAACTCTTGAAACTCTTCTCAGTATTTGGGTAGTTGGAGGGACTATACACACACAGATATGTGTGTGTGTGTGTATGTGTGTGTATGTGTATATATACCTACATATATATGTATATATATATATATATATATATATATATATATATATATATATATATATATATACTGAGAGAGACAGAGACAGAGATAGAGATACAGACAGAGAATACAGTGTGAGTTGAATAGGAAAGGATAATATGCAAAAAATAAAATTACGGTGTGAGATGGGAATATATTGGAAAGAGAAAGGGAGAAATGGAATGGGGCAAATTATCTCTCATGAAAGGCAAAATAAAGTTTTTTCAATGGAGGGGAAAATGGGGGATGTGAGAGGGAAAAACTGATACTCTCATCACATTTGGTTTAAGAAGGTAATAAAATGTACACTCAATTTGGTATGAAAATATGTTTTACATTTCAGGCCAAAGAGGATAAGTGGAGTGTGGTGAATGATAGAATGGAGGGCAAATGGGATGAAAGAGTAATTAGAAGTAAACATTTTCGGGATGGATAAGGTCAAAAGAGAGAATACAATAAATGGGGGTCAGGATAGAATGGAGGGAAATGTAGTTTTTCTTACACAACATGACTATTATGGAAATCTTTTGCAAAACTACACACATGTAGCCTATATTGAATTGCTTGTCTTTTCAGTGGGGATGGATGGGGAGGGAGGAAGGGTGAGAAGTTGGAACTCAAAGATTTAGGAGCATATATTGAAATTGTTTTTGCATGCAGCTGGGAGGTGAGAAAAGCAATTAATGGGGTATAGAAAGCTGTCTTGTCCTACAAGAGATGAGAGAAGATGGGGATAAGCAAAGGGAGGGATGTGACAGAAGGGAGGGCAGATTGGGGGAATCAGAATGCATGGTGTTTTGGAGTGGGGGAGGGAAGAGATGGGGAGAAAATTTAGAAATCAAAATTTTGTGGAAGTGAATGTTGAAAACTAAAATAAATAAATAAACACCTAAAAAAAGAAATCCACAGTGTCTATATTTAGTGCAAAAATAGTTCTACTGTACTCTCCCCAGATCATATCAAATCATTCTGTTTTGGTTACCCCATTACAACAAAAATGCTAAGAAAATGGTGATGGAAGTTAGATAAGTTGATCTTCCTTCCCTCCCTCTCTTTCTCCCTCTCACTTCCACTAACCACTGAACAATTGTATAAATATCTTCCCTCAACTTTGCACAACAGAGATGGAGATTCTGCTTCAGTATGCTTGAATATTAAAATTTCCACATGTGAGTAGAAAACACTTTTTGTATTACTTTGAAGTTGTTTTCTGAATTTGATGAGAATCAAGATTGCATCCAACCGAAGATACTGATTTCAGGGGGTGTTTTATGAAGAGCTACTTTGATGAAAATAGAAGGGTGACTGCTGTGTTCTCCCTCCTTGAAGGTTTAGGGCTCAGTTTTGAATACCCTGAAGGATACTGCATACAGGAGATAAAAGAAAAACCTGGATGCTACACAAGATTAACTTGGCAATAGTGATAAGAACATTTAATCAATCTTAAGAAAGTTTCAAGAAGTAGATCAGATCACAGTGACTGGAAGGCAATGTACAGCATCCACAAGTGAATGACTGTTATTTACCTTTTGAAAACAATGAAAGTGAGAATTTGAGTTTCCTTGGCTATTTTGATCAGAAATTTCAAAATGTAGGGCATATGCTAGTGTGCTAAGCCCCCTATCACAGGTGTGGGTACAGTTAGAATTCTCTAAAATCTGAACGTATATATTAACATTATTAAGCCTCCTCCCATAGGTATGTACTCAATTAGTATTTTCTAAATGATAGGCAAGTTGGTTTTCTGATAAAGGGAACGTAAAATGAGTGGTAGGTTACAAATGATTTTTGAAAAATATTCCATACTTCAATCACTGTGGATAAGGGTTTTTGTTTTACATTAAAAAGACATTAAAACTCAACTCAAGATACTCAATCAGAATCTCTGAATATGTACTTGTGATATTGTCATGCAGTCCAAAACACGTCATCTCTAGAAGTGAATAGGTTTTAAATTAATTCCCATAAATGAAGGCCCTTAAAAGGCTTGAGTGAGGGGAAAAATTCAGTGAACTGCCTTAAATCAAAGATAATAGCAGATGATATCAGGTAGCATGCAATGCAGAAAAACAAGTACTTATTTGGATTAATTGGATGTCCACTTAAAACATAACAGCATTACCTGTGTTTGCTGCTTATGCAGCAGGTGAAATAAGAAGTAGTAGAGAGAATTTCAGGTAAGTTTCTGAAAGTCCTTTCAACGATAAGCTGAAGTCTCTCTTTTTTTGCTATGTAAACACATAACAAAGAATTCAAAGAAAACAACCACCCTTTTCCAAATTCAGAGCATACCATAAATAGTATAGGACGTGAGGACAGAGATAACTTGATGTAATGGGAAAGTCTCTGTTTTGCCAGCATTACCTTAACTCTGCTATTAAATAGGGATATTTAAAACGCTTCTACATCGTTTAAAAAATCATTTTCCTAATTCAAAACTTCAAAGAAAGTTTCATTTATAAGACAGGGTTCTACTTTTATTTTTTTGTTTTGTATTGTTTTGTTTATATCATGGATTCTATGACTTCTTAGAATAATACTTTTAAATGAATAAAAAAATGGATGCTATTATAAAGGAAAAAAATACATACAAGCACATACACATAAACTTTATTCTAAGATCTTTTCTAGGTCTAGGATTTTAAGTTCAAGGAGATGTAAACAGTCTGTTTCTTCCTTTGTTCCTCTTTCTTTTCCCCTCACCCCCTTTTCCTTCCTCCCTTTCTCTTTTCTTTCTTCTATACCTCCTTCCCTCCCTCCTTTCTTTCTTTCCTCCTTCCATTCTTTTCTTATTTATTTATCATTCTGTATTACAGGAAAGTCATTAACTATATAAACATGAATACTGTATAATTCAACATATAGAAAGAAAACAATTGTAAAAGTCAAATAACAATTGAAAATATTTAGTACGGCTTGTCTCTTTGCTTTACAAAGTATCTGCAACTACCCTATTTTATTCTAAAACTCAGTATTTCAAACAACACAAATGCAATATATTGCCATTTCTCTTGTTCAGTGTTTCTCAGTCATGTCTAACTCTTTATGACCTCATTTGTGGTTTTCTTCATAAATATACTGGACTGGTTTGATATGTCCTTCCCCCACTCATTTTACAGATGAAGAAACTGAGGTAAACAGGGCTAAATGACTTGCTCAGGGTCACACAACTAGAAAATATCCAAGACCAGATTTGAACTTAAGAAGATAAAAGTCTTCCTGACTCCAGGCTTGGCACTTTGTTGTACCACCTAGTGGCCCCTATATTGTCATAAATCATTGCATTTATTAGTTATAACAGTATTTTTTAAGCCCATACTTTTTGTAGAGATTTTTGTGCTACTGCGATACTAATTGATATTAATATAAACTTGAATTAATTTGATATTGATTTGAGCAAAACAATCCCTAGTTGTCTAAAGGAGTTTCAGTGTTTTGTTTCATTTTGTTTTGTTGGTCACATTAATTATTTGAATGAAATGTAAAATCCTTCATTTTCATTATTTTTAAAGAGCAAAGGCACACATGACATTGTCACATGATTTGTTAAAGATTGTTTTACTTTTAACAAATATAGAGAAATGCTATTTTTCTGAGATCAATAGAACTGTCACCTAGATACCAAAACTGTAGATATTTAAGATTAAATCCCCATATAGTGCCTAGGCAGCAGAAGATAACTGTGGAAAAAAAATATCAGTAAAGGAAAAAAGACTAAAAAATCATTTTCATTAGCACTTAATATTTGCAAAATGACCTATATTCAAATGTACAATATATATTTTTGAGGTAATAGAACTGAATAAAGTGTTGGATTTTAAGTCAAGAAGATTTAATATTTTATCTCTGATATATTTTAGGTATTATACCACTAGGCAAGTCACTTTACCTCTTTGTGATTAACATACTGTACTATATACATAAGTTGCCATTCATATTCTAAAAGGAAATTCCTACACAGAGGAAATCATGAATCTTTCATGTTTTTTAATCCAAGTGTAGCAACATATTGATTATGTATCCACATACCATTTGCTGATGTTGTCTAAAAGTCAACTTCTTACCATGAAAAATATTTTTTTTCTAAACTTTGGCAGATAGACAGCTGTTTTGATATTTGCTGGGAACTTCTAAATTAATACTTTTCTGCTGCCATTCAGTAACTAGAGCAATTTGGTGTCAGTTGTCCCAGAACTCAGTTATATTCCAAAAAATAAAGACTAATAGAAACAAAGGCAGCATATATATACATTGAAGTGTGAATAATCCTAAGAAAAAGAGGATGATTTCGTAGCTACTACCAATCAATGAATTTTTTCTTGACCTGATGCTTCTTCAGGGACACTAGCATAGGGTTCTACTACTCTCTGTGATTAATATCATGCTCTCTGTTGGGATCCTCATAGTCTAACTTAGGCCATTTTCTTGCGCTGAAACCCAGAGGGTTCTTCAATTCCCGGAAGTTTTTCTAAAGCTGGATACTTTTTGAAGGATGATTCCTTATGGACTATGATACCAGCCCTTGTTTAGACCTGTGCTTTCTGTCATCTATATAGGAAAAAATAAAGCTTTTAGAGGGAGTATAACTAAATAAAATTTTTTTTCACTTGATTTATTTTTTTTTAAATTTTTATTATAGAGATCAGCTATTTTTCAGTTCTTAACATTCACTTCCACAAGAATTTGATTTCAAATTTTTCTTCCCATCTCTCTCCACATCCCATGCAAGGATAGCATGAACTCCATCCACCCCTTCCTCCAGTCTATCCTCCCTTCTATTACCCACCCTTATTCTATTCCCATTTCTCTCTATTTTCCTGGAGGGTAAAATAGGTTTCTACATCCCATTGCTTGTATAGCTTATTTTCCAACTGCATGCCAAAACAATTTTTAAAATTCATTATTAATGCTTTCAGTTCCTTATTTTCCCCCTCCCTCCTCATCAAACTTCATTGAGAAAAAAAGCAATTATAAATAAGTCATACTTGTGTAACAATGCAAAGCATTTCCATAATAGTTGAATTGTAAAAGACTAACCACATTTCCCCCTGTCCCATTCTTCCCTCTGGAATTTAGCTACAATATTCCTAGGATTTTTCCTTTTGGGATCTCTTTCAAGAGGTGATTAGTGAATTCTTTACATTTCTATATTATCCTCTGTTTTTAGAATTTCAGGACAATTTTCCTTGATAATTTATTCCACTCTCTCCCTTCATCTGCCCTCCCACAATTTTGTTTGCTTCTAATTATCCCTTTCCTGATTTTCCTGTCTCATCTATTATCTTCCCTCTCTTATTGCCTCACCCCTTGCCTTCCTGCAGAGTAAAATAGATTTTCTTATCCAATTGAGTGTGTGTTATTCCCTACTTAAGCCAAATCCCATGAAAGTAAAACTCAATTATTTTCTTTCATCTCCTCTCTCTTCCCCTCCATTGTAAAAAGCTCTTTCTTCCCTTTCTTAGGTGACATGCTTTGCTATATTCTACCTCTCTTTTTCTCTTACTTTCAGTATTTTTTGACTCAAGAGTAAATTTTATTTTTTTAGGTATTCTCCCTGCATATTCAGCTCAGCCTATGTCCTATGTGTGTGGTATGTACATATATATATACATATATATATATACATATATATGTATATATATATATGTATATATACACACATTCATATGCATATATATGTGTATATATATATATAGGCAAATATGTAAATGCATATATATGTACACATACACACATATATATGCATGTCTACACATACATAATATACACATGTTGGAGTGTAAGCTCAGTTTCTAGGTGAACAGTCTTGGGTTAGGTGAAAGGTGAGGGCTTTTAAATAGCAGAGCTCTCATGAGGCCCCCCAGAGAATAGCAGGGAATTGAGGAGTGAATCAGGAGCTATTTTGTTTTTCCACCTCTTCTCAGTGGAAACTTGCTGGGGAGAGCATCCCACCCTTGAGATTGGTCCATGGTCTGAGTAAAACCTGTTGTTGATTGGCTAAGGGACTGAGAGCATGCTGTCCACGAGCAAACCATGCAGCTTGGAGAGCTTAAATGGGGACAGGAAAGCCTGAGGGTTGGGTTCTTCTCTCCCTGGAAGGAGAAAGGGGTTCCACGGGGGAGATCTCATCCTGCATGCTAACATGTAGCTGGTATCTGGAATAAAGCCTACACTGCTGTTTGACTCTGGAGGTCTCTTCTCGCCTTACATTTATCCGGCTGATCACTGAAGATCTGAGTTAGGTAAGACGACCCGGCAGCCCATGGCAGTTAGGCCAGACATGCACATACATACATACTCATACACAGTTAAATATTTATATTCCCTTGAACTACCCCTAATACTGAAAGAGGTCTCATCAATTACAAATAACAGCTTTCCACGTAGGAATGTAAACAGTTCAACTTTAATGAGTTCCTTATGGCTTCTCTTTCCTGTTTACTTTTTCATGTTTCTCTTGATTCTTGTATATGAAAGTCAAATTTTCTTCTCTGCTCTAGTATTTTCTGCAAGAATGGTTGGAAATCTTCTATTTCATTGAAATTCCATTTTTTCCCCTGAGGTATTATACTCAGTCTTAATCCTATAGCCGTTGACTTCTGGAATATCATATTCCAAGTCCTTTGATGACTTAGGGTAGAAGCTGCTAAATCCTTTGTTGTCCTTATTGTATTTCCACAATACTTGAATTGTTTCTTTCTGGTTGCTTGTAATATTTTCTCCTTGATCTCAAAACTCTGGAATTTGGCTACAATATTCCTAGGAGTTTTCCTTTTGGGATCTCTTTCAGGAGGTGATTGGTGAATTTTTTCAATTTCTTTTTGCTCTTTATTTATAGAATATCAGGGCAATTTTCCTTGGTAATTTCTTGGAAGATGATGTCTGGGCTCTTATTTTGATCATGCCTTTCAGGTAGACCAATAATTTTTAAATTATCTCTCCTGTATCTGTTTTTCAAACCAGTTGTTTTTGCAGAGAGATATTTCACATTGTATTCTTTTTTTTCATTCTTTTGGTTTTGTTTTATAATTTCTTGGTTTCTTATAAATTTATTAGCTTCCATCTGCTCCATTCTAATTTTTACATAACTTTTTGTTTTTTTTTTCAGTGAGTTTTGAACCTCCTTTTCCATTTGGTCAATTCAGGTTCTTCAAGAAAGAAATTTTTCTCCACACTGACTTTTTGGACCTCTTTTGCCATTTAGGCATTTTTTTTTGTATCTCCTTTAATAAGCTATTGACTCATTTCTCCTGATTTTTTTGCATCGCTCTCATTTCTCTTCCCAATTTTTCCCCCACCTCTTTTACTTGATTTTCAAAGTCAATTTTGAGCTCTTCCCTGGCTTAAGACCATTGCACATTTTTTTGGAGGTTTTGGGTGTAAAAGCCTTTACTTTTCTATCTTCCTCTTATGGCATCCTTTATTATCCCTCATCAGAAAAAAAATGTAAAAAATACCTTTTAACCAATAAAGAAACCTTCTAAATTCTTATTTTCCCCTTTTGTGGGCATTATTCCAGCTAGTTACTTGACTTTTTTATCCTTTCTAAAGTGGAGGGTATACTCTGGGGGAGGGAGGGTGGAGCTAGGTGGTGTAGTGGATATAGCACCAGTGCAGGAGTCAGGAGGACCTGATTTCAAACCTCACCTCAGACACTTGATACTCACTAGCTTTGTGACCTTGGGCAAATCACTTAACCCCAGTTACCTTATCCTGGGTCATCTTCAATCATCTATCCTGATGCATATCTGGTCACTGTATTCAGATGACCCTTGAGAAGTGAGGATGGTGACCTGCACAGTCCTCCCTAACTCAAAACAGAGTCAAGTGCAAGTCATGTCATTATTTCTCTGATGGCACTTTCTTCTTCAGAAAGGAAGGACAAACACACACTCTTTGGACCAGTAAGTTTTCAGTTCCTCCATGATGGCACAATCAAGGCAGAGGAGTTTACTCCTCTCCTGGCCTGCACTCTGGTCTGTGAGCAAGCACAAGCAGACTTTTCTGTTCAGGATCTGAGTATTACCTCTCCATAACCTCTACCGGTTCTATCACACCAATCTCCTCTTCACCTCAGAACTGCCACTCAGAACTGAGACCCAGATCACCTGCTCATTTCCCCCAGGGTCTTTAGGCAAAGAGCTCTAAAAGTAGATGCTGCTGCCACCCTGGTTCCAGGGCTGGAATCCGACTATACATCTCTATCACTCAGATGAAAGAGCTTTCTTACTGATCTTTGAAGCTGTCTTTGGCGTTAGTGGGTTAAGAAATCTGGGAATTGCAGCTGCCACCCACGATTATGTGCCTTGAAGCCTGCTCCATTCCTGTCTGTGCCATGCTGTGGAGCCAAGACTGGGCTATGCTCTGCTCTGAGCCCCAGTGTGATAAATTTTTTTGTTGGCCTTCCAGGCTGCCTTGAGCTGGAAATCTCTTTCTCTGTCATTTTGTGGCTTCTTGTGTAGAGTCATTTTTTACATGTATTTTATGGGCTATGAGGAGAGAGATAGAGCAGGTCCGTCCTTTTCCTCTTTTTGAAATGTTATTGAAGAGTTTTCACTTCTTTCCTTGCCTTTTTTATATGACAGCATCCTACTGTATGGTATCATATTTATGAGAAAAATAGATTTGAGTCTTGTGACTGCTGGTGAGATTATTTGTATGGTGCAGTTAATCATGCTCTACTTTAACTTATACAAAATCTATGAAAGTATTTTAATCACCTACCGTATATTATTGCTAGATTCTGTGAAAGGTGCTAGTGATAGAACAAAACATTGAAACAAACCCTACAGTTAAAAATATTACATCTTAGTGAGTGAAAGTTTATGTGTGCAAATAAATACATATTGGAAGAATTATGTTTCAGTGAAAGCAGTATTGATTGACTTTGTGAAATAAAAGATTTGGTTTTATAGTCAAAATCTGACAACTATCCATGTGACCTTCAGCTAGTCACTGAAACTCATTGGATTGTGATTTCATCATCCTCTATCTAGATGACTGCTGAGGTCCTTTCAGTCTCTGGATCCATGGGTTTTTGCCAAAGTGAAGTATAGAGCATTAGTTTAAAGTATTTTTAACAAGCTACGGAAAGTATTATCAATTATGGAACACTAAAAAACGTAAGTACATATGTAGAACTTGTGCAATAGCATCTCTAGGGATATTGTTCATAATGAAGGATTCTGGATAGTATCTACCAGCTCTATAATTTCTATAATGGGAGGAGTAAGATTAGTGCAATCCCTTTTCCCCCAGTCAGTATAGAGAAGCTAGAGAGTTAAAAGTGACAAGGGCTCCCAACACCGAATTATCTTTGTAGCAATTTTAATTCATGGATTAGCATTGGATCAAGGAGAGAATCATAGATGTAGGGAAAGGACCACCAAGAGTACCTAGTTCAACTTATACTTAATAAAGATCCCACTTTTGAAATCTGCCCTGGGGCGCCCCCATCCTTCCCTTCCATGAACATTCATTCTCTATGTGGAAAAACTGCAGTAAGGGAATATCCATTACATCCTAAGGCAATTCATTCTATATTACAGCAGATGAGCAGATGACAGGATCAAAATTTGCCATACTTGAACCTTTATCCTTTTTTTTTTTTATCTTTGCTTTAAAAGTGAAGTCTTGGAAATAGATGACCTCTGAGGTTCTGTTCTCTTCTAGGTCTATGATACTACATGCTTTGGGATGAAATATATATATATTTATGTACAGTTCCCTTTCCTCTTGCCAACCAATCAAATGTTTAAATAAAATGACCTTGTTCCTTTTCCAGACTGAAAATCCCCATCTCTTCCAAATGACCCTCATTTTGCAAAGTCCTGAGTCTCCTCAAATTCATAGTTGCACACAGATCAATTTTCAAAGACCCTTTAAAAGTTTAGTATGCAGAATTGAATGCAGTGGTGCAGATGTGATTTGACCAGAGCAAAATACATCAGTATAATCACCTATCTCAGGCTTTAAACTTTTCCAATCTCTGCAAGGATAACATTCAATTTATGTAATGTCATATTTAACTCTATCCATATTTACCTAAGAATGTATCTGCACATAAACTATCACGTAGCTACATCTCCTCCATATTGTACTTTTGAGACTATTTGAGACTATAGGTGTACATCTCTACCTTAATCACCATTACATTTCATCGTTCAATTCAGCCTATAATTTTAGCTTTTCAAGAGGGTTTAACGTTTTGTTTTGTTTTGTTTTTTCCTGTTTCCCCAATACCTTAAAAGGGCAAACACTACGTACTTACTAATTTTTTGATTGAATAAAGCATATTGTCATTAAAGACCCCTTATATTTAAGCTCCAAATATACTTTTTATCTCTTTATTATACTACTAATCTTCTTATTTTCTTAATTTCAAGGTAGAGTACTCATCAGCCTGCCTCTCATACTGCCCTTTACCAACTCCAGCATCTTTTACAAAATGTATGCTGTGTGTTGAATTCATTCCTCTCTCTCTACCCATTTGAAATCTTAAATTTCCTTCATATTGCAGTCAATTCTACAATTCCTTCATGAAAATTTCTTTTCTTAGCTTAAGTTAATCTCCTCCTCTTTAAACTTTTTCCATTAATTGTAGCATGTATCTTCACTTCAAATCAATCTATGCCTTCTATGAGTTTATTAATTAACAAAAAGGACTTGTTTTTATCAGTTTATTCAAGTGCTCATAATACTGAAAGATATAATGTCTGCTTAATACATTGAATTCATCATGAAAATTGAAAGGGATATTAAAATTCATCCAGTCCACCCCACACCCATACTATGAGACCAACAATTTGATATCAGACCCCACTTAAAAGTTTCTAGTGAAGCCTCTTCAGGCAGCCAGTTTTCTTTCCAGAAAATCCTGATTAGTAAGAAGTGTTTTCTTCTATCAATGATAAATTTCCCTTTCTGCAACTTTTACTCACCACTCCTAGTTTTGCCCTCAGGATATAAGCAAATTGAAACCTACATTATATGACAACCTTTCAAATTCTTGAAGACAGAAACCATGTTTCCTCTACATCTTTTATCTCTAGGCTAAATATCCAGAGTTTCCTCAACTTATTATCATAAGTTGTGTTAGTCTCCTAATCATTAGAGTCACCCTGCTCTAAACCACTCATTATGATCCTTCCCAAGCTGTAGTGCCAGGAAGTGAATACAATAATCCAAATGTATTATGGCTACAGGGGAAATGGCACAATCATTTATTAAACAATCCATCTTTTAGGTACGCTGTTAAGTACTCTGAAAATATTTTCCCATTTGATTCTAAAGGAGAGGCTCATGGGGCTACCATCTCCCTTTACTTATCTTGTATAGATATTCAGTTAGTTGGACCCAAACTTACATAGGAAAGATTTGTCAAGATTACATAAGACAAATTAAATAGAATAAACAAATATAAAGAAGTCACACATAAGGGGATATAATAAGGGATATAATTTCATCACATAAAATTTATTAGATAATGGAAATGATAAAAGTGACTCTAAAAAGACAAGGGAAGATAAAAGAAAATTTCTTTGGAGAACAAGTCTGTTAATGAACAATAAGATGAAAAGAAGTCAGTCAAAGAGGCAAAAGAGAGGCCAGATATAAGAAGGAAATTATTAAAATTCAGTGTCACAGAACTAGAGAGAAAAGATTTTGAAGATCTGTTATGTCAAATACTTCATCTTATGACTAACAGAGAAAACTTTTTAACTCTTTACTAATAGGTTATCCTCCTCTTTACCCATCTCCATTCTCCTAACATATTTACTTGGAGAAATACTAACCATTCATTTTCCAAGTTCAATTGTCATTTCTTCCATGATATTTTTTCCCTGATGACTACAGTAAAGGTAATCTCACCCTTCTATGAAGTTATAAAGGACTTTGTATCTATCATGGATTAACCTTTTTGTGTATTAAAATTTATTTTTCTTCCTTTCTTTCTGTTTTTCTAGTTTCACTTGCAAGTTTATGATCTTCTTGAAGCAAGAAAATAACAACTTATATGAAACTGGATGCCCCAATCTCTCCACACTGTACTTTAATACTTTATCTATTGTAACTACTAAATATAGCTAATAAAAAAAATTAATCTAATGGATAATTGAATCTATGCATGAATTTAGTTTCATTTTTGTGGCTTTGTTACCTACCTTAGGCCATTCATTCCTAAATCTATGAGAAAGCATGTTTTTGAAAGAAAAATTATCAAATACATTTCTAAAACAACTATGCTAGGTACTTTCCCTATTCATTGCTCTCTTTGGCATAAACATAACTATTAACTGCAACACAAATATGTAGCATTTTAAGTTATAAAGCACTTTACAAGTATTATCTCATTGGATTGTCTCAATAATCTTGTGAAGTAGGTGCTATTACTATCATAATTCCATAGATAAAATGTACAAGGTGTAATGGAAATGATATGTGCTGAAGAGAAAGAGATAGGAGAACTGGTTCAAAACGTGAATGAATTCACTTAGACCTTCTCTTTAGCCATTGGGACCTTTATTGGCTCAAAAGCAGCAGGCCTAAGATTTAGCAAGATATAGGAATGGTATAGGAAAAGGACCAGACTTATACACGATGAATTTAAAGTTTCCTTGTGGGGGTTGGAGATTGAAGGTAAGTCTTACAAGATAAATTCTTCCAAGATAAAAGCACAGGATGAGGACTATGAATGACATAAGATAAGGAAATCCCATTCCCTGGGATGAGGGGTGGGGACACGGAATTATATGGTCCAGGATAAGGGGAAGCTGTGGTAAGGGGAGACTTTATGGCACCAAGGGCTTCACAAAGTCAGTCAACATTACTTTAACTCTTAGGGCACTGTTCATATCCATATCAACACGTACAAGTTTAAACTACTTGCCCAAAGACACATAACTACCAAATTTCTGCGGAAATATTTTGATCTCAGGTCTTCCTGACTTGAAGTCAATCATTCTATTCAGTAAGTCTTGTGGCTGCCTCTACTGTACTCAAGTTTACATCAATCTATGTTAGATCATAAGTAGAGTTATCTTGAATATCAATCAAAAAATCAAATCTAGTGTATGTCTAATTTTTAATTACATACTTTTCATTGTATTACTTCTAATTGCAAAGAATTTATCCTTTTTCTTTTAGATTTATTTCCATGTATAAGATATTTCCATAATAAACAAATGTTTAAATCAAATTATTTTTATTATGATATAAACATCAATTCTTGTTGATTATCACAGGGCACTAGAAGAAAAGTTTTGAACTTGTAGGCATTTCTCTACAGAGGTAAAGACTGAAAAAATTCATTAAGCATAGTTTAAGGTCAGTCCTTATGTTTTATGTCAAGGATGAAGAGGGTTTCAGGAAATACACTGTAATAAGTAAGTGTCAAATATCATATACTATTAGTATTTAGTTTGCTTCTTCCATGGTTGTTTATTTCTAATTACTACACATTGTAAAGAATCCAGAAAGAGTATTTTATTTTTCCCCATATGTTAAGATTTATTCAATATCCCTTGTACAAGATAAATGCTTAATTGATGAAGAAATGCTGTATGAAAATACACATGTTTGATTTGATGTTTGCCATTAATTAGCATATAGAGTGCTTCTTAGAGAGAGACATCCTTGAAGAATGGCATTAAATCATTTTATATATAATGGTGTATTAAATAGCTATCTATGTAATGAAGGATCATAAGGAGAAATTCAGGGGAATAATTAGATTCCTACTTAGGGCCTAATTATGCATTCCTAATGGGGCTTTTAACCACCTACTGAAGTTGATGGGAACCACACCTGCAGAAGGGGATATGTTAAGTATGGTTCTACTATAGTATTGGTTGTTAAAGAATATACATTCTGCAGATTTTTTTAATCACTTAAAGTAATGAAATCATTTTTATTGGGCTAGATTAGAAAGCATTAGAAGTGAGCAAGGACTCATTCTTTACAACCAAGAGTTTAGATGTGTTTTCAAAATGATAATACCTTTTTGTACTTATTCCTTCTCTGCTTGAATCTGTAATTAAGAGGGAAGAGGGTTTACATCTCTATAAAGATTACATCTCTATAAAGGTCTCCAATGTTAAACATTTTTTGTGTACTGTTCTTCAATGTTATAGTCAATAGAAAGTAGGACACAGAATTAGGAAGATCTGATTTCACATCCTACATATGATATTTACTAGCTGAGTGTGCAAACCTCTTAACCTCTTTGAGCATATTTCCTTATCTGAAAAATAGAGATAATGCCAATTAGGAACAGATAGCAGACAGACAGACAGAGACAGAGATATAGAGACAGAGATATTCAGAGAGAGAGACAGAGAAATAATACATAGAGAGTTTTCCTTGAAGTCAGGAAGAACTAGGTTCATATAAATTGTCTGACACTTTCTGCCTATTAGTGGACAAAAGCATGTAACCTAGGCAACTCTCTAAGAATATAATTTCAGATAAAAAGCTAACTTTTATTGGTAGAGAGTTTCTTCAGTGCCTTATAACAATGAAATTTAAAGTCAATACCTTCCTTCCTATTCCCTTGCCCCTCACCATTTGTAAATTCAATCTTACAATTTTGTTCCGAGGATTAATTGAAATGATGCATGCTAAGTGCTTTGCAAAGTTGGACATATTTTAAAAATCATAATTGCTATCTTAACTCTACTAAAACAATTTTTGTTCTCTCAAAATGTCCCAACTGGTCAAAATTTATGAAGGAGGAAGGAGGGAACTACATAAAGGCATCAAATTACTAAAGAGAGCTGTATTCTTCAGTGGGGATCATCAGACTGTTCTTGCTTCATGTAAATTGGAATTAGGCAAATTCAGCTTCACAGCAGGTAGAACCCTGCTCTCGTAGCAGAAGGATAGCCAGCAACGGTTAGCATCAGTCCCCTGCTCTGTACTAAGGTCCACTTATGTTAAGGGAAATATGTCTAAGTGGGCAGAATTGGATCTTGTTTAGGGTGATGCCTGGGTATGCAAATGGGAAATCAATAAGGTCTAACTTACATAGGTGTTAACTTTAAACTTTCAAACTATTGATAAATATGACAGATGTGACTTGCAAGAAAATATTTGTAGGTAAATTTAATTTTCCTCTCATAATTAATAAAAGTTGATATTCACCTTTCTATAATCCCAGAATCATGAAATTTATCTAGCTCATTTAGTATTATTGACATCTGTTGTGCTTACAAGTAGGGTTGAACTGTCAATCTGCTTTGGTCAAGGAAAAGTCCACTCAGTCTCCTTCCTTTGAAGAAGCCAACTTTCCTTTCAGTTCCATTTTCCCTTAGGGAAAAAGCTTGTTTTATTTAAACACTGGACCACAAAAAATGGCAGCCACCAGTGGTTTGATAGTGAAATTAAATATATCTTCTTTTTCTCCTCTTGTCAATAAGGTATTATAATCAGTTTATATTTTAGGAAGAATCTGACCCTATGTATTATTCCTTTTCTCTATTTAATAAAATGCTCAATCAATGTAATATGCAACCTAAAGCTGCAGTCATTTTCTTAAGCATATCCAAGAAGGTTTGTCAAACTCAACACTTTTAATTTGCTTTTCTAATTCATTTTGTCTTCACACCATTCCCAATCTTATATTTACCATTCAAGACAGTAGAGTTGGTGCAACCATATTGGGATTGTTGTCAGTATTTTAATTCATTTGTTATGATGTCCATATGAGAAAACACTTAGAAAAATTTACAAAGATTGCAATTTTAAGTCACCATAACCTATAGTCACATGCAGAGAGAAGAAAATGGGTCACCACCTTCAATTCTAGAACAACAGGATAGAATTCACCCCAAATAAAGGGAATTTTTACATCATCTTCATCACAGTAGCTCAGTACTTCCCACAGTAACTGTTCACTTCTCATGTCTCACCAGACGTTTTCATTTGCACTTTGTATAAACGTGATTTCACTTCTTTCATTCATCTTCTCCTTATGTTAAGGTCAGTTACTCATTGTAATTTGACCTTAAGTCAAATCAAATCAAAGCATATTTCGAACTTAAGCAAATTCTGCAAGGTGACTGATCAGCAATGAGTCTTGTATTGTTTTCTTTCCATGTCTAAGACTTTTGACAGATTTCAAAATATTACATTATGGGCGAGAAAAAATTTGCAAAGTAACATTAGCAAATTTAGTTTCCTTATACTAAATAGGTCAATCTTCAATTGTCTGCAGTTACAGAATTATTGAATTTCCCAATTAAATTTTTACTATTCTTTCTTGTCAGGGTGGTCTTTTCAAAGTATCATCTTATTCAAATAAAATTATGAGTAGCTGTTATTGATTAGTTTATTGATTACACATCATCAATCATTGCAAATTATTCATCACTTTTGGCTATTCTGGAATTTCTTCATCTTAGGAATTTCCTACTAATTCATGGAGTCCCTATTTTGCTTTTGGTTTTGTGTTTGTTTTGCTTGAGAGAAGGTTATTCTTACATGTGTTTGGGAAATTTACAAAGAATTTCCATATAGAAAGGTTTCAAAAACTCTTATATCACTCTGATTATCTTAGAATAACCTCGTTTTAATGACGGTGTCAGTCTATGTTACAATGTTACAATACACATAGCACTTCTCATTGATTTTTACTTTCCATCACTTGATCTACTCTCAGTAACGAAATGTCTAATAGAAATTAAGCACCATATTCTTACTACTCAAAAGAAATGACATTTTAAAAAATGGGAATATGTTCAAAATGTTATAGATGCATACACACATCTACATCTTTAGAGATCTATCTAGCTCTACATCTCTATAAGTGAATGTATGTATGTATATACATAAAATATATACATACATACATATATACATATGAACATACCCAGAATTCAAGAGGTAATTATAGATAAATTCCACCATGCCTGGCAATGTAATTGTTTCGATCATGCTCTCTCTCTCTTTCTCTCTCTCATTTTCACTCTGTCTCTTTCTTTCTCTATTGATTTATCTTTAATTTATACATTTTACAAATTATACAAAACTTTTCCATATATACACAAATATTTATAATAATAATAACATTTACGTAGACTTTACCATGTAGCAGGTGCTTTACTAATTACTTTATAAATATTATCTCATTATCTCAACAAACTCTAGCTTTAAAGGATACTTTACAGGGTGAAGAGTAGGTAGCAGGGTACCTGAAGAGATGCCCAGGTTAAATTAGATTGTCCCTTAGTGGATTAGAGCAGGAAACATCTAGCTACTCCCTACTTCCCAGTTCTAGAGCCCCCTTTATCAGAACACTTAGTAATCCTTGAAGTTTACTCTCTCTGTATATATTATCTTGTCCAGATTCTTGTTACTCTCATATACAGTGCTTTCACTTTTCCCCACGACATTCAGCATTTAGATGGATTCCCTCCTGACCCCAGTCCTTATATTCATATTGGGAATCACTGCTCCACCTTAATATCATATTGCCATATAGATCATCAGATTCCTCAACCACCATGATCTACATTTTCATTCTAATAGATGATGGAGTGTGGATACTAGAACTGGGCTGAATTTAGTCAGGGAAGCATATATTAAACACCTATTATATGTGCAAAACTTCTAGAAATAAAATGAGTTGTTCAGTGAGCCAAGACAGAGATGCCATTGATCTTTTGGTTCTGAAGCTGAAATAGAGGGAACTGTTTCAATGAAGGACAAATGCTTCTCCAGCCTTAGAGTCTCCAGCCTCCTACGATCAGAGACTATTAAATGGGAGAGACAATAGGAGGGAATAGTTGCAGAAGCATTTCTAATGGGTAAAGAAAGAAATGGAAATAGTTTGTTAGTCATGCACACTTTTACTTTCTCTCTAAGATTTCCCTTTTATTTCTCAAACTTTCCTTTGGTCTAGAGGGCATCAGTATCGAGATCAGGGCTATGGTATACAGGGGAAAACATCTATCTCCTTTCCTTGCCCAGCTGATTGTTCTCAGGCATGATACCAAGATTTGTTAGTCAGGATGAATGAGGGCCCTGGACAAAAAGCTACTTTTCAAAAATCTTACTGGAAAAGTTTTAGACTCTAAATCAAGAAAACTGGGTTCTAGTTAAGATTTTGAGAACAACTCTTGTTTCCTTTTCTTTTAAAATCGGGTCAGTTGTTTTTCCAATGAGATATTTCACATTCTCTTCCATTTTGTCATTCTTTTGGTTTTGTTTTGTGATTTCTTGGTTTCTCAGAAAGTCATTGGCCTCCATCTGTTCCATTCTAATTTTGAGAGAACTATTT
>CM053769.1:637593730-637608603 GCA_028658325.1 Potorous gilbertii
TGTTGCTGCGTGGCTTCCACTGTTCCAGAATTTGTCAGGAGTTCTTTTTACAGGAAATCTATGGGCTGTGGGTTCGGACCTAGCATAGGTGAGTCTTTCTACTCTGCCATCTTGGCTCCGCCCCCCTTTTCTTTTAAAATCGGAAGATTTAACAAGGTGATCTATAAGGTCCCTGTTAGCCTTGTCTGTATAGCTGTGAGAATTAGAGCCTCTTCAATTCTGCTCTGATTTGTGATCTTGAGGCAAGTCACTTTAACCTTCTAGGACTTCAGTTTCTTCCCCTGTAAAATGGAGTTAGACTAAATGATCCTAAGTTCTTGTCCATTTCTAAAACAATACTTAGAGTGTGTGATTGATTAACTTTTCTTTTTTTGTTTGTTTACTATCATAAAGCATGTATCTGCTTGCTATAAGGATTAACCCTCCACAACTTTTCCCCTTTAAATGTTCTTGTTAGGTTTTGAGAATAGGAAAAAGAATGAGCTCTTAATCTGTTAACCTTTACACCTTCTCTGAAACAGAGTTTCTTAAAAACTCATTTTCTAGATATAGTTTGTAGTACTTGCTCAAGGTAAAAAGAAAAACAAAGTCTTTGTTACCATTATGCTTTCCCTCCTCTCTGTTGTTTAAATTCCTTGAAGTAGGAGTGATTTTTTTTTGTATTTGTATCCTAAGATCTAACATAGAATTTTGTTCATGGTAATTAGTGATTTTTTTTTATTTGAATTGGAGACTGTTGTCCAATATTATGACTATCCATTTTTTATATAATATCAGAAGCACATTATAAAATACCTCTAATTTCCTGCCACTACTGATTCCATATTATACTGTTATACTTATTATATTGTAAACTCTATTGATCATCTTAATAATCAAATTAAATGATACAGTCACTTATTAAAGTAGTTGATAAAGATCATAGATTGGCCAGTGTCTGGCCTAGATGTAGATATGTTGTCCAATAAAGAAACTGCCTGAGTAATTCATTCTATTACTACATTTTAAAGACATGCCCACTGTACCATTATTGCAAATTTTCTGCCCATATATAATGCTTTTTATAGAAAGTTCTCCCTTCCCAGACTATGAATGTCACAATCCTTTTGTTATGTATAGAAAGATGCCAATTCTTTTCAAGAAGGTGATGAAAAGGTATTTCTCCCATAAGGCTTAACACAGTTACTGCCTTCCCCTTTTCAGGAAATAAGTTCAATAGGTCAGGAAACCACATCCAATTATTTGGAATAATTTATTTTCATAGTCCAACGACAATAAAAGATGACAGTATATGATGTACCTATCTACGCAGTATAACTTACTAATTTCAACCAATTTTCTATGAGAAATGAACAAGAAATCTCAGTCACAATTACATATTGATTCTAAAAGACTGTCTCAAGGAAAGCATTTTTTTAAATCTATGCCTTTAATTTTCAGTTCTAAGATATCTGCAAAGGAAAACTGTAAAGAAACCAACAATTTTATAACGATTGGTACTAGTAAAGTGGAAACACCTGATAGTTCTTTACTCTCCAGCATAATAAAGACACAATTTGTCAAAAAGGATATGAATTGTTAACAGATAATATGATCTAAGTGAAAGGTGTGATGTGAATACCTGGGATACTATGGTGAAATGTTAGTATGTTTGCTATTTGCTTGTTTGTTTTTTAACTTTTCTTTGGAATTTACCTTGGTATTTTTCCCAAACCAAAATTAAAAATCGTTTCATCTGGAGCTGCACAAATTGTACCATAAAATCTAGTCACTTTGCATTTAGATATATGTGACTACAAGCAATTTCTCCCATTCGTAGTCAATCAACATTCATAAAGTGAATAGTATTCTCCAGACATTGTGCTAAAGGTAAATATATATGCAAACAGTTAAAAAAAAAAAGCACCTACCTTCAAACAGTTCACTGTCTAGTGGAAGAGACAACATGAAAACAATGGTGCAGATAGAACAAATACAAGATAAATTAGGGGTAACTTAAGAAAGAGGGTATTAAGACTAAAGAGGACTAGGAAAGGCTTCTTTAAGAAGGAAATAATTTAGTTTAAATGTCTTAAAATGCAACCTCTTTGAATACATATTTTGTTTCTATTTTTGTATCCCAAGCACCTAGTAGAGTGCTTGGCCCATCGTGCACACTAAATAAATGCTTGTTGAATAAACATAATGAATGTTTTAAGGCAAGGAAAGTAGGGGAGTGTTCCTGCACAGGCTTATCAAATGACATTATACATTGGTTTCTAGGGCAAGTCTGCATTGTCATGTGTCAATTTTTTTCTCTTTTTATTGAGAGATCATCAGTGCACACAATTATCAAAGAGGGCATCCACTCAGTACTAGTCAATTAAAGTTTGGCAAGAAAACACCCTCAACATCTTTGTGCTCCACAGGAGGGTCCTGGTTCTTTAACATGAACATGATTCCTAGGGCCAGGTCTTACACACCATCATTATATAGAAATAGCAAAGTAAAATTTAAGGATTGAACAAAAAAGAAGGAAAAATTCAAATGATGCAAACAATGCACCCATAAAGAAAGAGTTCTTTCACAAAGGAGTAATAGTGTGGTCATACAAGATTTTGCAAAAGTTGTTACAAAGTATAAACTTACAAGTCAAAAAGAAATTGAGGATTTCCAATCATTCCTGATGCTGAACTGAGTATGACAGAAAAGCATGTACTGGAAAGAATTATATAGTGGAGAATTTTTTTTACATGCTAGTAGGGTGAGAAGAAACAAATGTCCTCTCACCTCAATATATTCACAAATGATGAAGATGAAAAAGAGAGGGGGGAAGGAGAGGAAAAGAAGAAGAGAGAGAGTTTCTATGAAAGAGAGAGAAACCAGGTATGTTTCTATTCTATTTTTGATGATCTTATGGGAAATCAGAAATGGTAGTTATTTGAACTACAATGGAAATTTACTGGTTCTCATAATAAGGATTTATATAATGAATAGTATATAAATACCGAGGGATGTGTTGATAAAATGAGCATCACATGAACCTGACTCTCCTTTGAATCAACTATGGAAAAGAGATTGAAATTCATCTTGAAAAACTTTGCTTCATATGTACTCACTAATAAAGACATAGGATATGTAGGTGGCATAGTGGATCAAGTACCAGACCTGGAGAAAGGAAGCATCATCTTGCTGAGTTTAAATTTGGCCTCAGACTCTTATTAGTTGTGTGAACTTGGTCAAGTCATTTAACCCTATTTACATCAGTTTACTCATCTGTAAAATGAAGTTGAAATGGAAATGACATACCACCCCAGTAGTTTGTCCAAGAAAACCCTAAATGAGGTCATGAAGAATTGAACATGACTGAAAAGCAACTGAACGTAGACACGCACAAACTCACACAAAACATCATGGAAAGTATTAAACTTAAGAAGAAAATAGGTAGGGAAAAGAAGAGGAGAGAAGAAAGCTGAAGAGGAAAAGTAGGATAGGGAAGGAAATAATCATAAACAAAACAAACTCAATGGAGAGTCTAAAGACTCGATTAAATTGAGTGGAAAAAAATTAAAACTGCAATCAGGTAGACATAAGGGAAAAAGAAGGCAATGGAATAAAAACAGACAATTTGATTATAAATAAAACAAATTGTGATACACTCTCCTGTTCCTCTATACTGTTTCACTGGTGATCTTATCAGAACCCACGAATTTAATTATTATATCTAAACTTAAAATCAGTTTTACTTATCCAGACCTAACTTCTCTTCTTTCTTCATAGTTGCACATCTAGAACTAGTTACTGAACATCTCAAACTGCTTGTTCTATACATATTTTAAACCAGACATGTCCAAAACCAAACTTTTTCCCATTAAATTCTTTCTTTATCTAAATTTTTCTATTACTGTTAACATTACCATTACCTTCTAAGTTACTCAGTCTCAGAGAAGTGTCATCTTTGACTCCTCACAATCTCTTTCTCCCATAGGTAAGTTTTTGCCAGACTCTATTGATTGTATCTTAAAACTTCTCAAATATGCCCGCTTTTCTACTTTGATACTACCATGATATAATTGCAAGCCCTCACTACCACACATCTGAACTGTTGCAATAGCTTTCTAGTTGGTGTCTTTGACTTAAATCTCTAACCATTCCATTTTTTCCTCTGTTCAGCTATCAAAGTGATTTTCCTAAATCTCAGATCTGAGCGTGTTAGCTCCCTATTCAACAAACAGCCATAGTTCCTTATCACCTCTAAGGTCAAACAAAAGAACTGATGTTTGGGTTTTAGAGCTACTCATTCCCATACTGTTAGTTTTTCTGTCATTTCACACATTGGCTCATTGATTCTGACCTTCTTGCTATCAGTGGATGAAAGCACAATTTCTCAACATAGTGCACTTCACATTTCCTGAATTTCCATGTTCTTAGATGACATTCCTTTATGACCTCTTTATAGATTCTCATTTAGGAACTTACCATCAGCACAGTAGTTGACTTTGATGACATGTTCATTCTCATTGAAAGCCTTTGACAACATGACTGAAAACATCATGCTAAATAGCATGGGAGAAGCATACAGCCCTTTTTCACTCTGTTGGTAACTAGGAAGGTACTAGGGCATTGTCCACTATCCAGAACCTGGGTAAGCATACCATCATAAAATTGATGTACAATATAGATGAACTCTGGGCAACCAAATTTTGACATCATTTTTCATAAGCTTTCATGACTAACAGTGTCAAAAGCCTTATTAAGATCTACAAACTTTGTACACAGACCTCTGTTCTGCTCCTGGCATTTCTCCTGGAATTGTTGAGCAGCAAAGATTATAACAACTTTTCTTCACCCCTTTCTGAAGCCACACTGGCTCTCAGGTACATGACCATCTGCCAGGTGAAGAATCACCCTATTAAGTAGGACTGTTGCAAGAATTTTGCCAGCAATGACTAAGAGAGACACTCTATTATGATTGTTGCAGGACAATTTATTCCCTTTACCTTTATGGAAATGGACAGTGGAGGCATCCTTGAACTCCTGGGGAATAACTTCCTCTTGCCATACAACCTGGAAAATTTCAATTACCTTTTGCATGAGCAATGGTCCCCCTGACTTGTAAATCTCAGCTGTAATGGAATCAGCACCAGGTGCTTTGCCACATGAAAGGAATTAGCCTCCTTTATGGAGCCTAATTATGGCCCTCAAAATCTCTTCTTCAGATGGAAATTCAGCTAAGGAGGGATTGACTTCAACCTGAGGTAAACAGTCAGTGACCTCAGCACTGATTGATGATATTCTACTGAGAAAACTATGAAAGTATTTAGCGTCTCTCGAAGGATCATGTCCTTGTTAATAATCAATGTGGCTCCATCAGTACTGAGTAGGTGTGATATACCTTACGTTTTTGGTCCATAAATAGCTTTCAGGGAATCATAAAAGCACTTTCAATTGTTACTATAAGCATAAAACTGAATTTCATCTGCCTTCTTACTGAGACTTGAATCCTGCATCCCTCTAAGTTTTTCTTATACTTTGCTTTTGATGGAATTAAATGCTGTCTTCTTAGAGATGGATGAACTATCCTACTGGTATATTTTGTAGAGTTCTCATTTTTTTTGTTTAGCAGCTTCTGAATTGCCCCATCATTTTCATGAAACCAGTCTTGGTGTTTGTGAGTGTTCTGACCTATATAAGCAAATGCAGTGTTGCACACCAAATCCCTGAAAGCTGCCCACTCTTTTTCTGCTCTGTTATAGTCAACTATGTGCTGGCTCAACTTTGCCTCCATGTTAACAGCAAAATGTTCACACTCAGAGAAGAGCTCTAATTTGTTGACATTAATTCTTCTGACAGTCATGTTGCCTTGGGGACAGCCCTTTTGATGAATGTAAATATTTAGCTTGGAAAAGATAAGTCTATGATCAGTCCATCACTCTGCACCACACGTTGCCTTTGTCACAAGGTTCCAAGCCAAGACCAAAGTGGAGGGAGTGTTGGTGCATGATTTTCTGTTTGCAGATGATTGTGCACTTAGTGCAGCCTGTGAAGAAGAGATACAACAAAGCATGGATCAATTTTCTACTGCCTGTGCTAATTTTGGCCTAATAATTAACACCAAGAAAATGAAGGTGCTCCATCAGTCACCACTACACCATCTATATGTGGAAACACTGATTACAACACATGGAGAAGTTTTGAATGCTGTGCGTAAGTTCACTTTACCTTTGTAGTGTACTTTCCTGGGATGTGCATATTGACAATGACAATGAGGTGGATGCAGGTATTGCCAGAGACAGCTCAGTATTTGGGAGACTCAGAAGAAAATTTTAGGAGAGAACTATTATACTGACTACCAAACTGAAGATCTACAGAGCTGTTGTGCTGACCTCATTGTTGTATGTCTGGGAAACATGGACAGTGTACCAGTGCCATACCAGGAAACTGAATGTTTCTTATTGAAGCGTCTTAGCAAAATTCTGAGAATCACCTAGAACGATAAGGTACCAGGCACTGAAGTCCCTGTTGGAGTTGAACCGCCAAGTGTTCAAACTGTGCTTCAGAGAGTGCAATTCTGACATGCTACTCATGTTGTTCAACTGCAAAATGTAAGCTTACCCAAAAGACTATTTTATGGAGAACTCCCATGGCACAGGCAATTACATGGTGGTCAGAAGAAACAATACAAGGACAGTCTCAAGATCTCTCTCAAGTACTTTGGATTTGACTGATCAACATGAAAGGCACTGGTGCAGGACTACTCAACATGATGTGCCCATATCATAAAGGGTGCTGTGTTCTATGAGCAAAGCAGAATTGAGGCAGTACAAAATAAACATAGGATGTGCAAATTTGGCATATCTACCCCAAATATTAACACAGACTATCTGTGCCCAACCTGTGGTAGCACATTCAGAGCTCATATTGGTCTGATCAGCCGCAGTCAGACACACTGAATTTTTACTCTATCATAGTGTTGTCGTTTTGGTCTTCAAAGATGAAAGACAACCACCAACCAACCATTTCTCATACACAGTACTTCAACTTCCAACTTTTTATGACTATTGTCCATGCTTAAAATATTCTCCATTCTCCTCTCTAACTCTTGGGATGCCTGACTTTTTCAGTCAACTCAAATGGTGTCTTCTTTAAGAGCTCTTTCCTTTTCCACTTTAGTGTTAGTACCACCCTCACTTTTCTAATTCTGCCCTGTATATCTTGTAAATAAACATAGCTGTTTGCATATGCTAACGTCAGCAATTGAAAATAAGTTAGACATTATTTTAGAATATTTTCAATCTAATAGCTAAATGAAATTTTTCTTATTAAGGAGACTGTCCTCTGGTACTGCCAAATGTTTTCCCTTTTCTCCCTGTTTTTGAAATTTTTTTATGTCTGAAATATGGTAATGTGTTATGAATGAATGTAAATTTAGTTTGGTATTACTCTTAATCTTTTCAGATTTTTCAAAATATATGTTTTTATACTAAAATTGTTTTGTGTTTTTTTGGTAATATTAATAAAGTTTGCATATTTTATTTTTGTTATAGTATATATAAATATATAATATTAATGATAAAACAATAAACTTTAAATATATTTTGTTTTTTAATTACATTTAATTTGGGCTTCCTTATATTTCTCAGGAGTATCTCTTTAGCTAAAGACTTTTGTTTATGAGATTATTCTGCTTTTACCTTGTCAGTGAATGCTTCTATCTAAAATAAAGAAAGTATCATATCTTAGGTGAGTAACTTTGGATGTGATACTACTTTTGAGACATATATTCTATTAAATTTTTCTATTATTTGATTATTTAACAGCACTCTTTTTCATAAATACAAATGTATATTTATAAAAATTTTCACGTTCGTAGATTTTTTCATTGTATAATTTTTGTACTTTCATAATGATATGTGTTGCTCTATTATATATACACATTGTTTTTTTCTGTGTATTCTTTCAGATATCAATAGTTTTAGAATGTTAATCACCTTTCCCACTTTAGAATTTTTCTTTAATTAAGTCCTTGAATGTTGATTTAAGAATGACTTTGATTGAATAATTTATCTTGTCTATTAATTTTGCTTATTATACATATCCAAATAAACTATAAAGGACATATGAAAAAACATGACATCTATATCCAGAGAAGGAACTGATAAAAAGAAGTATGTATAGAATAGTGTTTCATATATATATAATATATATATATACACATATACATATATATGTATATATATATATATATACACAGAAATATGCATTCATGTATATATGTGTGTGTATGTGAATGTGTGCATACACACATACACACACATACATCTATTTCAGTCTAATAGTAACCAACTCTATGCAAGGTAGGGAGGATAGGGAAGAAACAAAGAAAAGGGAAATTTATATGACAATTTTTCTGTATATTTGAAAGAAATACCAAGTTTTGCATGATAGATTTGCAGTTTCATGTACAATCTTATTTTTATGCTACTATGCCATGGAAATGTTTGTTTTACTATATTTTAAAATAAAATAAAAAAGAATTAATGCATTAAAAATTAGGTCCTAGAATAAAATGTATAATATTTTCTTTTTCTTAATTGTCTTTTTTCAATCTCTCCTAGTATCTTAAATGATCTAATATTATAATTTTCCCTTTTCTGGGAATTATATTATGGTTTTACACCTATAGAACCATTTAGCTCTAAGTTGTGTCATTTTTTTGTGACTTTTCACTCTTGTTTTAACTTCAGCTGCTGTGTTTATTTGCCATATTTATATCTCTCTTGCCTATAATTTTATAATTTCCCTCAATCACTCCATCTTTTTGTGCTTTTGTATCAAAAAAATACAATATATAATAAATAAGCAAATTAAATTTTGCCACAAATATCAAAAGAAGTATCTTTTTTATTTTTAACATTTGTGATACAATTTCATTCATCTTTTGTCATTTATAACATAATATCCAGTGATGTAAGAGAATTCTCCACCTTAGTTCTCTCATATTGAAAACATTTATTCAGTTAAATTTTGGGGATTTTTTTTCTTTTATTTCTTATACATTATACTATGATGGATGGGTGAGTTACAATGAGCAGGTTAGAAAAAAGTTAAAAATCATTTTTCCATGTAGTGAACAATGCAAAATTTTTAGTAAGTTTCAGGGATGATTGTAGAGTTACTTCCTTCATCAACTAAAATTAGTAGGGAATAGAGATAGAGGGAGATTAGGAATCATCTTAGTACAAGATGAAAAAGTGTTGCAGATACTTCAGGTCAAGGCAGCTTTGTCAAAGGTAATAGGAGAGCTAATTCAGATAAATAACTACAAATTTCTTGCATTCAGTCAAGGGAGTATAAGAGGGAAGAGATGGGTTTGCCTCTGATGAGTCAATATAAATTATCACCGGGCTCTCCAAATATCATCTAAATTTCTAGATGATGATATACTTTACACAGAGCTAGAAACAAATCTGCCTTTAGCAAAGCTAATTATGAGATTGGTTTTTACCTGAGATTTGTGTTAGGACTCTCAGAGAATCTGAGGCTTTCCTAATACCTGTGAGGATTCATAGGACTGAGTAACAGTTGGTGAAGAGTAAGTATGTCCAAATATTAGGAGACAGTAAAACTAGAGGACTGTGGAGATGAAGTAAAAATGTGGGATTCCTTACAAATTTTCTAGGGAGAAGGAGGATAGATAGAAATCTCAAGACTTTACATAGACAGGAAAGAAGAAAATGGCAGAGGGTATCAATCCAAACATCTGTCAGGTTTTGGGATTAAGGAATGGGAAGAACCTCCACGGTTGTAGCACCTCAAGAGGAATACTAACGAACAGTGGGTCACCATCTGAGCCAGGACAATGGGAAAGAAATTATGTGAGAGAGAACTTTAATGCTTTGACCCACCCTAGCAGTGAGGTCTGGTGGGGGCAGCCTGGTTTGGAGAACCATTATCCAGATAATAGGGTCCCTGAAAATAGAATGGATCAAGCAAAACTCAATGGATGCTTAACACAAGAAATATTTTTATTTTAAATAAAAAGAATAGAAATCAAAGCAAAATATAATAAAGAAGAAAACAGACTCAGGAAACAGGTTTAGAAGAGAACATTTAAAAATTATCACATATTTTTTTAAATACTGTTAGTAAATAAAACAAATTCAATAACCTATTTCAAGCAATCCTAAAACTGCCTAGATCTATTAGAATCATAATCTAATAAAAATAATTCACTAATTACTATTTCTAAGGAAAGAAAGAAAAAGAAACACTCCATAAATGACAAAGGCAAAATCCAGAGCTTAAATGTAAGTGAAAAAACATACAGAAATCACCTAGAAAAAAATTAACACCAAGAGCCATTCTAGAATTAACTATGAAGCAGTTGATTTGGGAACACATGTCAAAAGGTAAAAATTTAAAGGACAGCAATAAAAATTTGTTCTACATGAGTAATTCATTATCTTACAGGAAAAAAGGAACGTACTTTTAGAGAAAGAGAGGATTTTATGGCATTCAAGATAAATAACATACTGAGGCACAATCACTTAAATGAAAACACAAGAGATAAGAGAAATCCAGTCAGATAAATATACTATACTTGAAAAATTAGAGTGGCTAATTCATAAAGAAATGCTTACATTATTATAAAGGGAGAAGAAGCATCTCATCAGAGATCATCCACTGTTTTCAAGGTTTATAGAGGAAAATATTGTAAGACAAGCATTATACTAAAAGTAAGGTTGTTTTATATTACAGGTTTTAAGAAGGGAAGGAAAAAAACAAATAGACTAGAGAAAAAGGGGAATGAAATGAGAAGTTAGGTTCACATAATTGACACATATTAGAAGACTATCCTAACAGGAGAGAGGGAATTTCATCTTTTTCACTCCTATCAGAACTTGGGGAAGAAATTTTGAATATATGAACAACAATAAAAAAAAATTGGAAAAATATACTAAACTCAAGAACAAAACAGGCAAGGACAAAGAAAAATGAGAGTGAGTTTAAGAGTCAGGACAAAGTAATGATGGGAGGTCACAGAGAAACATAATTTAACTTTTGAGGGTGAAACATAAGGGGGAAGGGAATTGTGAAAGGGAGAGGGGGAATAAGAAATAAGGGAAGACCATTTAACTCAATGTGGAGAGGTGGAACAGAGAAATAAGATCAGATCACTACAGTAATAAATTTCTAATGTTCATCACAGTCATACATTTTCTACCACCTCCTGTTTAAAGAGTGAGTTGTTGACAAAGAAGAAGAAACTGGGTAAATTACTACAGTAGGGGAAAGATCACCAAAAATAAAGTGTAATTGAAAATGTGAATGAGATGAATTTGCCCCCAAAACACAGCAAGGTGGTAAAATAGATTGTTTCTTTGGTGATTATTCAGTTGTAGCTTTGTGCGGAAAACAAATGACTATATGACAGGGCAAAAGAACTTTGTAAGCCAATACAAAACAACCTAAAATATTAAATATATCCTTTACTGGCCAAAAGGTAATATAAAATTTACTCAATAAAAGGCTTTTGAAACAAGGGTTCAAACTAAAAAGAGGAATAAATAATTTCATCCTAAATAAGTGATAAGTCAAAGAATAAATCAAAGAAGTAACATATAATTTCATCAAAGAAAATACACTTAAACAATATGCCAAAACTTTTGAAATGCAATGAAATTATTTCAATATGACAATTAAATAATAAAAGTTTTCCTCAACAAGAGAGAATCTTAAAAAATAAGTGAATTCGACATAAAGCTTTAAAAAATCTATTTTAAAGGCCCCAAGTCAGTGATACAAAACAACACAAAAATATAATTTGGAATATCAAACAAAAATAAATTAAAAGAAAGCTATTGACTTATAAACAAAACAAAGATGATATTATGAAATATCTGATAAGTAAAATCAAACATTATCTCTTTTTATTTTTATAAGAAATAGGAAAACAATTTACCAGAGCCAAAATGAAAATGGAGATCTCACAAAAGATGTAGAAGAACTCAAATTTATAAGAAATCATTTTTATCCAAAAATTTACCTTGAGAATATTAACCTTGAAAATTGGAAAGATTTTAAAAATAAAATATATAATATATATGTCATCAGAATACAAATACATTAAATATGGAAACTAGACAGAGGAAAATTAAATGATTAAGCCATAAATGAATTGCCAATAGGAATGGAAGGGAATGGTGTTAAATGGTTAATAAAAATTAACTTTATTAGAGAAGAATTAATCCCACCTTTATATACATATTTTAGAAAAAAAGGAAATATATCTATCTATACTTTCCATGGAAAAGGAAACATTTATTAAGCAGGTACTGTATACCAAGAACTATGCTAAGTAATTTCCAAGTATTACATCATTTAATCCTCACTGCAACCTTCTGGTTTTAGTGATATTATTATGTTCATTTTACAGTTGAGGAAACTGAGGAAAACAAACATTAAGTGATTTGCACAGGATCACACATATAAATGCCTGAAGTGAGATTTGAATTCAGTTCTTCCTGGTTCCACACCCAGTCATCCACTCAGTTATCTTTTTCAGACCTTTACTTTCAACATTTTGTTTTCTTCAATGTAAACATATAGGCTTCCAATATGTAAAAAAGGGAGATACAAAGGAGAAAAGAAAAATATGTAGCAAGGTCTCCAAGGAATCCCATGACAAAAGTATTGAATAAGCCATTAGCAAACATACTATAGTGTCTTACTAAAAAATATTTCAGACTCTGCCCAGATTGTACTTTAACCAAGGTTGTTGGGTTCATTACAAAGTTATAAATATAGAATATATTAATTATAAAAACAAGTAAAAATATCAATGTATCAATATATATTTTATGTTTAAAATATTACAAAGTAGACAATTAAATATAAATTTCTTTCAAACAAAAAGTATCTACCTACAATTTAGAGTCAGATGGTGTCTGTTGAAAAAACAAAAGTACTAGAGGCCCTTTCAATAGTAGCGAGGGTAAAACATTGCTGTACATTATGACAACAATGATTTGATATGGTTCTAAAACTACTAGATATTGAAAGAATGCAAAAAGATACTGAGAAAACAAGCAGAGACAAAAAGTAGGATTAGATTTTCAAAATGATATGATGGTTTGTGTACAAACTGTAAAGATTCAATTAGAAACAATTTAAAAAGAAATAATTAATAATTTTATTATTATAAAATATCTACCAGACAAAACAAAAACAAAACCAGTCTCTCTGAACAATGAAGAAATTTAAAGGGAAATTTCTTTCAAAATAAATACAAAATGTATAAAATAACTTTGAGTTCACTTATCATGGCACCCACAGTCAGTTATTATGTATTTATTAAATACCTCCCAAACACAGGAATTGTTGTTACATGTATGTTCTTATAAAAAAATAATGCTTGTAACTTTAGCACATTGTTTACCAAAATAAAGACAAGTAGAGATTAACCAATTACTTATTTGGGGGCTAAGGTAATATAATGACAATGAAAATTTTTCTTAAACTTATTTACATTTCCAGTGCTGTGCTAATGAAACAATTAATAAAATATTACTTGATAGAATTATACTAAAAACCAAATTCATCTGGAGAGGAAAATATTTAAAACTCAAGAGAATCAGTGAAAACAAAATGTGGGAAGAAAGAGGACAAGATGTGAAATTGCACTGTGATGAAGTAATCATTGAAAATATGCCATGTAGATATGTAATTTGCAACAACAATTAAGCATAGTAAAATTGGTTTTGGTAAACCCAAAGACACACATTACTTTAGTAATATGTGCTATTCAAAAAACTGAAATTTGGAAAGCATTTTGAGAAAACTTGTGGCTAGATTAGCTTCACACCTCACATCATACACCTCAATTAGTTCCAAAAGGAACTTACCATCAAAATGTCATTTATAAACAAATTAGAGGAAAATGGAAGGAGATACCTTTCAAAAATATGGAAAAGGAGGAATGTTCATAAATACATAAAATATAAAATTTTTTATATACAAAATGGAAATGTTTCACTTTGTTTAGTAGGAAAAAAATCTATAGTTACAATGAGAAAGGAAAGATGTAATTGGTAAAAAAAAAATAAATCACAATTTATCTTAAAAAAAATAGTCTGATATTCCAGATATATGGGGGAGTTGTAAAAATAAAGAAAAGGAAAAAAAGTCCCTGATAAATAAATGTTTAAAATTCATGAACAGGAATTTTCAGAAGAAATCTAAGTTACTTCCAAGCATATGACAATTATCCAAATCACAATTAAAATTTAATTTTAATTTAATTTAATTATTTTACATTTAATTTAATTAATGCAAATTTAAACAAATCTGATATTCTATATCATTCCTATGTAGTTGGCAGAGAATAGACCCTAATTGGAGAGATTGGAGGTAGGCAGGAACATTAATGCAAAATTGTGGAAAGTAATTGGAAAATAATTTGGCACGATAACCAAAATGTCTCTGAATTGGCTCCCTTTGACCCAATGAGACCATTACTAGGTATATAGTTCCAAAAGGTCAAAGAAGGGGGGGGGAATGAAATATATGTACGAAAATAGTTATAGTAGCAATTTGTATTGCAGGATAGAAATGGAAACAAAGTGGGTATCCATCAGTGGTGGAACAACTGAAGAAATATTGTTATATAAAAGCTAAGTAATATTATTGATTTAAAAAAAGATAAATAAAAATGATTCAAATAATACTAGGGAGATAGATATGAACTGATATGCCATGTGGTAATACAAGATTAAGTATTTATTCACAGAAAGATCACAGCAGCATAAAATAAACAACTCTGAAAACCTTAAGAATTCTGATCAATATAATGACCAATTAATCACATCTTCAGATCATTAGCAATAGACAAA
>CM053769.1:637608703-637628465 GCA_028658325.1 Potorous gilbertii
TCTGTTCCATTCTAATTTTGAGAGAACTATTTTCTTCAGTGAGCTTTTGCACCTCCTTTTCCACTTGGCTAATTCTGCTTTTGAGAGCATTTTTCTCCTCACTGGCTTTTTGAACCTCTTTTGCCAATTGAGTTAGCCTATTTTTCAAGGTGTTATTTTCTTCAGCATTTTTTTGGGCCTCCTTTATTAAGGTATTGAACTGTTTTTCATGCTTTTCTTGCATCTCTGTCATTTCTCTTCCCAGTTTTTCCTCCACCTGTCTAACTTGATTTTCAAAATCCTTTTTGAGCTCTTCCATGGCCTGAGCCCATTGGATATCTATTTCAGATTTTTTGAATACAGAGGCCTTGACTCTTTTGTCTTTACCTGATGGTAAGCAGTTTTCTTCCTCGTCAGAGAAAAAGGTTGGAATCATCTGTTCACCAAGAAAATAATCTTCTATGGTCTTATTTTTTCCCCCTTTCTGGGCATTTTCCCAGCCAGTTACTTGACTTCTGAGATTCCTCTCCACCTCCGCCTAGATCTGCCCAGGTAGTGCTTGGGGTCTGAGGTTCAAATGCTGCTCCCCAGACTCAGGCCTTTTGGTGGCAGGCCTGGCTGCTATTCAGGGTAAGATTAAATCAGATTCTCAGGTGAGGGCAAGGCTGCCTCCCAGGCTCAGTTCCTTCAAGGGTTTAACCAGAAACCTTCTGTAATGGAGGTGCTGCAGAGCTCCTACCTGCTCTGGGAGCCTCTGGCTGCTTGCTGCCTCTGCTACTCCCTCCCGAGGGGGCCCCAGTCATGGAGACACCCCATTCCCCTCTCAGCCCGTCCAGACGTCTCTCTCACTGATCTGTGTGTCTGTAGGTGGAGGGACCTTCGCGGCTGCTGGAGATTCCGTCCCTGAAGCCTGCTTGGATCTGCTCCTCTTGGTGCCACACAGACAGGGAAGGGCTAGGCTCCACTCCTGTTCAGTGCATGATGGACATTTGGGATCAGTTTTCCAGGTCTTTCTGGAACGGAAATCTCCTTCCCTGTGTTGCTGCGTGGCTTCCACTGTTCTAGAATTTGTTGGGAGTTCTTTTTAGAGGAAATCCATGGGCTCTTGGTTCAGAGCTAGCATATGTGAGGCTTTCTACTGCACCATCTTGGCTCTGCCCCCATGAGTTGAATGTGTAACATAATCATTACAAAGCAAATTTCTTTAGTTTGACTATTGTAGTCTGTTAAGTGGGGGAACATTTAATTGTTAGATTTGTGTTTGTGGGTAGTAGAGGAATTATAACAGGGAAGGTTAGAAAATGATCAACAAACAATAAAACACTGAATAGGGCAGAATAAAGTTCAGAAAGGATACAAACAGGGCAATATTAGTACTGTCATGTGAAATTTTAATACTGTCTATGCAAAATATTTATTAAATATATTTGAATTTTAAAATAAGATTTATATTAGATTTACATACATATAGAACCTAAATTATAAGTTTATTTATGTCATAAATAAATGTCAATATATTAATATACATATATCAAACTGTGTAATTCACAATTTCATATATAATTCTCATTATATGCCTTATTTTGTGCTTAAAAATGGTCATGTTTTTGATACATTTCTAATTCACTGGAAAAATAACACACATCACTGCTCCTCATATTGACTTGTCTAGGTATATTATAAGAAGGGTAAGGAAGTGATTCCCTATTTTTTCACCTTTCAGTACTATTTTTTGGCTCATTTATAATAAGAAGATACAAAATTACAGTCATCTTAGGCAAGGATAGTGTACAAATGTGATTGAGAATTAGAAGGCAAATGGAAACATTTAACAGTTGGGAGCTGTTAGGAGGCACTGAGTGTATTTGAAAAAAATAATTTTGGATAAATTGATATTTTTTATGTTATTTCTCTGTTCAGTTCATCTTATTCCTTTGTATATTTTTTAAAAGTCAAAAAAATTGTATTTAACAATTTGCAAAACCAACTACTAACTAAATCTATAAAAAATAAATGGTCTTTTGATAAAACTCATCTATTTTTATAGAAATCAGGGCTCATGAATGTGTTCAACCAGTATGGTTATGATTTGGTTCAGTGTTGTGTTCTTTTTTTTTTTTTAAATGCCAGGTACTTCTATCAAATAGTCCTAGTCTCACTATCTTTTCCTTTTGTGGCACTTTCAGCAGCATTAACAACTCTTGAATTTTCCCTTTTTATATTTGAATATCCAGCTGTTATTTTAATTAAGTCTGCTACAGGCAAGGATTTGTCTTTCTATACCTGTGGAGAGACTCCTCATGACATTTTAATGACTTACTATGTAACTAGAGGAAAGGGACCCTAGAAATAGCATAAACTACCATTAGTTCAAATAAGAGCCAAACCTGTCAATTTCTAATTAAGATATTTCTTTTTTTTACACTAGCTCACCACTAAAATGTTGTTTTAGAATTATTCATTAATCTCTCATCTTACAAAGAAAAGTAAACCAAAATAATTTAAATTTTCTCTTTCAGAATACAAAATTGTTAATGATTTGGTTCTATCAAATTTTGATACAAAGACCTATATGAAATGAAGAAGAATGGAGCAAAATATGTGGGTGACCCATGACATATCTCAGATACACAGAAATATATGATGGGAGGTGGAATTATGGAATAAAGTTTTTAACTTAAAGATAGAAATAGCAATTCCAATCCTGCTTCAGATAGGAAGTCATTTAAAGTCTCGAGTCTTCAGTTTATTCATGTAGATTTAACATTACTGGGTTTTTTTTCTTTATCTTCTAGCTCTAAGACTATGACCTGTGATACAATAAGCTCTGATGGTGGAATGGAATCTTTTAACTTATTACGATGAAGATGAGCACTAGAAATTCCAACCTAGGAGAATAATGGGGTGATGGGGAGGTGGATAGAATTCCTGCAGAGGAAAGTTGGAAAAATAAAGGACAACTCCAGACAACTCCAGAAAGAATGGAGTGACTGGGCCAAAGCTGAAAGGATGCTCAACTGTGGATGCATCTGGTGATGAAAGCAAGGTTCGATGCTGTAAAGATCAATATTGCACAAAAACCAGAAATGTAAGGTCTATGAACCAAGGGAAACTGAATGTGGTCAGATAGGTAGTGGAAAGATGAAACATAGATATCTTGGGTGTCAGCAAACTTAAATGGATGAAAATGAGTGAATTTAATTTAGGCAATCATTGCATATATTACTGTGGACAAGTATTTCTTAGAAGAAATAAATGAGTCTTCATAGTCCATTAAAGGAGTCATAAAAGCAGTATTGGGTTATAATCTCAAAAATGATAGAATGATGCCTGTTTGAGTGTAAGTAGAAACACTCAACATCACAGTAATTCAAGTTTATGTTCTATCTACTGATTCCAAAGAGGGCAGATTGGATCAGCTCTATGAAGACCTACAATATCTTCTAGAAATAACACCTCCCACTCCCATCCCTCCCAAAAAGACATTATTTATCATAAGGGATTTTTGTCATTGTTTATAGTAAACACTCAACAACTCAAATGGAGACTGTACATATAGACGTAACCAGATAGTCAATATCAAAGTGAGACTGATTATATACTTTGCAACCAAAGGTGTAGAAGTTCCATAGAGTAGATTTAAAAAAGACTGTGTCTCAGGCTATGAGCTTCTTATTGAAAAATTTAGACTTAATTGAAGAAAGTAGGGAAAACCATCAGACCACACAGTATGATCTAAATAACATCCTTTACGAATATATAATGGAGGTGATGAATAGATTTAAGGGATCATATTTGGTAGAATGCCTGAAGAATTATAGACAGAGATTCACAATATTTTAAATGATACAGTAACAACAACAAAAATAAAGGAAGAGCAATGAAGCAAATAGCTGTCAGATGAGAGAGGTTTTATGAATAGTTGAGGAAAGAAAGAAAGTGAAAGGCAAAGCAGAAAGTGAAAGATTTACTTCAATGAAGAGAAGAGTTCCAGAGAGCATCAAGGAGAGACGTTTTGGGTTTTTGGTTTGTTTGTTTGTTTTTTGTTTTGTTTTGTTTCTTAATGAGCAATGGAAAGGAATAGAAGGAAGCTATTCAATAGGAAAGATAGAGACCTCCTCAAGAAAATTGAAGATATCAAAGGAAAATTTTATACAATAAAATGACCATGATAAAAGACAAAAATGGTACCCACTTAACAGAAACAGAAGAGATTAAGTGGTGGCAAAAATAAGAAATGTTTTAATGTCACTGATAACTATGATAGTGTGGCTACTGATCTAGAGTCAGACATTCTGGAGAATGAAGTCATGAGGACTTCAAGAAGCATTGCTAATAAAGTTAGTCCAGTTAATGAAATTCCAGCTGAGCTACTTAAAATTCTAAAAGATGACACTGTCTAAAAGATCATACTCAAATTGTTAGAAAATTTGGAATATTATGGTGGCCACTGGATTGGAAAAGATTAGTTAATATCCTTATCCTAAAGAAGCACAGTATCAGAGAATGATCAAATTACTGAAAGATTGTGTTCATCTTGAACACCAGTAAGATTAAGCTTAATAGTCTGCAAGCCAGGTTTAGCAATATAGAACCAAGAATTACTAGAAGTGTAGGCTGATTTCCTAAGAAACAGAGGAGCTAAAGACCAATTTGCCAATATTCACTGGTTTATGAAGAGAAAAAATAATTCTAATGCTGTATAATTTGATTATTGATATCAATTTTTAATATTGCTCTCTCCGTTTAAAATATTCTCACATAGAAAAGTGTAGTTTCCAAAAATTGGCTGAGGAATGTGGTCACATACCAGTCCCTCTTAGGGTCTTACCTTGGATTCTCTGTTTATCACATAAACAAAACTAAACTGAACTAATTCTTGTTAGCAAGATTTACCAAGAAACAGTAGTGTGACCTTGGTCTTTTCATTAAAGTTTGGGGTGGCCTGGCTCATGAAGGAGAATTAAAACCAGAGAGAACCTGATCAGGGTGCCCAGATTGCTAGAAAGGGTTCAAAATTCATGACCAAGTCTTCTTTTCCAACTGGCCTTACTCCTCTCAATGGTAAGTAATCAAGAGGGGTTGAGAGCTCTTAGCCCACCTCCACATTTTAACATCCAGCAATCAAGGTTGCTTTTTCCTTGTTGGGGAGTTTTCCAGCAATTTGATGTCAGAAAAACAGACCTGGATTTACATGTTGTGGATTCTCCCTTAGTGTCTTTGGTTCCTGAGAACACTGACAATCAATTTATTGATTGTTCACCAGCCTAATTAATGAATTTATTTGTAATACCCTGAACTTTCTGTCTCAGAATTTCAAATGGCACAATGGAGAAAGAAAAGACCTTCAGAAAAACATCTACTTCTGTTTCACTGAATACATTAAAACCTACGACTGTGCGGAGCACCACAAAATGTGACAAGTTCTTAAAGAGATGAAAGTAAGAAATCATCTTATTTATCTTCTAAGGAATTGTAGCAGCATGCACCTGGCACATCCAAGATGGCCTGCTAACACAGGTTCTTAGGTCTGCTTTTTTAAAGGAAAGCAACTTTTGAGGGGTCAAAAGTCTTCTTTAATCACACAAAGTAGGTAGAAACAGGGATCTGATTGAGTTCTCCCTGCCAAAAACCCCTCAAAATACCTGTAAAAAAACGACCCTAAAGAAATTTTAGAACAGCAGAAGCCACAAAATGACAGAGTGAAACAAATTTCCTTTGCAGGACAATCTGGAAGGCAAACAGGAAGAGCTTATTGCAGTAGAATCAGAGCTAAGTGCATCTGAACAGAAGGGACTAGAGCAAGCCTCAGGTCACTGAATTGCTGGCAGTTACTGTGGTTTCCAAACTTCTCAATCCACAAATGCCAAAGACAGTTTCAAAGGCCACCTAGATGAGAGGAAAGCATGGTCTGGTCCCAGTATCAGGGTGGCAGCAGCCACTACCACAGTGGCAGCAGTTGATTCTGCAGCTCACAGCTTACAGACAATTCAGGAATCAAGCAGTTGATCTGGGTCACAGCCCAGAGTGGTGGTCCTGGAGTGAGGAGGAGCACTGGAGTGGCAGAGCTGCTGTTGGCTCTGGAGAGGATATTCTGCTCACAGTTCCAGAGCAGAAAAGAGTGTTTGTATTTGGTCACAGTCCAGAGAGTAGACCAGGAGATGAGTAAATACCTCTATGTTGATTATACCATTTTAAAGGAACTGAGAACTTCCATGTCCCCAGAAATATCTCTGAAAACAGTTGCACAAAGCCTCTGAAATTTGGAGTTAGTACATTCTGCACTTAACAAGATGCTCAAAAGTCAAGCCACTGAGTGGGAAAATGTCCAAAAGGGGAAAAATAAGACTATAGGAAGTTACTTTCCTGATGAAAAGGTAGTTTCTTCTATCCTTTCAAATGAGGAAGATAAAAACATACAACTGGAGTAATATCAAAGCAAATGTTTAGAGGAAGATAGCAAGGTCAAACCTCCTATATCCAAAGCCTCCAAGAAAATGAAATAGTCTCAGCCCATGGAAAAGCTCAGAAAGGATTTTGAAAAACAAATTAGAGAAGTAGAGGAAAAATGGGAAGAAAAATGAGAGTGATACAAGCAAATCACAAAAAATGAGTCAACTCTTTCCTAAAGAAGACCCCCCAAAATACTGAAGAAAATAGCAACTTTAAAAATAGGATAACCCAAATGGCAAAAAGAGGTTCAACACAATGTGGGGAAGAATACCTTAAAAAGCTGAATTGGCCAAATGGAAAAGGAGGTCCAAAGGCTCGCTGAAGAAAATAATAACTGCAAATTTAGAATGGAACAAATGGAAGCTAATGATTTTATGAGAAATCAAAAAATTATTAAATAAAACCAAAAGAATGAAAAAAATAGAAGACTGTGATATATCTCATTGGAAAGAAAACTGACCTGGGAAATGGATTGAGGATAGAAAAACTGAAAATTATTGATCAGAAAACCATGATCAACAAATGAGCATAGACATCATCTTTCAAGAAATTATCAAGGAAAACTACCCTAATATTCTAGAGTCAGAGGATAAAATAGAAATGGAAACAATCTGCCAATCACCTCCTGAAAGAGATCCAAAATGAAAAACTGTTAGAAATATTGTAACCAAATTACCAGAATTCCCAGGAAAAAAATTTTGCAAGCAGCCAGAAGGAAACAATTCGTGTGTTGTGAAAATACAATCAGGATAACAGGATTGACCAGATTAGTTTCTACAGTAGTGAATAAGAGAGCTTGGAATATAATATTCCAGAGGTCAAAGGAGCTAGGATTAAAACCAGGAATCACTACCTAGCAAAATTGAGTATAATATCTCAGGGAAATAAGTGGAACATCAGTGAAATAGAGGACTTCCAAGTATTTTTGTTGAAAAGATCAGAGAAACATGAAAAGATAAACAGGAAAGACAAGCCATACGGAACTCATTAAAATTCAATTGTTTGCATTCCTACATGGAAAGATGATACTTGTCACTCATGAGACCTTTATCAGTATTGGAGTACTTGGAGAGAATGTGTGTGTGTGTGTGTGTGTGTATTCACACTCACACACACACACATATATATATATACACACAATTTGTATTTGTGTATACATACATACATACATATATATGTATGTGTGTATATACACACAATTTGTATTTGCGTATACATACATATATATGTATGTGTGTATATACACACACACACATATATGTATATATACACACAATTTGTATTTGTGTATACATACATATATATGTATGTGTGTATATATACATACACATATATGTATATATGTGTGTATTGTATATATGTAGGTGTGTATTTATACATATATGTAAACATACATATCTGTATATATGTGTGTATATCTATAGCTATCTCTCTATATTTGCATATATCTGTACTGATCTATACATTATATTTATATATATATATATATATATATATATATATAGAGAGAGAGAGAGAGAGAGAGAGAGAGAGAGAGAGAGAAAGAGAGAGAGGGAGGGGGTGGGAGAGAGAGAGGTGCCACAGGGTAAGGTAAATATGAAAAGAGAAAATCTAAAAAACAAAATTCTTGAGAGAAATGTCCTGGGAGAGAAAGGGAGAGGTAGAATGTAGCAAATCATCTCACATAAAAGAGATAAGAAAGAGCATTTGCAATGGAGGGCAAGAAGGGAGAGTTGAAAGGGTTTAGTGAGCCTTACACTTATCAGACTTAAATTATGGAAGGAATAACAGAAACTCAGTTATGTATGGAAATTTATCTTAGCTAGAAGGGACTGTAGATTGGGAGAAAGGGTAATCAGAAACAAGCACTATTACTGGGGACAATTCAAGGGAGATAATGGAAGAAGTGGAAGGCAGGACAGGATAGAGGGAAATATGGTTAGCTTTTTGCAACATGACTCTTATGGAAGTGTTTTGCCCAGTTGCTCATGTATATCTTACTTCGAATTTCTTGCTTTCTCAATGAGGATTCCTGGGAAGAAGAAAGGGAGAGAATATGAAACTCAAAGTTTTAAAAATAAGTGATAAAATTTGTTTACAGTATAGAAATCTATCTTGCCCTTCAAAAAATAGAGGGGAAGGGGAATCTGAGAAGGGAGGTGAAAGAAGAAAGAACAGATCGGGGCAAGAGGTAGATGGGCTGCATGCTGTCCTGGGGTGGGGAGAAAATTTGGAATTCAAAATGTTGTGGAAGTCAATGGTCTAAACTGAAAATAAATAAATTGTATTTGTAAATGTGAACTGCAAAAAAAAGAAAGAAAAAAGAAAAATATTTCCATAGCATAGTAGAATAGAAAATAAAAATATGTACATGAAACCACAAATCTATTAGGTACCACTTGCTGTTCCTTTTAAATATATATTAAAGTTATGTAAAAAGATCACGTACCAATAGAGACAATATAAGTGGAGAAATAAAACCAATAGATGAAGCTCCTAACTGTCTGACCCTAATCTATATATGCATCACAGATCAACAAACCGTTCCAATTGTCTGACCATTACACACTTACATAGTTCCCAGAGAGACAAACACCAGCATTTGGGTTTTCAAATTGGGGAGAGGGGAAGCTCCTTAACTATTACCTAGAATCTCATCTGACACATGAACCTTCTTCCAAAGAGTAAACTCCCAAAGCAAAACCTAATTTCCAAGTATATAGACACTTTTCAGAGCCAGAGGACATCACCTTCAAGACCCAGTGCCTCATTAGGTGCAAGCCTTCCTATAAAATAAGCCTCCCTTAATCAAGCTTCCCTTAATGGGCTCCAGATGATGCTTGTTAATAGGAGAGGAGGTTCTTCAATTCTCACTAACATAAATCTCATTAATATTATAGAAACTTGTACATAGGTAAAGAAACAATAGTTAGAACCAAACATATAACAGCTGAATGGTTTAACACTGGGGAAAGAGTACAACAAGGCAATACATTTTCTCTTTACTTATTTAACTTATTTGCAGAATTAATCACATGAAATGCCAGGTTGAATACTCATTTGACTCATGTCTAACACCAAAATTAAAGTTTCTGGAAGATATAACAATAATCTCATATATGCACATGATTCCACTTTGATAGGAGAAAGTGAAGAATTAAAAAGGCTCTTGATAAGATACAAGGATAACAGCTGGCTTGAAATTTAAATTAAAATAAAAATAAAACTGAAACTAAGACCATGACCACTTGTCTTGTTAGACAAGATATATGTAAAGGACTATAGTATGTCTTAATTTAGCCTCCATATGATCGGTCAGTGAGTAGTAAATGTTATGACCCAGTAGACAGCCAGTACAAACAGTACATAGCTGGTTCAAGCTAATAAATTCTATAGGTGCAGCTGGCTACTGTATCAGGAAAAGAGATAACACTTTTTGCTGGAGCAGGCTGTCCTTGGACTGGAGAGAAACTGCTTGAGACAGAGTTTAGAGGTTAGGGAGAAATGTGACTTTTAGAGAGAAATGTGATTTTAGAATTGTGGTCGAACATAGGTGCCCAAACTCCCAATTCACAGTAAGATCAGAGCAAAAGTTGAGGTATTACAGAATCAAAGCTATTGAATAGTGATGTTAGAGAAGACTTTTGGGAGTTTCTTGGACAACAAGGAGATCAAATTAGTCAATTTAAAGAAATCAGTTCAGGCAAATAAAAAGAACAAATACTTAAGCTGAATTTTAAATATTTTTGTCACAAAATGAAAAGATAGAACTCTTTGAAAAAAGACCCTAATATGAAAGATTGAAGACAAAAAGAAAAGGGGAAAGCAGAGGATGAGCTGGACAGACTATTATGAAAGCAATGAATGTGAGCTTGAAGAGACTTCAGGAGATAACGAAAGGGTCTGGTGTGCTATTATCGTCCATGGGATCATGAAGAGTCAGACATGACTAAAAGGCGGAAGAGCAACAAAAACAAACTGGGTCACATAGAGAGCATTTTTTTTTCCCCTTTCCACTTCAGTGGAGGTTGAAAGAGTTAAAAAGCAAGCAAGAGTAAGGGCCTGACATGAAGTTTGATCAGGGGAATAGAGATTGGTTAGGTTATTGCCGTTCAAACATATCTCTCTAGTAGGACCTATTGGTTGTTTTATTTTGTTTTTTTTTTAATAAAAAAGTAAAATAGAGGAATTTTTCCATTTCTATGCTCTGACATTTAGAATTGCAAATTAAATATTCACAAATATACCTGGTAGGCTTCCTGATTTTCTGAAAGGGTATTAATGAAGAATGGCATCTGGCACTATGTACATTTCATAGGAAAGTGGTGAGGAGAATGGAGAAGGTTGGAGCCATAAAAAATGGAAAGGAAATTCAATGTTCCAATGAAGACCATGTCATTCAATTAGTTCTTTGAAATTTGAGAGTCAATTTAAGACAGTGAAGTCTGAGAAAAAAATGAAGCGTGCAGTGAAGTCATTTGAAGACAGCTATATCACACTGAGTGGCCTCACAATAGCACTAACTGTATTGAATATACAGATTCTTACTAAATTTTGCATAAAGTTTTTATATGCCGTTACTCTAATCCATTGACTTAAGGACTCAGCTAAAATAAATACATGTACTCTCAGTCTCTCTCTATGTATGTATGTGTATATAAACATATGTATGTATATATATTTATGTATGTATATTTCCACACATGACAAGAGGCTTAATGAACATTTTCATATATTCACAGTGTATTTCCTCGGTTCTCATCTTATTCAACTTTTACATGATTGTGGAAAAAAAAATAACTAGGGTATTTCTTAGATTTATAAGGGAAAATGAAACAGATAAAGATATGCTCTTCCTCCTCCCTTAATAATAAACATAATGTAAGTGTTCATATCACAATTAGCATTTTAAGTGATACAGGTGAGAGCAATTACCAATAGAGGTTAAGCTTACTGAAAATGTCTTCAGATGTTAACAAAAATTATTTTCACTTAAGTGACTTCTAGGCAATGTTTTTGCAAGAAAATGAATTTCTTCTAGGAAATTAACTCCCACATAACATTAAGTTGATAAGGTAACTAGTAAACATTACTTAGGCTGATCAAGCTTGCCCATTTTTCTCTATACTTTCTATTTCAAGTACTGAAAGCTATTGAAGGAAAAAAAATATTTTACCTCTTTTAGAGTAGTAGGGCATTTGCTTTCTTCTTTTATGTATGACCAAATCTTTGCTGCTATAAAGGCTTCTTCCTACACTTCATATTCAAAGGTTAACAATGGTTATCAGGTTCCCCAGGAAAGAAGATTCAGTTACCACTGATTAGTAATTTTTAAGCTGAATTTCATTTTTTCCAGTCCACCCAACCCATCCCCCACATAATTATAAGACAGAAACAAACCCCTTATTGCCTATATGTGTAATGGAGAGCATAAAAATGTGTGTATGCAAACATGTATGCATGAATGCATGCATATATACACACTTGTGTATATGTATATAGGTGCATGTGTCTCCGCATATGTACACATATGCATGGGTGAGTGCGTGTATGTATATGCATGTGTTTGCACTCATGATTGGTGATCAGAGTTCCTCAACCTTTCGTAGTTTTTGTCTTTTCATGGTTGTTACTGTTATATATGTTTTTCATAGGTTTTGTTCACTTCATGCTGCATCAGTTCATAAAGGTGTCCAGTTTCTTTGAAACTTATGCCTTCATAATTTTAATGACCATAGTATTCCACAAAAATTATACGTAATAAATTTTTCAGTTATTCCTCAAATGATGAGCATGAAAAAAGAGTTGCTATAAATATTTTTTGGTGCATTCCTAGAATTTATTTCCTCAGAACTTATCACTCTTATTCTGTTTCTAATCTTCACTTTCCCTCCAATTTGCCTGTTGAGCAAAATGATTTTCTTTAGCCAATGTTGTGTGTGTACATGTGTGAGTGTCTTTGTATCCTTCAAATCTTTGAACCATTTTTGATGAGAATGAGGTTCAACTGACAGCTGTGTTCCCCATCACTTTTCCCTTGTGTGTGTTGTGTGATAATTTTCTTTGTTATTCCTTTCCTTCCTTTCATAGCGTATTTCTCCTGTCCATTCTTCTCAGATCAAGATGTAATAAAACCACTTTGTGGATTTCTCTCTAATTACATTGCCCATATTTCCCCATGATTCCTTACAATGCTAGACCTCTGAAGAAACACATGTGCTATTTCCTGATATAGGAATGTACACAGTTCAAAATGCTTTTAGTTTCTTATGAGTGTTAATTCACGTTAACTTTGTTTTTCCTAATTTCTTTATGTATGTATGTATGTAAATATATAAATATGGATGGATGGGTGGATGGATGAATAAATGGATTGATGGACATGTGTGTGTTTTGTTTCATTTATGAGCTGGATGCGCTTTATTTTGTCTATAATTTTCTTAGAAATTTTCATTTTAATGTTTATTTCAAGAGTGATCTAAGGTGGAGGGAATTCCTTACCTTATTTAATATTTTTATTTACCCCCAGTTACATGTAAAAACAATTTCTAACATTCATTTTTAAAACTTTGAATTCCAAATCCTCTCCCTTCCTATCCTCTGCTCCATTGAGAAGAAAAGCAATTCAGTATGGGTTATAAATATATAGTCATGCAAAATGTTTCTAAATCAGTCATGACGTAAAACAAAATATAGACAAAAAAGAACATGAAGAAAAATAAAGTCCAAAAACAGTTTACTTCAATATGTATTCAGACATCATCAGTTCTTTCTTTGGGGATGGATAAAATTTTTCTTCATACGTCCTTCAGAGTTGTCTTGAATTACTGTATTTCTTAGAATAACTAAGTCACTCACAGTTGATCATCTGATAATATTGCTATTACTTTGTGGATAGCACATTTCACTTTGCATCAGCTCATAGAAGTTTTTCCAGATTTTTTTTCCTGAGAGCATCCTTCTCATCACTTCTAATAAAACAAGAATATTCCATCATAATCACATGTCACAGTTTTTCAGCCATTGTCCAATTGATGACCATCCCCTTGATTTCATATTCTTTGACTCCAGGAAGAGCCAATATAAATATTTTTTTGGCATTTTCCTTTTGTTTTTGGTTCTTATCTTTATTGGGATACAGACCAAGCAGTGGTATTGCTAGATCAAAGGGTGTGTATGGTTTTATAATCCTTTGGCAAAAGTTAAAAATTGTTTTACAGAATGGTTGAATCAGTTCACAACTCTGTCAACAATGCATTAATGTCTCACTTCTCCCAAGTCGCCTCCAATATTTGTAATTATGCTTTTCTGTCCTATTAGCCAGGTAATTCAGTAGGTATGACGTGGTACTTCAGAAGTGTTTTAATTCTCATTTTTCCTATAAATAATGAGAGTATTTTTCCCCAGTGTGGCTATAGATGGCTTTGATTACTTCAACTGAAAACTGTTAAAATATTTTCATCACTTATCAATTATTGGATTTTTCTTATTTTAATAAATTTGACTTAATTTTTATATGTTTGAGAAATAGGGAGCTTATCAGACAAATTTACTTCATTTTTTTCACAGTTGCTATTATTAACTGTATTTTTTCCAACCTATTCCACCTATTTATTCTGCTCTCTCTCTCCTTTTACCCAGGCTTTTCTAAAAAGTGCTTTGCTTCTGCATATCCACTCCCCCAATATGCCTTCTTTGTTTTCACAAACACTCCCCTTCCCTTTATTTATTTTCTTTATTCCCTTCTACTTTCTTATAAGGTAAAATAGATTTCTCTACCAATTGAATGTGTATGCTATTGCCGATTAGAGCCAATTCTGATGAGAGCAAGGTTCACTCACCACCCTTTAACTCCAACATCTTTCCCTCTACTGAAAAAGCTTTTTACGTGCCTATTTTATTTGAAATAATTTACCCCACTGTACCACTCCCTTTCCCTTTCTCCCATTATATTCCTCTCTTATATCTTAATTCAATTTGAGGGGAGAGGGGCATCATTCCTTCATATTTAACTCATGCCTGTGTCCTCTGTCTATAGATTCTCCTTTTAACTTTCCTAAAAATGAGAAAGTTCCTGTGAGTTACAAGTATCATCTTCCCTGTTGGAATATGAAAAACAATTTAATCTTATTAAGTCCCTGATGATTTCTGTTTCCTGTTTAACTTTTTATGATTCTCTTGAGTCTTATATTTGAAAATAATAATTTATGATAAGCTCTGTTTTTTTCATCCAGAACACTTAAAAGTGCTCTATTTCATTTAATGTCCATTCTTCCTCCTTCCCAGCATATAGTGCAGAGCTTCACACAAAGTGTGTGAATATAATGCTTAATGTGGGTGGAACCAAGATGGTGGTGTAGAAAGGCACTTACTAGCTCTTCCCCTGCAACCCACAAAATACCTATAAAATGACTCTCAACAAAGTCTAGAGCAGCAGAAGTCATAGAACAGAGTGAAAGAGATTTTCAGCCAAAGGTAACCTGGAAGGCCAACAGGAAAGGTCTGTCTCATGGGACGCTGAGCAGAGCTGAGCCTGGCCCTAGCCATATGGCACTGGGAGGAACAGGACCTGAACAGGACTCCAGACAAAGTTCCTAGTAGGGAAGGTTTCAGATACCTCAACCCACGAAGGAAAAAGAAAGCTCCAAATGTCAGTGGGGGAGGGCTTTTCCAACTGGGGGAGACGGAATCGGGTTTCTCCAGCAATAGCCCCAAGTGATGGCAGAGGTTGCAGCAGCAGACCATTGGCAGCTAGGGAGGCTGGAAAGCAATCTGGGTCCGTTGATCAGGCAGCTCAGTTTAAAGCCTCTGGTAGTAGGGAGTAGCTGATCTAAACCCCAGCCCTGAGCAACAGCCCCACCCCCATCCAAAGCCCAGGGAAACCAAGCAGTTCAGTCAAATCTCTTCACAAGTGATTCAGAAGTCAAATAACTGGCTGGGAAATTGACCAAAAAAGGGAAAAAATAATATCATAGAAGATTACTTTCTTGGTGAACAGGTGTCTCCTCCCATCTATTCCTTACTGTCACAGGCAGTTAGGACCCCTGCTTCTGGGGCCTCCAAAGTGAACATAAATTGAGCTCAGGCTATGGAAGAGCTTGAAAAGCAAGTTAGCAGCTTACTAAAGGAGAACCAAAAGATATTGAGGAAAATAAGGCCTTTAAAAAGAGGCTAACTCAATTGGAAAAAGAGATCCACAAAGTCAATGAGGAAAAGGAGGCATTAAAAAGCAGACAAATTGAGGAGAAGTTTCAAAAGATCACTGAACAAAATAGTTCTTTGAAAGAGAGAATTGAGTTCAGGGAAATGAATGAATATGAGATAAACCAATCAGCTAAAAATCCAAACCAAAAGTTTGAAAAAATAGAAGAGAATGTGAAACATCGCACTGGAAGAAACAACTGACCTGGAAAATAGATCCAGGAGAAACAATTTTAAAATTATGGGACTACTTGAAAGTCATGATCAAAAAAAGAGCCTAGACAATATCTTCCATGAAATTATCATGGAAATCTCTCCTGATATTCTAGACCCAGAGGGCAAAATAAATATTGAAAAAATCCACTGATCACCTCCTGAAAGAGACATGAAGAGAGAACCTTCCAGGAATACTGTGGCCAAATTTCAGAGTTCCCATGTCAAGGAGAAAAAGCTATAAGAGACTAGAAAGAAACAATTCAAGTATTATGGAAATACAATCAGGATAACACAGGATCTGGTAGCTTCAACATAAGGGATCCAAGGGCTTGAAAGAGGATATTCTAGAAGTCAAAGAACTAGGATTACAACCAAGAATCACCTCCCCAGCAAAACTGAGTATAAATACTTCAAGGAAATAAATGGTCATTCCATGGTATAGAGGACTTTCAAGCATTCATGATGAAAAGATCAGAATGGAAGAGAAAATTTGACTTTCAAATGCAAGAATCAGCAGAAGCAAGAAAAGGTAAATAGAAAAGAGAAACCATAAAAGACTTTCTAAAGCTGAACTCTTTACATTCCTACATGGAAAAAAAAAATACTTATAACTCTTAAGGCTTTTCTCAGAATTTGGGTAGGTGGAGGGATTGTACACATATACACACACACACACACTCACACACACATAGAGAGAGTACAGGCTGTGTTGAATCAGAAGGGATGGTTTTCACAAAAGAATAAAATAAAATAAAAATTAAGGGGTGAGGGAGGAAATACCAGGAGAAATGGAAAGGGGCAAGCTATAACTCATAAAAGAGATAAAGAAAATTCTTGTTCAATGGAGGAGGAAAGGGAGAAGGGGAGAGGGGAAAAGTGAAGCTACTCTCTCCACATATGGCTTAAGGAGGAATAACATACTCAATAAATTTGGTATGAAAATCTATCTTATACTACAGGAAAGTAGGGTAGGAGTCGAGAAGTGTGGTGAGGGGTATGATAGAAAGGAGGGCAAATGGGAGAAGGGAGTAAGTAGAAAAAAAACACTTTTGAAAAGGGACAAGGTCATATAAAGGAACAAAAAAATAAGGGGGGCAAAGTAGGAAAGAGGACAATATAGTTAGTATTGAACAACATGATTATGGAGGTCTTTTGCAAAACAACACATATTTAGTCTGTATTGAATTGCTTGCCTTCTCAGTGGGGATGGGTCAGGAGGGAGGAAGGGAGGGAGTGAAGTTGGAATTCAAATTATTAGAAACGATTGTTGAGAATTATTATTGCATATAACTGGAAAATAAGAAACACATCTATCTTGCCCTACAAAAAAAAAGAGAGAAGATGAGGATAAGGGAAGGGTGGGGTGTGATACAAGGGAGGGCTCATTGAGGGAAGGGGCAATCAGAATGGAAGGCATTAGGATGTGAGGGGAGAGGAGAAATGAAGAGAAAAATTGGACATGTAACAAAATGATGTAAAAGCAATTAGTATTTAAACAATTAACTGAATTAATTACTGAGATGAAATCAGAGACCTCCTTAGTTTGGGGAAAAGAATTTTAGTCAAAGTTTCCTAGAGGCAGGTAACTTCGGGCAAAATTTGGTTTTGATGAATAAGTCAAGGTTTTGATGGTAAATTTGATTTTATGATTGTTATTTAAGTAGGAACTAGAACATGTATAAAAAGGCATGTAAGCCACTTAAGTCCTGTCTCAAAAGATGTTCCTTAGCCAATGTGAAATTTTAGTCATATCTGAAACCTGGTTAATGGAACTTGATATTTTAAGATACTGTAGGTCTATTAACTTACTGTTATTCTGAGTATAACTCCAGGTTTGGATAGCAAGAAAGGTGGTCTGAGCCTCCAATCCATGATTCCAGTAAGCCTGTGAGATGCTGGTATGAACTGCAAAAGGTGATCTCATGGAAAGGATGGGAGAACGACTGTTCAGCTTGGGCTGAGTTAGGATTCTCCTGATTCAGTTTCCCCACTGACTCCTGGTAGACTTTAAGCCTCACTGAATTCAAGTTGACAATCTACTCCTGCCTGGAACTGACATAAAGTTGGGGAGATATTGTTTCCCTGCAATATCCTTACTCTTAGTGACAATTTTGTATAGTCAAAAGGTTTGTAAGCTTAATACCAGATCTATGAAATAAAAGAATGTTGGTCGGAGAACATCCGAGTTTAAGTCTAAAATTAAGCTATTAGGCTTAGGACTTTAGACCAACAGCAATAAGTTAGGGTCCTTTAATTTTCGGTAATAATTTAGAGACAATTAGGTCAAGGGCTAACGAAGTTACCATACATAGTTATTATTTTTGTCTCAGTCGGTTAATGTTTCAAAAAATTCATTTTTGGTCTATATTGAAAATGGTTTAAAAGAAATATCACTTGACCAAAAGTTAGAATTGCTTTATGTGATATGACCTGTGTTAAAAATGAAAAATAAAAAAAATGCTTAATGCCCTCTTTCCTATTATTCTACCAGTTTATGAAGTTGATGCATTGTTTCATCTTGGACAGAAGAAAAGAGACAACAGCATAGGCCAATGATTGGAGTTGGATAATGAGCTGAATTGCCTTTGGGTAACTGCATAGTATATGTAACGAGCTCACATTACTCCTGGACAGAAATACCCATTGCTTTTGTGTCTGTAATCTTTCACTGATACTACATAACTGCCTGTCATTGGGACACCAATTTTCTCTGTAGATATAGGTCAATGGGTGTGAATGTCCTATAACATATTAGCATAATAATAGTTAAATATCAAAAGTCCCATGTATATAGAGATTTAAGGTTTTCATAAAATTTGGTGAGTGAACTAATTCAGATTCAGTTAATACAGAAACATCAGAAGTGAAAGAATAGAAAACGGTTATCAGAGTGGAATTTCAAAGGATTTTGTAGATCATGTAGATATTTTTGATCGTGAACATATTCTTGTGTGGCTAAAGATGACTGGAGAAACAGGTCACAGAGGATGAAAACCTATGGTGATTAGTGTTTTAGATAGCTTCTCATATAAATATTACTCTTTTTAAATGATGCCAAAAGATGGAGAAAGAACTTCAAAGAGAACTAATCTGTTGAATTGGGGAAATATAAAATAAAATTAAGAATTTAAAATTCTTTAGAGCACTATATCAGTGCTCAATCAGTGATTGTCTCTTTGCTGTATCTATTTCTCTGACTGTTTTTCTTGGTGTTTCTGTCTGTCTCTTTCTCCTTCTCTCTCTCTCTCTCACTCCCCAATCCCATGTCTATATCTTTCTATTTAAATCTCCTATTCTCTAACCATCATATTTATCTAATAATTCATATTGATGGTATGCTTGTGTTTGGGCCACAGGCCAGACTACTAGTGCCTCCACCCAAGGTACCTGGTCCAACCCAGACTACTTACCACTCCTTAATCCCACAAGGCCCTTTCACTGCCCTTTTTGTGTATGAGCATCAGTCTCATCTTCGTTAGTTTGCAGTTTTCCTAAGAACCTTACCTGCTTTATTGGCATTATAATAAATTTTTCCCTCAAAGACCCCAGCTTCTGGGATAAGAACTCACTGTTTGACAAAAATTGCAGGGAAAACTGGTTAACTGTGTGGTGGAAATTAGGCATAGACCCATGCCTGACACCGTACACAAGAATAAAGTCCAGATGGGTACATGATTTAGGTATAAAGATTGATACCATGAATAAACTGGAGAAGCAAGGAATAGTGTATTTATCAGATTTTTGGAGAGGGGATAAATTATTTTCTAAAGAAACGATAGAAAGCATTATGAAATGCAAGAGGGATAATTTTGATTACTTTAAACTGAAAAGTTTTTGCACAACCAAACTTAATGCATCCAAAATTCGAAGGGATGTAGTAAATTGGGAAAAAATTTTTACAGCTAAGCTCGGG
>CM053769.1:637628965-637662231 GCA_028658325.1 Potorous gilbertii
CAAGATAGGATGGAGGGAAATATAGTTAGTCTTATACAACAGGACTATTATGGAACTCACTTGTAAAACTACTCAGATATGGCCTATATTGAATTGCCTGCCTTCCCAAAGGGAATGGCTGGGGAGGGAGGGATGAGGAGAAGTTGAAACTCAAAGTTTTAGGAACAACTGCTGAGTGTTGTTCTTGCTTCTAGAAAATAAGAAATATAGGTAATGGAGAATAGAAAGTTATCTGGCCCTACAGGACCAAAGAGAAGATGGAGTAAGGGAAGGGATGGATGGAAGAAGAGAGGGCAAATTGGTGATATGGGTAATTGGAATTCTCAGTGTTTTTGGGAGGGGGGATGGGACAAATGGGGAGAAAATTTTGGAGCCCCAAATCTTGTGAAAATGAATGTAAAAATTAAATAAATAAATTTATAATTTAATTCAATCAAAATTATACATTGTGAACATCGTAATATTCTCTCTCTCTGTCTCTCTCTCTCTCTCTGTCTCTCTCTTTTATTTAGTCTTAAATTCTTCCCTTCTCCATAGATTTGATAGACAAACTATTCCTTGCTCTCCTAATTTGCTTATAGTATCATCTTTTTAGTCTGAACTCTGTACCCATTTTGACCTTGTCTTGGTAAATAAACACCCATTAAATTTTAAGCGAGCACAAGGAAAAAAATACCTCCATTTTCCCCAAGTCTGAGCTTATAAGCCAGTACTAAAATGACAAAAATCCAGGAGAGGAATTGTGTGGCCTGATTTTCCCTAGCCCCTCTATATTTAGCATTTTATTTCTCTCTGCCACAAGGGAACCACCTAAACTTTTTACAAATAAAGCATATTAAGTTTCATTACCCATACTTTATATAATGTTGAAAGAAACTCAATGGTAAAATATATTAGCAATAACTCAAAAAATATATGTTGCTAATTCCATAGTATCATTACAGAAAAGCAAAGTAAAACATGCAAAGATATAATTTCTTTCCTAATCTATTATAAAAAATTTCTTTGATACGATAAAAACGCTAGAAAAATATATACTATATTTTCCTAATGCCTTCCTTATTTTTTTTTAAAAAGTATCTTTTGCTAAAGAGCTATTCATTATATTAATTGCATGGAGAAATATCATTCCAGATGTTAAAAGCAAAGGATTTGTGACCATGTATACATGTACATATATAGATACAAATACAGGCCAGATGTTGCCCAAGTAAAACACAAGTGCATTGAAAACTGTTTCCCCTCTTTCAATTATTGTCATGAAAGTAAGTCATAGAATGAAGCAGGAATATTTGAGGTCAAATAATGCAATATAATTCTGTAATGTCTTTGGTGTTCCAAATATGAATATTCCTGTTGGTTTAATTTTAATATAACAACCATTCAGAAAAGAATTCAAATGTTTGGTTCAGTCTGGTGACTAGCCAATAAAGACTTGTTTATGCCTTTCATTTAATTACTTATGAAACAGAATCAATATTAATAAGAATGGCTGGCAAACAAGTGTCATCAAGTGAGTCTACTGGAAGTATAACATTACATTCATACAGCTGCAAAACTGACAACAGTCACTGTTTCTTTGAAAATTAACTATCTTTTCCCTGATATACATATGGTTACAGATTGCATTTCAAATAAATCTGATCAACATTTTGTGGCATGTGAACGTTTTCCCATCTGGCAGATTATTCATAAAACTCATTTCCTCTGATTTAGAGAGCTTAAAACCCCACCAGCATGAATAGTTTGAGTTTCATATTTGAAACTTTGGCGGATGTTTCAAAGCAGCATATACCTAATAATATGTCCCTAATTTTACAACTGTGTTAAAGCTAATATACCAGGTGTTATGGTACTTGGTTATCATTCTTTGCAGCATTAACCTATTCCATTTTAAAGGGTAATGTTCACTGAGATTTTCTGTATACTAAATCAGATGAGGGTATATTTTAATATTTTTTGGTTTTCTTGTTTTAACTTCTCTGTAAAATTTACTCATTCAGAAAATCTGTATGCCTTGCAAAGACGAGTTTACAATTCTCCAGAAGCTGTTATTGGCACTGCATAAAATGCCGCATAGAATCTATGATCCCAATGTACCAAAACAAATGATACTTCTGGAATTAAATTAGAATGCTCTTGCCTTCTGTGATAGTTTCAGAACTGCTCTATAATAAAATATTATCATTTTTCATGCATGTGCTCCTTTGTCTCCAAATATAGCGTTCAATTCAGAAATTACATGCCAAATCTTATGCAGAAAAACATCCCTCTAAATGAGCAATGAAGCTTGCAAATTTTTTTTACACAATGACCTGACCCAATAATTGATGTCTTCTGCACACTAACACAAAAGTTATTTGATAATAGGATCATAAGATATGACTCAAACCTCAAAAACTCAAAAAGAACTGGAAAAAATCTTAGGATAACACCTTCCAGCTGGATGGCTCAGTAAGCGTTCATGTCTTAGGCCAGCCTCCTTTTCATCACCTCAAAACAGCATAAAATGTATCAACCCAAGCAAAAGAACAACAACCAAAAAAGGGGGAAAAAGAAAGAAATTCTCAAAGGAAGAATCACACATAGGGAGAAGGTCAGAGGACAAGACAATGAAATACTAAAGAAAGGATTAAACCAAAAAGAGCTATGATATAATGAAAAAATACTAAAGTGCCAAAAAAAAGGGAGGAATACTACTAAAGAACAAAACCATCCTCCAGAAATAGCAAAGGAATAACACGAAGAGTATTCAGAGTGTTTGGGAAGCTATGGTGATGATGATGATTTTTTATTATGTGTCAAAATTATCATCCAAATCAAAAAGACAAACTAATCAATAGTTGAGAACAGGAAGTTGACATGTATAAACAGTATATTCTAAAAAAAAGAAGTTCAAATACATGAAAATTCAGAAATGTAATAAGGAATGTAAGACTAATGAAAATCAAAAGACAAAAAACAAGTGAAAGATCACTTATGTTTCTATAAAACAAAGTATCTGACCTTGATGACAGAGTTTATTGAGCCAATCTAAGAATCACTAGCACTCCATAAAATATATGGTGAAATAAACATTTTTTAAGTCATTTCAGAAAATATATTTAGAAGCATGGAAAATTGGAATTAAAGACTAAATTATAGATGAATGAAAGATACTTCATGCTAATAGAGAGAAAATCTAATTCAACTCAACTAGAAATGTTATCAATAACACCCTGAATCTGATGTCAATGAAAGACTTGAAAGAATGTGACATATCAAATGTGACAAATGAAACCCCTGAGAGATTTCTGAATCATTAATAATCAATTATTAATAAACCTAGCTGTCAATCAATAAATTGATGGTAAGTAGTTTCTATTGGTAATCAACCATGCCACAGGAGACTGTCAAATACCCTTAAATCCCTTTTGAAAGGGAACTTTCCTGAGAAGCGAAAGTCAAATTTGATTGTGAACATTTAATGAGGAAGAAGGCTTAAAGTCTTTAGCTCATCCTGACTAAGAGAGGCTTGATCTTGAGACTCAACAGCCTGGAAGGATCTGGATAGGGGAAGCCATCTCCATCCAGACCTCTCTAACTAGTTTTCACCCTCATGAACTGAATGGCCTTAAATTCTGATGGAGATGACCAAAGACCTGGGTTTTTCCCCCAGGCAAGGCTTGTCCAGACTGGATTCTATTTGTACTATAAAAAGAAATTAGGTCTCCTTGTTACATGGAAGTCAGAGTATGTACCTTGAGATTTAGAAAATTCCTTCAATCAGTTACGCACTTTAGAGGTTAACTGACCTTTTCAGGAGTTGAAATTTAACAGAAATAGGCAGAAAAGAAAGGATTGCAAATTCTTAAGTAGTTATTAATATGATAGCATAAAATTAATTTGTTTCACAAACAATAATAATTCAGGACATATTAGACATCTCAACAGATGGAAACTTAACTAAAAGGCAAGAAATGCATAGATGATAATATAGAGAAAAGTCAAAGAAAAATGACTTGCATTAAAGGATAATTTATTTTGCAAAGTTGAGTGTATTAATAAATAAGAATCATCAAATATTTCTGAGAAATCATATACTTATTTAAAAGGGTGGATCTTAAAGGAAAATCAATGAACTTAAATAATTTTTCTTTAAAAAGGAAAATATAAGCAATTTTTAAAATTCCAATTTAGTTGGCAAAAGAAACTTAATAAACATATACAGGTACCCATGCTGTTAAACAAAATGATTCTTTCTTCTTTCCTTTCAATCAAAGGTAGAAAAGATTATCATCCCTAAGAATCTCATGTTATCTAATAGTAATTGAGAGAATGATAACAGTATTTGTGTGATCAAGTAGAAATATTTTAGAAGAAGGAAGAAGGTTAGGAAGACAAAAAGTAGCTGTTTTTGAGGTCAATTCCAAAAGAAGTTCATTCAAACAAATAGGGACATGGTAGAAATAAATAATTATACAAATCACCTTCTTATTTAGAATGAACCATGAAAATATTGCGTGCAAAATATATCCATATACAGACATATAGATAGATAGAGTTACACATACACACACACACACACACACAGAGAGAGAGAGAGAGAGAGAGAGAGAGAGAGAGAGAGAGAGAGGTGTATGTATGACTATCTGTCTATGTATTAGCAAGGGAAGAATGGAAGAAGAAAGTAACCTGTGGTCTTCAAGGAAAAGGACATGTGTTTGTGTCTGACAATTAAGAAAGAAGTTGAGTGTTCCAAGTAAACTAAGTAAATGGAAAGTGAGTTTGAATCAAACAAAAAAAAAATAACAACAAAGCAGAAAAGAAAAGATAGATTGATCTGAGAGAAAACTGATTGGGGAAGATTTGAGAACTTGTGAAGGAGAAGATTAAGTTTGGATTATTTCAAACAAATCAAGCTTCAGGCACCCAGGAACTCAATGCTGCTATATATGTGTGTTTTAAGTAGTAGTGTGCTAAAGCCAGCTCAAACTCATGACTGCTAATTGTTGTTTCAGTGTAAACATTTACAACTTGAAAATTAGCAAACACTGCAAATCAGGGCTCAATTTGTTATTTTGTTGATTCTTCACTCTTAACAAAGTGATGGAGATAATTTCAGTAATACAGATTGAGTTGAAAAGCATGTCCTAAATTTTTATGAGAAGTTATTAATTTATTATTATATTAATATATTATATATATTATAACTTTATTAATTTATCATCGTATCACTGATTGAAAGATCACATAAAAAATTTTTAAGTATAATTTGGATTGTTAATGTTTGCACTTGATCCATAAAAGTAGCAAAAAAATTGTTAAATTGAATAGGAAAGAAAACCCAACAATTTGCTCAATAAAAGATACACACTTAAAATATAAAGACATATACAGGGCTAAAATGATGGTTTGGCAAAAACTTTAAAATGTTTCAGCTTAATGAAAGAAAATCATAGTGCAATTTTTTATTTTGAATAAAACAATAGTAAACTGCATATATACGTACACATACATATGTGTGCGCATATCTGTATGTGTCCAGAGAAACAGTGACAGAGACAGAGAAATAGATGGAGACAAAGAAGCACATTCATACATATACATATATATAATATGCATAATTAATCAACTGGATATATGAGGTGTTCAGGAAGAATACTACCAATGATATAAGGGCTTGCCTGAACCCTTTCCAGGGATGCACATTCACCTTTGGCATCTACCTGATTCAGCCAAATTTTACCTGTGAATCCAGGAAGCTATAGCATGGATAGAGACAATATCCCATTAAATTACTTCAGAAGATGGGCTAAGCCAGGATGCCCAACAGATCTCAAACTTGTTAGTGAGTTAGAGGAATGTCTACTCCAAGCATGTGAAGATATTCCATGGCAGAATGGGCCAGTGAGAACAATTTGTACCAAGCATCATGAAAGATGTGAAAGAGGGAGCTGTGACCTAATTAGAGATTGATCATACATTAAAGACAGCAAAGTCATCCATTGCATCCCAGGTCATTGGAAGTCAACCTTATTTTTGTCTTGCCTGGACTTCAATGACTCTAAAAAAGAGACATCTTTGTGTAACTCTTCCTTACTTAAATCCAATTTATGCATGAGTCAATGAATAAACAGTGATGTCTAAAGTTTGCTTCAAAAAGAAATGATAAAAAATGTACACATACATAAGTTTCATACAAACATATAGATAGACACAAACACATACACATGTATACGTAAAGGATACCCCCGTGTGCAAATATTTAAAATTAAAAAAATAAATTATAAAATAAATATTAGGATAATTGAGGGTTATTTCCATGAAATATTTTCAGATTTTGTTAAATACATTAGAAATAGAAATTTGAAGAATGTCTCTGACATGAATATCAGGAGAGAAAAAGGAGATATGATATAATTTTGAGAATTGATGAATATGACTTTTAAAGAATTTATTTTCAGCTTTACATTGATCATGCAATAAAGCATAATGAATTAATAAATAAATAAAAATATATTAAATCCATTATTTATTGGCTGTGTAGAATAATAAAAGCTGTAATAATAACAGAAATAGTATCAAAAGATGCAGATCTAAGTGGAAAAGATAAATACTAAAAGAATGTTATCACAGAAATGATCAAAAACATTGAGGAACTGGTTTTACTCTAAGATAGCTCATGTTCTCATTTGATATTGCCACACAAAGAAGAGGGAGAAAACGGTTGTATGCATCCATGGACAAGAGTGGCAAAATATGGTGATGTATGGATGAGCTGTGATCAGTGGTGATAGAAGAAATATCACAATGTGATCATTCATACATATGAATAATTCAATATTTCACTAATTATGACAATAATTTTCCTAATGGTGAAGCATCTTCATATTCATAAAATGATTTGAATTGGTTATCTATGATATTTTTTTTTATCAGTGGTACCCAAGGAGCACAGTGGAAAATGAGTATATTTTTTGTTTGACTATTTTTATTTGTGCCAGGATTTTGATTTCATTTTTCTTCCTTTATCCTCTCAGAAACTTGGTAGAAAGTTGGGGAAAGGATGTAGATGCTTACTAAATGGAATAAAAATAAAATAAATAGAAAGGTATAGTTTGAAGTGACTTTTCTTGAATAAGACCAAAAGCTTTTGGTTAAAAGCACAAGGTATCTTTCTTCCTAATACATAATGCTCTCAGTAAGTTCTAGGATGAAGTAAGGATGACCTCTATTGACATTGTTATTGGAAACCATGTTAGATATGAATGCGTTGCTTTAGGTAAGTCACAAGCCCTCTGAGCCTTAATTTTCTCATCTGTGAAAAATAATATTTGTAATACCTAACTCTCAAGGTAGCTGTAATTTAAAATGATGAGTATAAACACTTTGCAAGTTTTAAGCTGTTCTGTAAGTGATACTTTAATTATTTTGTTGTTGTTATTGTATTATTTTTATAATGCATCAAACGGAAAGGAAAAACTCCATGAATGGAATTTTAACTTATTTATAAGATATTTGAAAATTAATAAAAATCTAAGCAAAAAAAATTGAGACAATTGATGTTTATTTTTAACAAGAGTAGAATACATGTCCATGCTAAATCAGAACCTTTACATATTCTCAAAGAAATAAGGAAAATATATTTTAAATTAAAAACAATGAAATCAAGTGTTGGGTATTAACTTCCTTAGAAAGAAATGAAACTTATATTAATAGAACCACATAATATTTTGTCACAGATAAAAGATCTAAATAATTGGAAATATATTATTTATTTGTGGTTGATCTACACCAATATTTTAAATGCAGATACTAACAAATAATTCAATAAACAATTCATTTATTTTTTTCCACCCGGTTTCTAGGCATTGCACTGATCACTGGGGAGTCAAATACATATGTAAACCTAATTGTTGTTTATTGCCTTAGTAGGCTGATTTCAAATGAGCATAATTCATAGTAATTATGCCCTCATAAGTACAGTCATAAAATATATGAATGGCTTGTAATTATACTCTTATTTACAGAAAGCTAAATCCCTAACAATGGGTTAGAGGTTTAAGATCCCAGACCAGTCTTTGAAAGCTCACTCCCTTGTGTGGGTCCCAAAGCTACTCTATGACTTTATTCCCTAAACAAAAGTATATAAGGGAAAACAAAGATCAGTGGAGACCACAGATACTTTTGGCACATAAGATTTATCAGATGCAGTCTTAATAGAATAAAAAAGATTTGCAAAGAAAAGGGTACCTTCAATCATAGGGTAATTAAGATCTTGAAGCATCTAAGAGCCATAAAATTTTCTGTATCTATTCCCCTAACACTCCCTGCTGTAGCCACATAAGAAAGAACCCATTATTTTTTTTTAATTCACAGTTTTATATATTAATTAACTGCTAATTCTGCTATAGATTGTGTTCCATTATGGACATTGAGGAGTGAGATAAGGTGTTTTCTATCCTCTGTGAAAATATCTTTAAAATTATAATATCTGAAGGAACTGAGGGAGAAAAGGGAGATAAACCTTCCAGTTCTTTAGCAGCTTAAGAAAGTCAAACCAAGACTTCTCAGGAAGAATACCACACATTCATTAAAATATTCCTTGTCCTCTGTGGACATATGCTCTTATTGGCAAAGAAAAGAAAGGAAACTAATAGGCAGTTAAAATTGGAAAAAGGGCCAGGAAAAAAAAAAAAAAAAACATGATGGCATGCTAGCTCTGGCAAGATGTGACAAAAGCTCACCTACCAAACCTGTACATTCTTTAAGCAGAGTCTAGGATTTCGATGGCAAATGGATTAAGATGATGACCTGAGTAAAGAAACAAAGCACTTCTAGACTAGAAAATAGATTTCATATTTATTACTATATTAATAAAATTATCAAACCTTTATAGAAGAAAAATGAACAAAATGTAAATGAAAAAATAGAAAATAAGAATTTTAAGGAATATAATTTTTAAAAGCTAAGAATAGTCAGTGTTAGATTACTAGAACTTAATCAATGAAATCACTATATAGCAATAAAAATCAAAACCATCTGGTGCTTGATTTAAAAAACAAAATAATAACATAATGCTTGTAAGTATAATAGAATGGATAAGTAAGACTTAAAAACAAATGCACACAGCAGTATAATTTTCAATAAGCTCACAAACACAAATTGCTTTGTAAGTTGTTCATTATCCTTGAGAATTGCCAGAGAACTTAGAAACAGTTGGAAAAATACATTGAAAGTACTATCTTATATCATCTATGAAAATAAAATCTAAATGAATTTATTTAAAATACAAACTTCAAAAATCATGCTACAGAGAAAGACTAGAAACTTGTCTTCAACCACTTGGAAGAGTAAATGAATGAAAAATCAGACATAGGAGATGTTAACAAAAGGGACAAAATATGTAACTAAGATTTTCCAAAGATTTAAAAAATTGCTCAACTGAAAATAAATGTAGCTAACTTAAGAAAATTTACTGATAACTCTGTCAGCTACTGAGGGTAGAGGTTGTTTCATTTTTGTCTTACATCCTCACACTTACCAAAATGCGTTGATATTATAAGCATTTAATAAATATTTATTGTATTTAATTATTAATTGGGAAAATTTTAATGTCTCTGAAAAAGAATGTGACACAGAAAATCTATGGGGTATTCACATAAATCTTTAAGTTTAAATATTATTTTCCAACAACAAGTCTGTAGTCAAAAAACATGGAACATTTTATTTTTTTATGTTTATTTATTGGTTTGTAGTTTTCAACATTCATTTCAACAAAATTTGAGTTCCAAATTTCTCTCCATCTCTCCTCTACCTCAACCCAAAATATCACGCATTCTTATCACCTGTTCCCCAAATCTGTTCCCCCTTCTTCTTTTTCACACCCCACCCTTCCCTTATCCCCATCTTCTCTCTTTTCTTGTAGAGCAAGATAGACCTCTATACCCCGTTGCCTGTATTTCTTATTTCCCAGTTGCATGCAAAAACCGTTCTCAACATTTACTCCTAAATCTTTGAGTTCCAACTTCTCTCCCTTCTTCCCTCCCCACCCACCCCAGCTGAGAAAGCAAGCAACTCATTATAGGCAATGTATGTGTAACTTTGCAAAAAACTTCATTAATAGTCATGTTGTGTAAGACTAACTATAATTCCCTCCATCTGATCCTGCCCACCTTATATCACATTCTCTCATTTCACCTTGTCCATTCCCCAAAGTGTTTTCTAATTGTTCCCTCCTCCCATTTACCCTCCCATCACCCCCCCATCCCACTTAACCCCTTCTCCCCTATGTTATTATAGTGTAAAATAGAATTTCATATTTGAGTGTGCATGGTATTCCCTCCTTAAGCCAAATGAAATGAGAGTAAGCAGCACTTTTTCCCTTTCACCTCCCCTTTTCCACTCCATTAAAAAAGCTTTTTCTTGCCTCTTTTATGAGAGATAATATGCCCTATTCCATTTCTTCCTTTCTCCTCCCAATACAGTCCTCTCACACCAATTAATTTTATTTTTTTAAATATCATCCCTTCCTATTCAACTCACCTTGTGCTCACTGTATATATTTGTGTGTGTGTCTGTGTGTGTGTCTGTGTCTGTGTGTGTATGACTCCTCCAAATACCCAAATACAGAGAAAAGTTTCAAGAGTCACAAATATTATCTTTCCATGTAAGAATTTTGTAAACATTTCAACTTTAGTAAGTCCCTTAAGACTACTCTTTCCTGTTTTCCTTTTCATGCTTCTCTTGATAATTGTGTTTGAACATGAAATTTTCTATTCAGCTCTGGTCTTTTCATCAAGAATGTTTTAAAGTCTTCTATTTCATTGTATGGCCATTTCTTTCCCTGAAATATTATACTCAGTTTTGAAGGACAGGTGATTCTTGGTTTTAATCCTAGTTTCTTTGACTTCTGGAATATCATATTCCAAAACCTCAATCCTTTAATGTAGAAGTTGCTGGGTCATGTGTTATCCTGATTTTATTTCTACGGTGCTTGAATTGTTTCTTTCTTGCTACTTGCCATATTTTTCTCCTTGGCCTGGGAACTCTGGAACTTGACTGCAATATTCCTAGGAGATGCTCTTTTCAGATCTTTCAGGAGATGATCAGCTGATTTTTCTCAATATTTATTTTACCCTCTGGTTCTAGAATATCAGGGCAATTTTCCTTGATAATTTCATTAAAGATAATGACTAGGTTCATTCTTGATCATGGCTCTCAGATAATCCCATAATTTTTAAATTTTCTCCCCTGGATCTATTTTCCAGGTCAGTTGTTTTTCCAATGAGATATTTCACATTGTCTTCAATGTTTTCATTTTTTCAGTTTTGTTTTGTAATTTCTTGTTTTCTCATAAAGTCATTAGCTTCCATCTGTTGCATTCTAATTTTTTAAAAGTTATTTTCTTCAGTGAACTTTTGAACCTCCTTTTCCATTTGACTAATTCAGCTTTTTAAAGCATTCTTCTCCTCATTGACTTTTTGGACCTCTTTTGCCAGATGAGTTAACCTGTTTTTAAAGGTGTTACTTTCTTCAGCACTTTTTGGGGTCTCCTTTAGTTGACCCACTTTTCGTGATTTTCTCTCATTGCTCTCATTTGTTTTCCCAACTTTTCCTCCACCTCTCTTGATTTTCAAAATTGTTTTTGAGCTCTTTCATGGTCTAGGACTACTGAATATATATTTTGGAGGTTTTAGATACAGAAACCTTGATTTTTAGGTCTCCCTCTGATGGTATCTATTGCTCTTCTTCACCTGAAAAGATGGAAGCAAATACCTGTTCACCAAGAAAGTAGCCTTCTATAGTCTTATTGATGTTTGCCCTTTTTTGGGCATTTTCCCAGCCAGTTACTTGACTTTTCGAGTCCTTTTTCAAGAGGAGGGTATACTCTGGGGACTTATAAGTTCTCAGCTCCTCCAAGAGGGCCCAATCAAGGGAGAAGGGTGTACTCCTCTCCTGGCCTGCCATCTTGTCTGTGAGCAGCCACAAACACTCTGTGCTGCCCAGGATCTGTGAGTTGAATTCCCTCTCCAAAGCCTCCACCAACTCAACAAGGATAGCCAACACTCCTCCTCACCCCAGGACCACCAGTCAGGGCTGAGATCGAGATCGGCAGTGGAATTCCCCCAGAGGCTTTACGTTGAGGGCTCCTAAAATGGTCACTGTGCCATAGCAACTGCTGCTGCCCTGGGGCTCCTGGAGTCAGACCACATTCCCTTCTCAACTAAGTGAAAATGCTTTCTCACTGACCTTTGAAGCTATCTTGGTGTTGAAGCTGTCTTTGGTGTTTATGGGTTGAGTCATCTGGGAACTGCAGCTGCTTTTGGGAATTCTACCCCATGAGGACTGCTCTGGTCTTGTCCCTGCTGTTGTGCTGCTGAGGCTGGGGAGCACTCATCTCCACACTCAGTGTGATAGACCTTTCCTACAGGCTTTCCTTGCTGCCTTGGGCTGGAAATCTTTTTCACTATCTTGTTTTGTGGCCTCTGCTTCTCCAGAATTTGTTTAGAGTCATTTCTTACAGGTATGTTATGGGTTATGGGGGAGAGCTTTTACAGGTCCTTCCTTCTACCCTGCCATCTTGCTGTGCCCCCAACATGGAACATTTTAGAAAAAATATAAAATATCAAATATGATTTGAAAAACTCAAAAATTACTTAAATTATAAAAACTGAAGTTTAAAAAAATCTTTGAATGCATTTTTACCACTGTTAAATTTATAGGTGTACACATACATGCATAAGTACAGACCTATGTAAGATGTACATATACATATGAGAAAGAAATTTTATTAATGCCAATAGCCAGATAGGCATTTAATTTGCTGCTGGTAAATATATGATATGCTGTAGAAGTTTCAAAAAAAATTCAATTATTTGAGAGGTGTGATTCACAAAGCTGCTTATATATGCCCAAACTCTCTGATAACCTCAATTCTCATATCTCCAATTGTCTGTTGGGCATCTTGAATAGGACGTCTTTCAGATACCCTAAATACAACATGTCCAAAATGAAATCATTATCTCCATCTTTTCAAAAACCTTTCTTCCTCTTTACTTCTCTATTACTATTGAAGCTATCACTGTCCTCTGTATTACTCAGACTCACAACTTGATGTTATCCTCAACTTCTCAATCTCTTTCTCTCACCATATAGAATCTGTTTTCAAGTCCATCTCAACAAACTGTTAAGAAGGACACAATGACATATCCAATACAAGGCCTGTATTCTCAATGTCTAGTGCATATGTCAAAAGATGGTGCACAAACATCATTACATTGATTTCGGGCCACCCAAGAAAGAATTTCAGGATTACTGCAATATGATGCTGGTTGATTTACCTGACTGAATTCTTTTTCCACTAATCTTTGCATTCAACTGCCAAATTGATCTTTCTAAAGAAAAGATCTGAAGATATAGCTACTTCTTTTTTATAACCTCTATTCTCTTATCAATTGGAGGATTAAACACCAAAATCTCTGTTTGTTCTTCAGAGACCTGTATAACTTGATTTGCCCCTATATTTCCAATGTTCTTGCATTTCACCCTTTTCATGTACTCTATGAACCAGTGACACTGGTATTCGTTTCAAGATATTTCATTTTCTTACTCCATTTTTCTCACTAGCTATCCTCTCCCAAATACCTGGAATTGTCTCCTTCCTTATTTTGATCCTCTGGATCTCTTCAAGTCATTGATAAAATTCAATGTCCTACAAGAAACCTTTCCTGATTTCCCTTTAGTGCTGTGCTTTCCCTTTGTTGATTATCTCTAATTACTCCTTTGTCCAAATTGCTTGAATACAGTTTGCCTGTTGTTGCCCTAGTAAAGACTTTTAGTTTCTTGAAAGTACTGTCTTTCTTTTTCCTTTCTGGTGGATGCTTGGCTCAGTAAGAAGGCAGATGAAATTCAGTTTTATCCTGATAGTAACAATCTAAAGCACTTTTATGGTACCCTGAAGGGTATTTATGTGTCAAAGACATATGCATTCCAACTATTCAATGCTGATTAAGTCACATTCATTAGTGACAATGACATGATCCTAGAGAGAACTGCTGAACACTTCCATGTTGTTCTCAACAGACCAGCATCAATCAATGCTGAAACCACTAATGGTTTGCCTCAGGTTGAAGTCGATCTCTCTTTAGCCAAATTTCCAACTGAAAATGAGATTTTGAATGACATTCACTTCCTCTCCTGTGGCAGAGTACCTGGTGCTGATTCTATTCCAACTGAGATTTGCAAGGTAGGAGGTCCATTGCTCACATAAAAACTGATTGAAATTTTCTGGTTTAAATAGCAACAGGAGGTTATACTCTAAAAGTTCAAAGTTCATTATTGTCCATCTACACAAAGGTAAAGGTACAAGTAATGTAAAAGCAAAGCTTAGAGAGGTGCAGAATTCCTGGATCAGTAAAAACGCAGATGAAATTCAGTTTTATGCTTAGAGTAGCAATCCAAAGCACTTTTATGATTCCCTGAAAGCTATTAAATAGAACCAAAAACCTATGGTGCATCACAATTACTCAGTGTTGATGGAGCCACATTGATTAGTGATAAGGACATTATCCTAGAAAAATGGACTGAATACTTCCATTGTGTTCTCAACAAACCACCAACAATCAATGTGAGGCCACTGACTTTTACCTCAGGTTGAAGTTAATCCCTCCTTAGCTGAACATTCAACTAAAGAAGAGGTTTTGAGTATCATTAAGCTCCTTTAATGCGACAAAACACCTGGTGCTGATCCTATTTCAGCTGAGATTTACAAAGTAGGGAGAACATTGCTTATACAAAAGCTGAACAAAATTTTCCAAGTCACATGGCAAGAAGATATTATTCCTCAGGAGTTCAAGGATGCCTCCATTGTCCATCACCATAAAGGTAAATGGAATAGATTGTCCTATGACAATCACAGTAAGGTGTCTCTCTTAGTCATTGCTGGCACGATTCTTGCTAGAGTCCTCCTTAATAGGCTAATGTTTCACCTGGAAGATGGTCATATATCTGAGATCCAATATGGCTTCAGAAACGGCCGAGGAATGGTTAATATGATGTGTGCCTACCAATAACTCCAGGAGAAATGCCAGGAGCAGAACAGAGGTTTATACACAACATTTGTAGATCTGAACAAGACCTTTGACAATGTTATGAGGGCTTATGGAAAATTGTGTCAAAATTTGGTTGTCCAGAGAAGTTCATTGGCATTGTATGTCAATTTTATGATGGCATGTTTGTCTGGGCTCTGAATACTGGATAATGTTCTCATGCCTTCCCAATCACCAATGAAGTGAAACAAGACTGTGTGCTTCTTCCCATGCTTTTAAGCATGATATTTTCAGCCATGTTGTCAAATACTTTCAATGAGGATGAACATAGCACCAAAGTCAACTATAGTACTGATGATAAGTTCTTCAATTAGAAAAAGTTACAAGTCAAGACCAAAGTGGAGGGAGTGTTGGTGTATGATTTTCTGTTTGCAGATGATAGTGCACTGAATGCAGCCTCTGAAGCTGAGATGCAATAAAATATGAATCAATTCTCTGCTGCCTGTGCTGATTTTGGCATAACAATTAATACCCAGAAAGCACAGGTGCTCCATCAGCCAAAACCACGTCATTCATACCTGGAACCATAGGTTGCAACAAATGGAGAAGTTTTTAATGCTGTGAATAAGTTCACTTACGTTGGTAGTATACTTTCAAGGGATGTACACTTTTATAAAGTGGTTGACACACTTCTTACCAGAGTTAACTCATTGTTGTGGTTACTCAGAAGGAAAGTTTGGGAGAGAAGAGTTATTAGACTGACTAAATCCTGAAGGTCTACATAACTGTTACACTGACCTCATTGTATGTTTGTGAAACCTGAACAGTATACCACTGACATGCCAGAAAACTGAATTGCTGCCACTTCAATTGTCTTAGGAAGATTCTGAAGATCACCTGGCCGGATAAGATAGACACAGAGGTTATTTCTTGAGCTAAACTGCCAAGCATTCAAATGCTATGGCAGAGAGAACACATCTGAGAGGACAACCACATTGTTCAAACGTCAAATATATACTTGCCTATGTAACTATTTTATGAGAACTTACACAGAGCAAGTGCTTACCTGGTGGTCAGAAAATGCAATTAAAGGACACTCTCAAAGTCTTTCTCTTTTTCCAGTTTATTTTTTTTATTTTAAGCTTAAATACTAAAATCAAAATAAAAAAAAAATTATAATCTTAAATATTAAAATTTAAATACAAAATAAAAAAATCATTGTCATGTGCACAGCAGAACATAAGAGGGGAATCAAAATTACAACAATTAATTTCCATTTCAATCAAACCTATATAATAAATACTATGCACTATGTTAAGAGGTATCCATTTCCCTTCCTTGTAAGTTTTCTTTTGTTCTTGGCTGAGCTTTTTTTACTTTGTTCTTCTTTCCTTTCTTTACCTCCTTCCTCAAGAAAGCTTCAACTAAGTGCATATACATATACATATATATATATGTACAGATACATACACACATACATACATATATGCATATATACACATACATAAATATCCCTACATACACATAAATATATTCATCTATAACCATGTTCGTATGTAAACATATACATTCATATGATTTTGTGTAATATCATACAATACTTATTTATTCTCTGATGTTTTAAAGGTGGATAATCTCTTCCTTTGTATATCTGAGTCCTTCTATGTTTTTCTAAGTCCTTCAACTCATCATTTCTTAAATCACAGCAATATTTCAGCCCTATACTGCCTAGTTACTTAAAATAGTCTAAAACAATATTGATTAATATGACTGACATATAGTATAGTTTGCCATTTTTCTCTTTTGATTAAATCTATTTTAGTTTTAACTTTGAGTTAATCACTACTCCTGCTTTTGTTCTTAGTAAATTTTACTCCTGATCTTTATTTTATGTTTGTGTATATCTTTATTTCCTATCCCTCCTAACTCCTCCACTTTAGTTCTACCTGCTACTTTTCTCCTATTACTTAACCTACCCCACTTCCAAGATCCTTCCCTTATCTTCTCGTTCCCGTTAATTGAAACACCACTTTATACTCCCCCTTATCCTATTCTTTCACCCCCCCCCTCTAAAAATCTCTCCTTTATCATCTCCCCTTCCATAAGGGAATAGCCTCTTAGATTTTTATTCCTTTCTCAATTTAGAAGATTTATAAACCTTCTAGATACATATGTATTGTTCTCTCTTTAAAAAAAAATTATTTTAGAGAAATACTGAAACTTAAATACGTTATGAGAAAAGAAAAAAAACATGATAAACTTGAATAGAAATTAATAAAAAATAGAGATTCAGAATATTTGCCAATAATTTTCTATTTCAAGAAAGCCTATATATTAAAAACTGTGTGTTGTGTTGAAAACCGTACATCTTTCCTTTGTTTCTTTATAGGTTTTCATTTGTTGTCTGCTGCACACTTTTTATTTTTTTTTCTTTTTCCCCTTTCAATACCCTTCCCCCAAGGCTACAATTAAGCTTAGATATATTTGTACATAGAGGTACGCATACATATGTATACATAAATAAACATGCATGCATACATAAACATATACTTTCTCTAAGAGAATTTACTCCTATTCTTTGTTTTTATGTTTGTGCATATCTCTTTTCTTTTCCCTAGCCCTTCCACTTTACTTCTAGTTGGATGGTTGTTGTCCTTCATCTTCAAAGAGGACCAAAATGACATCACCATGATAAAGTGAAATTTCAGTGTGTCTGACTATGGCTGATCAGACCAATATGATCTTGAAATGCTTTACCATAGGTTGGGCACAAATAGTTCAGATGAATATTTGGGGTGGATATCCCAAATTTGTACATCCTATGTTTACTTTGTGCAGTCTCAATTCTGCTTTGCTAAAAGAGCCCAGCACCTTCTCTGATGTGGGCACGCCATGCTGATTGGTCCTGTGCCAGTGTCTCCTATGTTGCACAGTCAAGTCCAAAGTTCTTGACAGAGTTCACTTACCTTGGTAGTGTACTTTGACAGTGAGATTGATGCATGCATTGCCAAAGCTACCTCAGTGTTTGGGAGCCTCCAAAGAAAAGTCTGGGAGAGAAGAGGTATTCAACTGACTACCAAACTGAAGGTCTACAGAGCCTTTGTGCTGACATCATTGTTACATGCTTGTGAAACCTGGACAGTCTACCAGGGCCATGCCAGGAAACTGAATCACTTCCATATAAACTGTCTTGGGAAGGTTCTGAGGATCAACTGGCAGGATAAGTTACCAGACACTGAAGTCCTTGCTCAAGCTGAACTGCCAAGTATTCAAACTAAGCTTCAGAGAGCACAAATTCGATGGGCTGTCCACATTGTTCGAATTTAAAATGTAAGCTTGCCAAACAGATTATTTTATGTATAACTAGCATGGGGCAGGTGATCACATGGTGGTCAGAAGAAACAAAACAAGGAAACTTTACTTCTACCAGCCATCTTGCCCTCCTATTATTTGTCCTAGCCTCCCCCCTGCCACAGCAATTTGTCCCTTATCTTCCCATTGCCCTAAACTTAAACACCCTTTTGTACAACCCTTTAACCTATTCTCTCACACTTCCCTCTAACGATCCCTACCTTACCCTCCCAACAATCCCTCTCCTATACTTCCATTCCCATTGATCTAAACACCCTTCTATATTTTTCTTTTGACCTATTCTCTCACCCTCCCCTCTAAAGAGCTCTGTTTTATCCTCTCCCCACTCCCCTTAGAGTTTTATTTTTATCTATACTCTTCTAGATATCTATGTATTTTTCCCTTTTGAAGCCACATTCCACATTTCATTCCACATGAAAGCAGGTTTCAAAAACTAATAACCCTCTCTCCCTTCCAATCTGCCTATACTGGTTATTCCTTTCCCATATCTTTTGCATATGGTAATTACTTTTTTAGCTGTTCTTGAACAGTTTTATTTTTGAAGTCATATCAGAGTCAGGTCTGCCCAGATCTTTTTTTTTAAACTACCAAATTACCAGAAACAATCTTAGACATAGGTTTTATATTTTCCATACATAAAAGATAAATATTCTATCCCTTTTGAGTCCCCTATGATTGATCATTGGTATATACCTTATATTTCTCTTGGCTCTTGTGTGTCAAATCATCTTTTTATTTTTCTTTTTGTTAAACAAAGTCCTGAAAATTTTGATAATTCAATGAATGTCCATTTTTTTCATTAAAAATTATGCTTCGGTATGGGTATGATATTTTTGTCCAGAAGACCAGTTCTTGTGCACTTTGATACATAGTGTTCCAAGACATATGATCTTTTAGTGTCACCACTACTAGGGCTTGGGCGATGGCAATTGTAATACTGTCATATGCCAATTGATTTTTTTCTTGCTCCTAACATTTTGTCCATGAGTTGAAGGTTTTAGAAATTGACTATAATATTACTGTGAGTTTTCCTCATAGGATCTCTTTCAGGTGGTAATCTGTAGATTTTTTTTCTATTTCTACTTTCCCCTTTTCTTTCTTTAATTATTTCTTGATTATTTTATCAAGATTCTTTTTTTCATAGCTTTCAGGGAGCATGATTATTCTTATGTTTTCTCTTGATATGTTCTCCAGATCAGTTATTTTTCTTATGAGATGTATCACATTCTCTTCTATTTTTTCAGTCCTTATATCTTAATCTCTTATAACTTCTCTGACTTCCCCTTACCTAATTCTGATTTTCAAGGAGACCTTTTCTTCCTTAAGATTCTGGATCTCCTTTTGTAATTGCCTGATTTTCTTTTCATAATCTCCCTTATTGTTTTCTTGGATTATTCTTATCTTTCTTTTTAAACTTCCCTCAATCTTTCTCATTTAAATTTTAAACTTGTTTGTAAAGTTCTTCAATGAATTTTGGAGGGGGTCAAGTGGTCATTTGGCGTTACTCTTTAGGGGTAGAAGAGGATATCTTTACTTTAGTATCCTCCTCTAATAAAATGAAGCTATTCCTATAATAACTCTCTATGGTTGGATTCTTTCTTCTTTGCCTGTGCATTTCTTTTTTGGAACGGTACATTTTCATAATCGCTTCTAGTGCTGAGGTATTAAGGATGGTGCTTCTGGCCTCACATCTTCATCCACTTCTCTGCTCTTAACGAAAATCAAAAACTCTACCCTCCTGTAAATACCCACGAGAAAATCTGAACCACTGCTTTTGTGCTTACCTGACATGTTGGTTCCTCTTTGCCTAGGGCCACTTTTCAGCAGCATTGTTGGGTCTGGTATCTGCAGAGGTTTCTTTAATTTTCCTCTGCTCAGATGAGTACTCTAGACATGGTCTAGGAAGTGACAGTTCCTGTGGGAGTAGTTCCAGGAATATCTTGCTGTTTCAGCAGAATTTGTCTGAAGGTGTTTACTCTTCACAGGGACCAAATTTCAGTCCTTGGATTTTTCTTTGGAGATTTTCCTGGCTGTCCTAGGAGACTACCATTCTGCCTCAAATTTTTCTTATTTTTACCACTCTACATTTTCAGTGAGGCCCTATTTTGTCTTGTTTGTGGGGAAAATCTGGAGAGCTTGGAATTTTCTGGCCTATTCTTTCATCTTCAGAGAATTCTTTCCACATGGTCTCTCTTAAGAACCTTGCAAATGACTACATGACATTGAAGATCCTGGCACAGGACTATCCAGCATGGCTTGTCCTCATCAGGGAAGGTTCTATGCTCTATGAACAAAGAAGAATTGAACCAAATCAAAAGAAACATTACATGTGCAGAATTAGAGAACTCATCCCAAATGTTCATGTGAACTATTGCTGCCTGACATATGGAACAGCATTCTGAGCATATATTGATCTGATCAGGCACAGTCAGACACACTGTAATTTAACTATCACATAGTGATATTATTTTGGGCCTCTTTAAGAACCAAGGACAACAACAACCACCACATCACCAATGATTATCACAGAGTAAGCAATTAATAAATGTTTCTTCACTGACTCTCTAGGGATTATGGGACCTTTGGCTTGGTGGTAGAATCTCAGTTGCACTGTGAAGGAAGGTAGATATTTTAATACACAAAGATAGGAGAGGAAGTAGGCAAGTTGATTATACATATGGAATAATGCCTGAGCAATCTCATTGAGATAGAAGAGACTAGCATAAATATATTCGATCACTGGTTTCAGTTTGTTTGAAATGTAGATTATGTGAGCAGAACTGGAGTGAAAGAGAAACTTGAAAAGTAGACTGGGACCAGATTGTGTGAGAACTTTGAATTTTGGGATGTGTAATATATAATGTATATAGTAAAATGTAGCTAATTTCTGCCTACATACACCTACACACACCCGTCCACCCACACCCACATACACACACACGTATATATTTCAGAGATGTTTCTTGAACTATACATTCCATATTCTCTCTTATTTTGGTAATAAACCACCTCCAGGATCATCTTTTGGCATGTAGTTCACTCCTTTCTTAATCAATTATGCCAGAATTTTTAGGAAGTGATTACCAATAAGACGTTGTAGTCGGTAGTTAAACAAATACCAGGAGGAATGAATGAGCTTCTAACAAAAAGGAGAGAAGAAGAGAGGGAAATAGAGGGTGGAAGGGGAGGGAAGGAAGGTCATGTGGATATTATAGCTAAATATAAGCATACAAATCCTGCAAAAATTACTTGTACATGTTGATATCCAGATTCTTATAACTTACAGATATAACCACACACATATACACATTATGGCGAAATGAATTGCTTTAGAATGCAAATTAATACTGTTTCTCAAACATCACTGGGCAGGACATTAGGTTTCATGGTCTACCACCTCCAATCCAAGCACAGAAACAGCTTGGGAAATGGGGGACATGAAGAGTTGTAGATAATACTGAATGAAAACACGTAAGAATAAAAAATTCATCTAATCGCTTAGCTAGCAAATTTAACAAGAAGGGTAGAAAATGGAAGAGCTACATCCAACATCAGTTTGTCACCAGGTTTTTGAGAAGTCCAAATAGTAGTTTGAAAAGTATGAAATACCATAGATATATAATGTGTTATGATCTCACTATGAAACGAGAAGGGCTTTAATTTTGTGTTTTAACTTTTCTGAATTTATCACTCACACAACACAATCTTATCCCCATTAACATGAGAGAGCAATCTGTGTTCTCAAAAGGTAACAACACTTCATTAGATATTTATTAAGTACTATGTAAAATTCACTTGTCTAGCCCTGGATTACAGACAAAAGAAATCAATGAGTATCAGTCCTTGAGGAACTTGGACTCTACTGAGAATATGCAACTACATAATACATACAAAGTTTAAAAAAACAGAATCAGTCAATGCTAGCAATCAGGGATACTAGGAAGGACTCATGCAAAAGGTTATACTTGAGCAGTGCTTTGAAAGAACTTGGGGATTGTAAACATGAGGAAAGAACACTGGGTATCATTTGAGCTGTGTATTCATCCTTCATTGCTGAAGAAAACCATGCTATCAGAAAAATAATGACATGACTTGCGCTTAACTTTGTTTTGAGTGAGGGAGGGCTGTTCAGGTAACCAGCCTCACTTCTCCTCCAGAGTCATCTGAATCAAGTGAGCAGATATTCATCAGGATGACTGGAGATGACCCAGGATGAGGCAATTGGAGTTAAGTGACTTGCCCAAGGTCACACAGCTAGTAAGTGTCACGTGTCTGAGGTGAGATTTGAATTCAGCTCCTCCTGACTCCTGCACTGGTGCTCTATCTGTTGCACCACCTATCTACCCCCATCATTTGAGCTAAGACAGAGAGGTATACAGAAAATGACTAACAAGCTATTTTGCCTAAAACAGACAAGGAGAATATTTTGACAGAATGGAAATGTAAGTAGGTATTAAATTATAGAGGATGCTAAAGGCCAAGCTGAAAATTTCACTTTTTTCCTAGAGTGAATAGGATAGCACTGAAGAATTTTGAGTTAAGGATTGGAGTGGCATGAGAAGATGCCATAATTGGATCAGTATTTTAGGAATATTACTTTGACAGATGTGGAAGATGATTTGGGGATGAGAAATTGAAAGTAGGAAGTTAAACAATTATAGGCAATACTAGAATTATGCTTGCTTGTGACTGAGATAGAATGAAGAGGAAAAGCATGAGAATTCAGGAAAAGGGAGAACTGAGAGGCTTGTGTGCATTTAACAGAATATGGATATGTAAGTTTAAGTCCCCAAATATGGGAACAGTGGTTACATGGAGATTTTCAAGCACTTAGTACTTCTGGGCCATCAAGATGGGAAGGAATGTGGTGGAAGTTGGTAAATGACTGCAAAGAGCATGACTGAATGATAAAGCAAAGAAAGAAAATTTGATAAATAATAACAGCAAAGTGACAATTTGAAATTGAACTCAGAATTAAAAGGTATATCTATTCTCCCTCTTGAATGGGTGCTTTTGGGAAGGAAGTATAAATAATAGCTTTCAGTACTGACTAAGGTACACAGAGATGCATCATATTCTGGAGAGATCCAGATTCCCCATGTAAGAATACCAAGTGTCCACAAACCTTTGTGTAGCATTTATGCTCTTTTCAACACTATCACTAGTACATGACACATTTAAGTGTAATTATAAACTGAATTAGAAGACAATTTAGTTAAACAGATAGAGACAGCAAAATTTCCTAAGAATTACTAATTAAGACTCCAAGTCAAGTCTGAAAGAACCCTGGAGTTCCGTTCAAAAAAGTAGATTCTAGTCCTGACTCTGTCACTAAATGTGTTACCCTGAACTAGTCACCTCACTTTTCTAGGTACCATTTTTGTTGTAAATTGGGAACTAAGTGCTAAAGGTCTATAGAATTACTTCTAAATATGATCATTTTATTCAATTCAGTTCATATGTATTATCTACTAGAAATATTTTATGTACTCATTATGAGTTACTCAGATTCCCTCCCATAAAAAAATCACTTAAATTGAGTGTTATTTAAAATTCATAACGCTAAAGGAAGGGAAAATGAAATTTATCAAGCACTTAGTTTCCAGGAATTATGGTAAACATTTTTTAAATATCTTATTGATCCTTCCAACAACTCTGGAAAGTAGGTGCATTATTATGTCCATTTTACAGTTGAGGAAACTGAGAAAGCACATAAATGACTTTTCCAGATTCACACAGCTTGTAAAATGGCTAAAGTTGATTCTGAACTCATCTACCTGACTTCAAGTACAGTGCTGTATTCAATATACTATCTAAATGCTTCTAAAGACTAGAAAAATTTAAGTCATCAGTTATCTCTATGCTGATGATTGGTCAATCTACTTATGCAGCTCTAACTTTTCTGTTCACCCCTAGTGTCACAAACCCAACTGCCTATTAAATATGTCTGACTGGATTGCTTAAAATATCCAACATATCCAACATATTCAATCTGACTTAGTTATCTATCCTGAGAACCCTCCGCTCTTTAGAAATTATCTATTACTATTGAAGATACAACTATTCTGTCAGCTACCCAGGTTCTCAATCTACATGTCATCCTCAATTCTCTCTCATCCCCCACATCCAAATAAGTTCTATTGATTTTACTTTTTTACTCTTGCTGGCACATGCCTCCTTCTCCCTTCTGCCATTGCCAATATGCTGATGCAGGCAATTATCATCTCATTCCCAGACTATTGCTGTAGTTTGCTATTTGATTTCCCTGCCACAAGTCTCTCTCCATCTGGGCCCATGACAAACTTAGCTGTAAATACAAGCTACACAGGTAGAGGCAGCTAGATAGCTCAGTGTATAGAGCATGGGCAAGTAATTTAACCTCATTTTCTCATTTAATCAAGTCATTTAATTCATTGTGGAAGTAAATGACAAACAAAAGCATCTAGTCATTTCTGAGAATAGAGCACCAGGCCTGGGAGCACAAAGACCTGAAGTCAAATCTGACCTCAGATGCTTAGTCTTATGTGACCCTCTACAAGTCAGTTAACCTTGCTTGCCTCACTTTCCTCATCTGTAAAATAAGCTGGAAAAGGAAGTGGCAAATCACTTCAGTATCTTTGCTAAGAAAATCCCAAGTGGAGTCACAAAGAGCCGAACATAACTGAAAAAACTGAACAACAACAAAAATACAGGTCTGTCCTTAGTCAATAAATACCAATATAAAACTCTAACAAGCTGTCTAAACATTACTACCTATATTCTCTTCTGACTCTGAACTCCTACTCACTGACAAAATTAACATAATGTTAACAGAAGTCCTCCAATATAGATAGGCTTAACATTATTTTTAAATGCTAAAAAATTGCTAAAGAGAATAAAGAATTGTCAGACTTTTTATTTAAAGTTAATTCTGTTTTGGGATTACAATGATGGAACAATATTAATTTTAAAGTTCTTATTTCCACCTAGTCCACATCCCAAATTTAAACCATTCTTACCACTCTTAGATTATAACCACCTACTTTCTCGACTAGTTTGTTGCTAGTCTAAGCCTTCCTAAATATCACCTGATTATTTAGGAACTCTCTTGAACTCCTTATAATCAAACCCTTATCAGATCTTCCTGTTTTGCTTCTAGCAGCTTCCAAATCTTACCAGTTGTCTGCCCAATTCTACTGTTAATGATATAAATACAAAAGCAGTTCTGAGAACTTGTTGCTACCATACTTTTCAATACCAAATCCACCTGTGCAAGTTTTCCACATCGTCCCTGCAGACACTACTGGTTCAGCACATTGTAACACTATTGTTGAGGTTTCCTCAAATGTTAAATTGGTTTCCCATTAATTTTTACCTAGTAATCCTATTGAAATATGAATTTATTTGAGATTGGGTAAAGGTATAGATGATATTATTTTCCTCAAATACTAACAGTAATCAGTCACCAGATCTAATTTCTAGAAGGCTTATCAAGGTTTATTTGCTATTGCAACCATGATGGTTCCTTTTTTTATTGCTATGTTTTCCACCATAATGGCATAGGGAATGCTAGGGGAGGGAATCAAGTTTTTCCATCAATATCTTTGCAGAGAAAGTCTAAGACTATTCTCTTGGTACATGGCAGACATGGTTTCTGATCAAGGTAAGAGTTATTCCTCCTCAGCAATATCTCTGCCACAACCATAGATGTCTTTTAAGGGCCATTTCAACTGTCAATCTGAGACCAAGGGCAGTTATGTGGCACAGTAGATAAAATGCTAGACCTGGAGCCCGAAATTCCTGAATTCAAAACTATCCTCAAATACTTAAAGTGATCTGAGGTCACTTAATATGACCCTGGGCAAGTCAGAACCTCTGCCTCAGTTTCCTCAATTATAAAAGGGTAAGGGGCTGTTGTGAAGATTAGATGAGATATTTGTATAACATTTAGTATAGTGTGCCTGGCACAGAGTAGGCACTTAATAAACTCTTTTTCCCTTACCTTTCCTGTGATAGTCCATGCCCCATGTAAATTTCCCACTGTTTAGGGCAAGCTTTACCTAGCCAAGCCCCATTTTCTTGGATTTACCTTCTGTTCTACCATTTATCACCACCTACCATTCTCCTTCCACCATTCTCCTGACCTTCCCCATCCCACCTCCAACTTCAGCATTCCCAGCAGGTCTTGGCTAATCCAAAGATATTTAGATGCCCTACTTTTCACATTTGAAAAGTACTTTTTATTAACACAACCTCACACTATCTTGCACACTGAGTGATTGCCTTTTGACTGGAAAAGCTGAAAATTATGCATCAGAATTTAAGAAATAGCCGTAGAGAGACTTTATCTAGCCACTTTAAAGGCTCTCTCTGATAAGGGAATCACCTACCTTAGCCTTACGTTTTGCTGCAGTAATCTTTTCACACTGCATTTAAAAAGGATCATTTGTAGTTGCTCAGAGTTGTTCTTGCCATTTACCCACATAAAATTGTGCATGCTTACTGAAAACTACTGTTTCCATCACTAAAACTTAGCAGGTATTATTCATAGTTGTGGCAAGAAAACGTGTTTTATATGATAAGTTTCTTATCATATAAACTTATAATGTGGGTTTCATTTAGGATGATTCTCGATTTCTTAGCAACTGTCAAAATTTTAACCTTATTATTTATATACATTGCTATCACTCCGACATTGCATGGAGTCCATTTTTAATATGATGAAGGGATTTGTTTTTATGTATTCTCTTAATGTAATCACAAGAGAGAGCATGCAGTCATATGTGCCACTCTGAAAATATAGCTATACAACTTTAGGATATTTTCTTTGGTATATTTCACATGCAGGTTTAAATAATTAAACAATTCACATGTGGAATAGAGGATTTCTTTCTTTCTTTTTTTTAAATTCCTATATTTTTTAAAATTCTTCTTGACTGATGAGTGGTGTTGGTGAATCTTTCTTCTTACTGACAGCTATCAAGTATCATGAGAATGACGAATAACAGCCCATTCTTCCATAATCTTAAAAGAGAATAGAAAGTTATGTCTTAATAAATCTTTTTGTTGTGTCATTTCAGTTAAATCTGACTCTTTGTGACCTCATTTGGGGTTTTCTGGACAAAAATAATGGAGTTGTTTGCCATTTCCTTTTTCCAGATCATATTATCTTTTTATTGTATGTGAATAACTTAACAGGGTTAAGTGATTTACCTATGGTCACACACCCAAATCTGTCTATGACCGGATCTGAACTCAGGTCCTTCAGACTCCAGGCCTGGCACTCGATCCACTATGCCACTTAACTGCTCCCAATTAATCTTAAGCAGGTGTAGATTTGAGACTGATACTAAGATGCTTTAGCTATAGAGAAAGCAAAAACAACACAACACAAAATAAAATAAAAAATAAAATCAAACAAAAACATCCGAGACAACTTTAACTCTCTCTCCTGACAGTATATATATTTACCTGTTCTCTCACTCTCGGGTCCCACTTAGATCATCTATCCAATATTGTATGTGGAGCCACATCCCCTTCGTGCCATGGATATGTACCGTCACCAGTTCATAAGACTACAAGCATGAATGGACTTATTTTTCGTTTAACTGTGAAAAGGACTTTTATAGGATTCTATGGAAAATTCTCACTACTCAAGCATTAGGAACCACCTCCAGAGATACGTTCAGAATTCCTCCATACTGATGCCAGTTTCCTATACTGTGATTGTCTGGGCTTTTCTGCCTGCAGGCTATAACACTAGCTATTTGACATTTTCATCTGCACCTAGTAGATGGCAGTGTTTTCTGCTCTGTTTTAGGCATTATTTTCTATATTTCTCCACTTCTCCCCCTACAGTTATCTGCAGTTTCCATCACGCCATAGATTTTTACCTATAAATCAACTTCTGATTGTCTTCCAGTCTGTGGTATAAAACATATCCTTCTTGATATCTTTATTTCTAATGTCTGCTTTTGAAATATGACTCCCATGATTTACACCAAACAGATTTTCCCTTGCCTGTAAAAAGCTGGTTACTTTTCCAGATTCTGTGTTTTCTAGTTGAAACATGAATGAATGAATGAAAGCACACTTACCAAACACTTCATTTATACCAAGTACCGTAACAAGTTTGAAGACAGAAATAGAAAAGAATAAAAAAGAAATGAAACAGTTTCTGCTTTAAGGAACTCACATAAATTAAAAGAGACAATACACAGATGATAGACAGACAGACAGATAGATGAATTCAGCTGCAGGCAGACGGACAGGCTTGGACAACATAAAGGCATATTGGCACATATTAAGGTTTGAGCATCCTTAAGGTATACCAACAGATCAGATGACAATCCTCAAATGTTTGGAGGGCACAGTGGCAAGACAGATAGTAAGACCTAGAGAACTTCTTTAGAATTCAGGGGCAGGAAAAATCTTCTTAGGTTGGGGGTACTCTATTTCACTGCAAATCTTATAGCTAATCACTTCCAACTAATCCAAGTGATATAAAAACCTATTTAATTCTATCCACTTAGCAGCCCCAAAGAGATTTGGGCTGTTATTGTTTGAGGCAGGGGCTCAATTTTTGTTTTTTCCCAAGGACATCAGTGTTACATCCACAACCATTGCAGTATTTTATTATATGTATAGAGATTCAAAAAGGAACACTCCCACTCTCTTTTCAATTGCTTCCCCAACTTCCTTCTGGTTGACTGTGTGAGATTGTTAAAATTACTTGGGACTAATTCCCAAAAATCTAGTAAAAATCTATATTTCAGCTAATTAATAAAATACATACTTGTATAGACATGGGATATTTCTTTAAGCTTGTTTTGATTTTAATACAAAATGGAGAACATGCAATGTTCCATTTAAAGGTAATATTTATTAAAGGTAATATTATTATAATATTATACCAAGATAATATGATTGTGTGACTTCAAAGGAGTTGCCTGAGTTTTCTAAGGTCCATGTTCTATATCTTAAAAAATAAGTATAAAAATTCTTTAGATACTTACCAAATTAGTTTATTGTAAGGAAAGTGCTTGGTAAAATCCTTATTACCAAGATTCAAAGATGAATCTCAACATCAAAGATGTCGTTTTCTTTATTCAGAAGGAAAAAAAAATCAACTAAAAGAACATACATTTTTTCCAATTTTTAAAATATTTTTTAAAGTTTTCAGTTCCAAATTCTATACCTTCCTCTCCTCCTTCCCCCCTCCCTGAGATGATAAGCAATTAGAAATAGGTTATACATGTACAATTATGTAAAACATTTCCATAGAAGTTATTTTGTATAAGAAGACTTGAATAAAGTGAAAAGAAAGTGAGCAATGAGTGTTTGTTTTACGAAAACATTTAGGGTCATTTTGAGTTTGAGTTTGAGTAATTAATAACCTTTAGTTTATACTGCTTTATTTCTCATTACAACCACTTTGTATTTCTCTTGGAAAAAAAGCCAAATGAACAACAACATTTTCTGTTCTTTGTTTTCTTTTCTATTTTGTTATAAAAACAGATAAATAACACAAATAATTCTCAATTGCAGTTCATACTACCTACATGAGAACTTCAAATGTAGTTTAAAATATTGTACTGTCTTGCAGAATAACATCCACCAGGGGCAGAAATGTAATAAGGTTGACAACGTCACACTTTTTAATTTCTATTTTGTTAGTAAAACTTTATAAATGTCCAAGACAAAAGTGTTTTACATAAAGGAAAGAATGACTAAATGAGAAAACCTTTCACCATTTCTTATAAGACAAGCACACACACACTTATATAATCCTTGCCCTCAAGAAACTGAACATTTTTATTTTCATTTAGTTTTTATTTTTTCTCAATTACATGTAAATAAAATTTGAACATTCCTTTTTCTTTTTTAAATCTGTGATCGGCATTCAGATTCTATCACATCTTTGTCTGGAGGTAGTCAGCATTTTCTCATCATAAAGATCTTATATTCTAGTAGAGAAAGACAATATAGACATGCAAATTATGTCCAGGTATGTTTTGGTAAGTAAAGTCATAGAAAAAATGACTTTCTCAGGAATGGTAATATTGATTATATTATTTTCCCCAGTGTTATACATAAAGTATTTGGAGACGGGGAAATGAGAGGGAATCAGGTATTGTTACAACATACGTAGCAACAAAGTACATGGATGACTGAAGAACAGGGTCTTGGGATTCTGATTAAGGTTTTTAATGATAAAAGCTCACTAAAGAGAAGTCAAGGAAACAAGGCAGCTCAGTGAGATGCTGTAGCTCTAATGCAATATTCACAAGACCCAGGGCAGCCATGAATATCACTGCGCAATTCAGAATCACAGGGTAGATATAAGGTCAGTCATACTCATTGAGTCTATGAACCAATTACCTTAGCCTCATTCACTGTTGTTTACTCTTTTCCAATTTGCAATCCCAGGATCTGCCTAAAGGTATATCCTCTTTAAACTGGGCTGTGGCCACTCTCCTTCCCCTTCTCTCTGCAGGTGTGATGAACCTGGATACAATGTTTCAGAATAATCTACAGGGGCAGCTCTTACCTCCCTGTTCAGTCTAAAATCAAGCCTCTTTCCTAGATACATTTTTATGTAGTTCATTTAATCCTATTTTCCTCAGTTTCCTCATCTCTAAAATTAACTGGCAAAGGAAATAACACACCACTCCAGTATATTTGCCAACAACTGAAATGAACTTACTTTTTAATTAATTTTTCCACTATACCTATGTACACATTCTCCTGAATGATCTTTGTCTTTCCCATTTCTGCATCACGAATCTTCCTTTTCTCTCCCCCAAAAGTATTCTTGCCCACCTGATTCCCAAATCCATCACCATGGTGTCACAAAAAGAACACATGAAAATAGTGTCATGAGAAGAGTTCAAATGCTAACTGCCGCAGCTCCTAATTGTGAATCTCAATTTTCTGCTCTCTATAACGGAGATAAAACTAGAATTTCCCTCATAGAATTATTGTGAAGAAAATCTCCAAAGGATTACCTGTATGATTTCTTTACCTAAATGCTATTTATTTCACGAAAGCTTCCATTTTTGAAGGGAGCAGTATGGACAGAACACTGGATTTGGAGTCAGAGAAACTAGGCTCAAATTCAGCCTCTATCATTTTCTACCTGCATGATCTTGGGGTGAGAAATTTAACCTCTTCTAGGCTCAGTTTCTTCATGTGTCAAATGAGAGAATTGGACCAGATAGTCCCTGTGATCTTATAACAATCTCAAATGAAAATAAACATTATCTTCCCTAAAACAGTGAAATTTACATATTAAAAATTAGTTTGCTATGTTGTGGGAAGGAAATTTGGGATCCAGTCCTGCCTTCAATGTTTTGGTCAGTTTCCCCAGGATGCTAAAGGAGGAGGTTGAGCTGAATGACCTTATAGCTTTTTACATCTATTTTCTAATGTTATTTTGTTTCACAGATCACAAACAGGAGACACTGGAGGTTTTTGGACTCCAGCCTCTAACAGGCTTGCTCTTGATCCAGTTGGACAGTCAGATAGCTTTGGTGTTAATCAGCTTTATTCCAGTCTAGTCTTCTCAAATGGTTGCAGCTCCTACTGCATTCCTTAATGACCCTTTTTGCAGGGACCAGCAAGGGGGAGTGGGAGGCAAATACCCCTATGTCTTAATGGGGTGAATTGAGAAAATCAGACTCCCCTAAATCTTTCAGTCCTCAATGGGGGCTGGTTGAGGTACACACAGATTCCCCTGAAGGTTCCCCATGGTTTTCCCCCATATATTCCCTGTGATGTTTCCCCATTCACTGACAAATGTCTACGTGCTTTATAGGGCAATCAGACTAAGAAGACATCTGGCCCACATTAAGCTCATAGGTTAACTTTAGTAATATTATCATTCTGTGCAAACATATTAAATATTATGTTATATCACCCCTTATCTCATGGCACAGCCTCAGTAGGACTGTCTGTCACTATGATTCTGAGAATTACTATCTGAAATCCTTGAAACGATTATCTAACTCCTGGAAACTAGACATTCCCCCATATGGTCATGGATCCTGAGAAACTAACTCTAAGGAAAACAAAATTCTTCTTATATACATCTTTATACAGATATTCACTTAGTTTTAATAAGATTAATGTGACATAGACCCTGCTCCTACCTACTACTCAGTAAGTTGGTTGTTAGAAGGAACCTCGTCTTATCTTGTTAGCCACCATGTTGCCTCTTATGGTTTCTGCATGACTGAACAGATAAATGGATGTATATTATATATAGTGTGCTATAATGAACACAAAACTCCTTCCTACGTTTTTATTTAATATTTTATTTTTTCCCAGTTCCATGTAAAAACAATTTTAATATGTGTTGTTTTTTTTTTAGTTTTGAGTTCCAAATTCTTTTCCTGCCCCTGTATCCCCCCCACTGAGAAGGTAAGCAATTTGACATAGGTTATACACGTGTAGTCATGCAAAACATATTTCCATGTAAGCCATTCTGTGAAACAAAACGCAGATAAAGAAGAAAAGAAACAGAAATAAATTTAAGAAAAGTATCCACATGTACAAAAATATTTATAGCAGCTCTCTTTGTGGTGGCCAAAAACTGGAAATCAAGGTGATGCCCATCAATTGGGGAATGGCTTAATAAATTATGGTATATGAATGTAATGGAGTACTATTATGCCATAAGAAATGATGAACAAGAAGACTTCAGGGAGGCCTAGAAGGACTTATATGATCTGATGCTGAGCGAAAGAAGCAGAAGCAGGAAAATTTTGTGCACAGCAATGACCACAGTGTGCAAGAGTTTTTTCTGGAACTTTGTAATAACACAAGAACTTACTGAAAAAAAAAATCCCAATGACGATTTCCTAAGGCAAAATGCCTTCCACA
>CM053769.1:637662731-637750554 GCA_028658325.1 Potorous gilbertii
TGTGTGTGTGTGTGTGTGTTAGTATATATTGTGTTTTGATTTGTTATATATTTCTTCCTCTTATGTTAGTGCGACTACATAGCATCACTATAGTGAAAATATGCTCAGTAGGAAAGTATATGTAGAACCTATAGAGAATTTTATGCTGTCATGGGGAGGGAAGGGGATAACGGGGGGAAGGTATGGGGGGGATAAAATCTTAATTTTAAGGAAGTGATTGTAGAACATTTATAAATAAATAAAATAAAAAATTAAAAAACTACAACACTACATTTTAAAGAAATCATAATAATTTTGTTTTTCAGAAGAAAGAAGTTATAAAAAAAAAATAGAAAAGTATCTACAAACTGCATTAGGGCTCTACTAGCTCTTTCTCCAGTCATGGACAGCAGCTTTCATCATAAATCCCATAGAACTACTGGATCGTTGTATTGCTGAGAATAGCAAGGTCATTCATAGTAGATCATATTACAATATTGCTGCTATTGTGTACATTGTTGTCTTGGTTATTCTCCCTTCACTTTGCATCAGTTCATCCGTGTTTCCAAGTTGATTTCTAAGAACATCCTGCTCATAATTTCTTAAAGTCCAATAGTATTCTATAACAATTACATACAACTTCTTCAGACCAAATGATCAATACCCCCTCAAATTCCAATTCTTTGCCACAATCAAAAGAGCTAACATATTTTTTTTAACCTATGTCCTTCTTTTTTAAAAAATATCTTTTGAATACAGATTGAATAGTGTTATTGAGTGGTCAAAACAAGAATGGTTTTATAGCCCTTTGGACATAGTTCCGAATTGCTCTCCAGAATTGGTGAATTAGTATACAACTTCACCAACAGTGCAGTAGTGTTTTAATTTTCCCATATCCCTCCAACATCTATCATTTTTTTTCTGTAATATTGATCAAACTTAACAGGTTTGAGGTAAAAGCTCAGAGTTGTTTAATAATCAATACTGATTTAGAGTATTTTATATGCCTACAGATAGCTCTGATTACTTTGTCTCAAAACTGTTCATATCTATCTTTCACCATTTGTGAACTGAGGAATGACGTATTTACATAAATTTGACTATGTTTTCAATGTGTTTAAAAAACTAAGTCTTCATCAGAGAAACTCACCCTATTTTTTTTAACAATAGTGGTTACAAATTACGTATTTCCCTCCATCCTATTTTCCTCCTCCCTATACTATTCTCTCTCTCTCCTTTTACTTTCCTATATGGTGACATAGATTTCTATACGCTACTGTGTAGTTGGACATGTAATTCTTTCTTTGAACAAATTCTGATTAGAGATGATAATTCTGATGACGATGAATCTTAGTTCATGTGTTCCCCTTCTCCTTCACCCATTTACCCCTCCACTGTAATATTTTTCAGGCTTCTTTTATGTCAGATAATTTATCTCATTCTACCTCTTTTTTTTTTTAAATTTATTTAAGTTTTCAACATTCATTTCCACAAAATTTTGGGTTCCATTTCTCCCCTCCCCTACCCCAAAACACCAAGCATTTTAATTACCCCTATCACCAGTCTGCCCTCCCTTCTAACATCCCTCCCTTCCCTTATCCCCATCTTCTCTTTTGTCCTGTAGGCCAAGATAACTTTCTATACCCCATTACCTGTACTTCTTATTTCCTAGTTGCAACAGCAATACTCAACAGCTTTTCTTAAAACTTTGAGTCTCAACTTCTCTCCATCTCTCCCTCCCCACCCATTCTCTTTGGGAAGGCAAGCAATTCAATATAGGCCATATCTGTGAAGTTTTGCAAATGACTTCCATAATACTCATGTTGTGTGTGATTAACTATATTTCCCTCCATCCTATCCTGTCCCCCATTTCTTCTATTCTTTCTTTTGATCCTGTCCCTCTCCAAGAGTGTTGACTTCTAATTGCTCCATCCTCCCACTGCCCTCCCTACCATCAGCCTCCCCACCCTACTTATCCCCTTCTCCCACATTTTCCTATATTATAAGATAGATTTTCATACCAAAATGAGTGTGCATTTTATTCCTTCCTTTAGTTGAATGTGATGAGAGCCAGCTTTATGTTTTATCTCTCACCTCCCCACTTTTACCCTCCACTGAAAAGTCATTTACTTGCCTCTTTTATGAGAGATAATTGTCCCATTCCATTTCTCCCTGTCTCCTCTCAAGGTATTTCTCTCTCACTGGTTAATTTCATTTTTTTAAGATATGATCCCATGCTATTCAATTCACCCTCTGCTCTCTGTCTCTGTCTCTCTCTTTCTCTCTCTCTCTCCCTCTCTCTCTCTCTCTCTCTCTCTCTCTCTCTGTGTGTGTGTGTGTGTGTCTGTGTGTAATCCCACCAACTACCCAGATACTGAAAAAAGTTTTAAGATTTACAAATATTGTTTTCCATGTAGGAATGTAAACAGTACAACTTTAGTAAGTCCCTTATGATTTCTCTTTGCAATTTACCTTTTCATGTTTCTCTTGGTTCTTGTGTTTGAAAGTCAGATTTATTTTTTCAGCTCTGGTCTTTTCATCAAGAATACTCGAATGTCCTCTATTTCATTGAAAGACCAGTTTTTCCCCTGAAGTATTATAGTCACTTTTGCTGGGTAGGTGATTCTTGGTTTTAGTCCTAGTTCCTTTGATTTCTGGGAATATCCTATTCCACGCCCTTCTATCCCTTTGTGTAGAAGGTGCTAGATCGTGTGTTGTCCTGATAGTATTTCCACAATACTAGAATTGTTTCTTTCTAACAGTTTGCAATAATTTCTCCTTGACCTGGGAACTCTGGAATTTGGCCACCATGTTCCTAGGAGTTTCTCTTTTTGGATCTCTTTCAGGTGGTGATTGGTGGATTCCTTGAATGCTTATTTTGCCCTCTGGTTCTAGAATATCAGGGCAATTTTCCTTGATAATTTCACGAAGGATGATGTCTAGGCTCTTTTTTTGATCATGGCTTTCAGGTAGTCCTATAATTTTTAATGTGTCTCTCCTGGATATATTTTCCAGGTCAGTTGTTTTTCCAATAAGGTATTTCATATGATCTTCCATTTTTTCATTCTTTTGGTTTTGTTTTGTGATGTCTTGGTTTCTCAGAAAGTCATTAGCCTCTATCTGTTCCATTCTAATTTTGAGAGAACTATTTTCTTCAGTGAGCTTTTGTGCCTCTTTTTCCATTTGGCTACTTCTGCTTTTGAAAGCATTCTTTTCCTCATTGGCTTTTTGAACCTCTTTTGCCAATTGAGTTAGCCTATTTTTCAAGGTGCTATTTTCTTCAGCATTTTTTTGGGTCTCCTTTATCCAGGTATTGACCCATTTTTCATGCTTTTCTTGCATCTCTCTCATTTCTCTTCCCAGTTTTTCCTCCACCTGTCTAACTTGATTTTCAAAATTCTTATTGAGCTCTTCCATGGCCTGAGTCCATTGGATATCTATTTCAGATATTTGGGATACAGAGACCTTGACTGCTATATCTTTACCTGACGGTAAGCGTTTAGCTTCCTCATCAGAAAGGAAAGGAGGAAACATCTGGTCACCAACAAAGTAACCTTGTATGGTCTTATTTTTTTCCCTTTTCTGGACATTTTCCCAGCCGTTACTTGACTTCTGAGATTCCTCTCCACCCCCACCTCAGTAATGCTTGGGGTCTGAGATTCAAATGCTGCTTCCCAGCCTAAGGGCTTTCAGCAGGGGGTGGGGCTGCTCTTCAGTGTGAGCTTAAGTTCTGGTACTCACGTGGGGTCAGGGCCAGATCGCAGGGCTCAGTTCCCTCAGTAGATTTATGTGGAGACCTTCATTAATGGACCCCAGCTCCTGCCTGCTTTGGGAGCCCTGGTCTGCTGCTGCTTCTGCCATTGACTCCCGAGTGGTCTGAGTTATGGAGACCTCCCGCTCCCATATCATCCCTCCAAACAGTCTCTTTCACTGACCTGTGCACCTATGGGTGGAGGGATCTTTGTGGCTGCTGGAGATTCCATCACTGAAGCCTGCCCAGATCTGCTCCTCTTGGTGCTGTGTGGCCAAGGCCAAGCTGGGCTCTGCTCCAGGTCTGGTGCGCGACGGACCTTTGGGATCAGTTTTTCAGTGTTCTCTGGAACAGAAATCTCCTCCACTCTGTTGTTGTGTGGCTTCCACTGCTCCAGAATTTGTTGTGAGTTCTTTTTACAGGTAATTTATGGGCTTTGGATTCGGAGCTAACATATGTGAATCTTTCTACTGCGTCATCTTGGCTTCTCCTTCCATTTTAATTTTTAAAGGACCATTCTCTTCATTGAGCTTTTGAACCTCCTTTTCCTTTTGGCTAATTCTGCTTTTTAAAGCATTCTTCTCCTCATTGACTTTTTCAACCTCTTTTGCCAATTGAGCTAGCTTATTTTTAAAGGTGTTATTTTCTTTAGTGTTCTTTTGGGTATCCTTTAGTAAGGTGTTGACCCACTTTTCATGCTTTTCTTGCATCTCTTTCATTTCTTTTCCAAATTTTTCCTCCACCTCTGTTACTTGATTTTCAAAATCCTTTTTGAGTTCTTCTATGACCTGAGCCCATTGAATATTTAATTTGGATGTTTGGGAAAGAGAAGCCTTGACTTTTGTGTCTTTTCCTGATGTTACACATTGTTCTTCCTCAACAGAAAGCATGGGAGAAGATATCTGGTCACCAAGAAAGTAACCTTCTATAGTCTTGTTTTTTTTTTTCCTTTTTGGGGACATTTTCCCAACCAGTTACTTGACTTTTGTGTCCTTTGTCAAGAGTGGGGTATACTCTGGGAATCTGAAATATCTCAGTTCCTCCTAGGTGACACATCTGAGTGTGTACACTGGTTTGGGTTCAGGGAGAAATTTTTGCACCCAGAATTTTAGCAGTTACCTCTCCACAGTCACCTGATCTCCAGTTCCACGAAGTCAATGCTGGTGGCTGATTTTCAAATAAGCCTGATGGGCAGGTCAGCCATTCAGTGTGAGATAAATATCAGTTCCCTTAGGGCCTCTACATATGGCTGAGGTAATATTTAGGCTCTCAGTGCCCCAGGGGTTTTCATTCTCCAACAGTGGATATGAGAGGCTGTATGCTGCTGTTGAAACTGCTGCTGCCTGCCCAATTTTGCCACTCTGGCTGCTGCCTGAGGCCAGAGCTATGGGAAGGCCCTTCTCCCTTCCCAGCCAGCTGAAAAAACCCAGTCACTTACCTTTGGCACCTGTGCGTTGAGGGGTATTCAGACTGCTACTGCTGGGACTGGGGATTCCACCCCCGAGGTGTCCTCCTCCCAGAGTCATGGGACTGCACAGCCGAGGCTGGGCTGTGCTCTGCTCCACATCCAGTGCAACCAACGTTTCCCATGGGCCTTTCAGGTCACTGTGTACTGGAAATCTCCTCCACTCTGTTTTCTCCACTTCTCCTGTTTCAAAATTTGTTGGATTTCCTCTCCACTGATATTGTATGGGCTGTGTGGGGAGAGCCTATGTGTGTGTGTGTGTGTGTGTGTGTGTGTGTGTGTGTGTGTGTGTGTGTCTTTCTACTCCACTACCTTTTGGGAGTTCCATCCTGGCTCTTTCTTTCTCTTTCTTTCAAAGAATTCTTCTTTTTCATCCCTTAATGAAATTTTTTAAAGTATTCATACCATCAAATTCAATTCACACCTCTACCTTCTGTCTATGTATACTCATTCTAACTGCTCTAATAATGATAAAGTTTATGGGAGTTATAAATTTTTCCTTGTAGTAATATGAATAGTTTAATCTTATCAAATCCCTTATCCTTTTCTCTTTTCCATTTACCCTTTTATGCTTTTGTCATCTTGTATTTGTAAACCAAATTTTATATTCAGCTCTGCTCTTTTCATTAGGAATGTTTGAAAGTTATTTATTTCATTGAATTTCCACTTTTTACCTTGATAGATTATACTGAGTTTTGTTGGGTAGGTGAGTCTTTGTTTTAATCCTAGAACTTTTGCCATCTGGAATGTCATATTCTAATCCCTCTAATCCTTCAAGATAGGTGTTTCTAAATGTTCTAAATTTCTAAGTGTTATCCTGACTGTAACTCCATAACACTAGAACTGTTTCTTTTGGTTACTTGCAATATTTTCTCCTTGACCAGGGCAATCTGCAGTTTGACTTTAATATTTCTGGGAGTTTTCCTTTTGGTATATCTTTCAGGAGGTGACCAGTGGATTCTTCTGATTTCAATAAATTTCTGCATGTTTTTTTCCATTTGGACAATTCTGCCTTTCAAGGTATTCTTCTCTTCATTCGATTTTTGTGCCTCTTTTACCTTTTGGCCTATTCTGTTGGGGTTTTTTTTCTTTAGTATTTTTTTCACTTCCTTTATTCAGCTGTTGACTCAATTTTTATGTTATTTGCTTATTTTCCAGCCACTTTCTTGACCATTAGTTCTATGCTAAAGTGGTTCTCTGCTTCCCAAGTGGAGAGAGCATCATCCCAAGCTTCAGATGTTTTTTGTGTATCTGTTTTCAGAGTTAATTCTAGTAATACCTAAATTGAAGTTTTTTGTTCTTTCAATGTGGCGTGGTCTAGGCAGAGGTGTGTTTACTACTCTTCCAAATTTTACACTCATTTGTGAGTGACCATGCACTCTTTTCAACCTTGGAACTGTGACCAGGGCCCCTGTTCCCCTGTGGCCACAAACTTCTGATCAGCTAGTGCTCCTCCTTGCACTGGGATTAAGACCTATGACTACCACTTAAATCCAAGTGTGAGCAATGCAACAGATTCTTGTTCCCAGTGCTACCAAAGGGACCCCTTCAAATCTCGTTTTGATACACTGTCCAATTCCTTTACCATTTGTGGATTGAGAGATCTGGAACCTGTCACTGATGCTACTGATTCAGTCACCCCAAGACCTGTTCCTGGTTTGCTGAGGCCCGGTCTATGTTGGCACAGCCTGTGCTGGATTGTGCCCCACTCTAACATTGGTACAAAAGACCTTTCCTATCAACCTTCTAAGTCTTCTTGTGCTAGAAAATTGTTTCACTCTGTCTTTCTGTATATTCTACTGTTCTAGAATTTGTTTAGTCATTATTTAAAGGTATTTCAAGAGGTCTGGGGGAGAGCTCAGGTGAGCCCCTGCTTTTACTCTACCATCTTGATTCTGCTTCCACTTCGTATGATTTTCAATTAAATTATACTTGAATTCAAATATTTACATATGAACCAAACTGATCGCTTGTGTAAAATATAGGTCAAATTCACAGATGAATATGTTCGGCGCTCAAGAAATTTTTTATTGTCAAATTGCATATATTCTTTTGAAAGATTTAGATTTCTAAAGAGTTTCTATAAATATTCTTTTTCTAAAGGCCTACTATAATATCTCATTTTGGCATAGAGAAACTGTAGGTTCTTAAAGATTTTTTCACATGCATACAAAACTATAGAATTTTTGCCATTACAGAAAGGATTCCAGAATAGGCTTAGTGATGGACTTTACATCTGCCATTCCAGGGACAGTCTATCTAAGTTTTGAGAATTATCATCAGGTAACTGCTGGGTCCTGTATTATTTCAGGCACAGGACATCTTAAAGTGCATGTACTTTGTTATTAAAGGGGCTATCAACTGAATTGATGGATCAGATACCCACACTGACAAAATTAAAGATCACCCAAAATAATGAAGTACATAAAATGTTATGCTACACATAAAAGCACAATTGAAGAGGCAACATCTTTTAATGCATAGAATATTAAGTTAGTAGTCTTGGAAAGCTACTTTTAAATACCACTTTTGACACATTTTGACACTTTTGACATTTATTATTTAGCTGGTTTTCTCAGATAACTTCACTTAATCTGTATGTGACTAGGACTTCCCCTAGATCTTACCAACTATGTTAAATGTCTGTGTTATCTGCATCAGTGGCAAGAATAACCACAGAAGGAGTTCCATATGTTTTACTTGCACACAAATAATCTAATATGCCTGGACTTTTTTATTAGACGTGGCCCTGAAAAGGGAAAGTCTGAGTACATATTATTTTACTGAGTACCTAAACGAACAAAAAAGCAAGGCCTATCATATTTTGGATAAGAGTATATGAAAAATTCCTGTAAAGTGTGTAAAGTAAAGTCTTACAGGATGAGAAGACATGAAGCACCACCATTTAAAAGTTGTTCCTCTGGGAGATCACTTTTTTTAGTTGGCAAACTTCCAATATCCAAAAGCTTTATTAGAAAACCATTTGTTTTCATAATGTTAATTACAATTTAACTCTATTTTTTCTCCTGGGAAAAAATAAAGCAAAAATATATACCCTTTAGACTTTCCTTTTTTGGAAGGGAAAGTGTGAGGAAGGTGGCTGTGATTCTGCAATCAGCTATGAACATCTAGTTTATCTATAAATGCTCCTGAAAATATTGGCAATGTGTTGAGTGGATGTCATCCCCCACCCCATACATTGGCTTTAGAAAGTCTAGCTTGCTCTTCTAATAACATAATACTGTATATTTAAGAAGGTAAGTTAGATATTTGTTAAAAAATTCTCAGGAACATGCTTTTATCCCTTTACTTTTCAATATTAATTTTTGTTTACTTAAATGTTGACAATTACAGAAACTTAAAAGAGATAATTCATCTAAATATTGTGCCAGCATATGAATTAATGTTTCCTGCATTTAAATGGTTAAGACAAAAATTGTCCTTTAAAAATATCTGAGATGATATATACTTCAAGGAGGAGTTCTCTCTTATTAAGAATGAAGATTTACTTTACTCTACTTCTGACTATAGAATTCCCACATCACCTGCATAGATGAATCAGACAGTGCAACCTTCTGGGAGGAAGAGACCAAAGCTCTCTTGTAAGAGATTATAACAAAGCACTGGGTGAGAAGTATAATTTTACTTTACCTCAAAGATATATTGCTTAGACCATGCCATTTAGAAGACATAAAAATAACCAAATGATGATTACAGTCAGATTAATCATAATAGTCTGTTCTATGTGCAGGTAGAAAGCTCATTGTGTGGTATATGGGGCTAGTTTGGTATGTTCTAACATTCATGTTCACTAGATACAGTTCCTGCCCTTAGAGATCTTGCGATCTAAGGTCTGCAACCCTTGCTACGTAAGTATTTTCCTGAAAATAGAAAAAAAAAACTTAAAATACAGAATGATAATGCCTTATGTTTGCAAGATTCTTGATGTTTGTAAAGCCCTCCTCACAATTCTTCCCCAAAGCACACACTCTTCTTTGTTTTTGTATTCAGTGCTCACAATAACTCCTTGTTGTAGCCATTTGTCCAATGCCACATAGCAGTAGAATTGGTACTAAAACTAGTTTTCCTCACTGCTAGAGTAAGAGGTGTTGATATTGATTGGGGAAGGAGTTACGTCACTAACTCTGTACTGAAGAAATTTTTATATTGTCACATTCATCATGTGCATGTTTTTGTTCCAGATCTATGATTTCATTTGCTTAGAAAACTCCCTCCTAATTGGCAAATTCCATCTACCAACACATTTGTTTTATACTGTGTAGTATATATATGGTTGTCAGTAACATAAAATTCAAATAGAAATTGAGTAGACAGATATTAACTTAGAAAATTGTATATTAACATATCTGTGTTGCATTCCAATTTTATTTATTTTGTTTAACATTTTCCAATTCTGTTTGGGATGTGGGCCTCAAGTCTTACCCTCTGGACCACTGAGAAGGTAAGTGACTTATTCAACTTCATAAAAACAGTATGTGCCAGAGGCAGGATTTGAAGACAGATATTCTTGGCTGTGAGACCATTTCATACTCAATTATATGCCATGATGCCTCATATATATATAAAAGGGGAGAATAGAGATTATTATATTTAAACAGCAGAAACAGTCTTCACTTTTAATCCATTTGAGTAAATGGTTAAACATTTATTAAATGCTTGCTACATGATTATCTCTGGGGATACAAATAGAACAGTAAGGCAACACTTCCTTCAAGAACCTCACATTCTATTAGGAGAGGAAATGCATATGAAATATTTCAGCTGCACGTCAAATATAATGCCTTTATAGTCCTTAGGGTACAAACATAAAATTAATGCCTCCTTTCTAGTGTCATTTCTATTGATAAAATCATATCAATATCTTATGTTAAATCATTTGATAGTGTTAAGGTCTTGGGTGGGAAGAATATTTTTTTTTCTGGGTCAACAGTAACAGTGCCTAAAAGACCCAGGAGCAGTTGCAGGATTGTTTCTCCAACAGGGTTAATTCCAAGGATGATACATGATGGCAGAGAGCTGAAAGTATTGTCATTCCCAAGGCTCTTGGGTTCAGGATCCTGGTTTGTTTATATATTGTTCTAAGAGAAGACCATGGTACTAAAGATGTTCCCAGTGGCTTAATTTTTCTCTTCCTCAAGGTGCCCTGCTGTTCCACCTAAGTTGATTTATCTGCTTCTTATCAGGGGGTTATTGGGGTGACTGACCTCTTATCCACAGGATTTGTTTTCCTGAAAGATGGCTGTAAGGGTTGATCTGGCGAGACAAGTGATCTTAGGGAAAATGATATTCATAGAGCTTTTGTGGCCATTGGTCGCTTAGTAGCAGTTAAACATTAGCCACCACGGAGGTGGCACATTTTCCATCATGTTTTCTCCAATCTAATCCAATCTGATGCGGACTTTGATGTAATGAGGAAAACTCCATGTTACTTTTAATCTAACTTAAAATCAGAATCACACAGATCTGAATATTCAGTAATAAACAATTGCATATCCCAAAGCAGGAAGTTATTTCCAGATGAATATCATTATGCCAAGTCCTCAGAGTAATTGGAGGAAACATTATGAATCCTATGAATCTCCAAGCCCTGAAATAGACAGCAAATACTCAAGCTAAATTCCAATCTTAGTGAATCACTATGAAAGATACTGCCCTTATCAGTGATGGATAAACAGTCACTCCCCAGTTCAACTGATATATTATAATTGTTTATGTGGAAGATGCTTTGTTCTTGGTCAACAAAGATAGTACAGTTTAGGAAAATAAGTAAATATGAAACTATTACTTTGAAAGCTTTTCTCTGTAATCTAAGTACTGCATATTTCTATAGTCAGGTACCTTTAAAAAAATCTGTAGCAAACTCAGGGTGAGAGGGACACATTACCATTAATTACTTTTCAATAGCAGGGGAAGTGTTTCAAGGTTGTCTGTTGCCTGCAGACTTGTTAGCTCCTTGGTGGAGTAGGTCACAAGGGAGGGATTTTTGAAGCAATACCAGAAGTGTACATAAAAAATATCAATATGATGCATGACTGTAATCTCCTCTTTGCAGATGTTAATGCCTTGCTTGCTGCAATAAGAAAACAGGTGCCAAAATATCTGTCAAAGTCCTAATGTGCTTGCTGGTCAGCACACAGGCAAAGAGAAAGAAATCAGGTATAACACTAGAGTTCTCTCATAAGAGATAAATCTTTGTAGTCCAAGAATCCCTCCCAGATTTGAGGGAAAGTTTTAGATGTACTTTAATGCTCTTTAAGCCAGAAAATGAAATGTTGTCACTAGAGGAAGTACTAGAGTGTATTCCAGAATGGGGAAGTGAATTATTTTCCCACCGGGAGAGGTCTTTTGTGATCCAACTGCTTGTAAATATAAAATAAACAACACCATTGAGGTGATTTGAATGATGAAGCTAGTCCCTCTTAAGAGAAAGGGGAGTACATACACAGATTTTTTTTTGCCTTATTCAAAGATTATACCAAAAGAAGAAAGAAATAAAAGAAAATGCTATGCTTCCAAAATCAAATATGAACAAGTGTGAAATCTGGCAAAATATATCTTGATAATATAATTAATCAGAAAAAGGAATAAAAAAATGAAAAGAGAAAATTAATTTGGAAAAATGTATGTAGACAAAAGTAGAAAAACCTTTCTCTTTCTGCATTATAAAGAGCACCATAAAAAGAATCTGTATGTTTTTAAGCAAGGAGACAAATGCCTAGCACATTGCCTTGACTAATGCCTCAATAAACACTTGTTGAACTGACTGATTTACATCAGTACTAATAGTAGTAACTAGACAGATAAATCAAAATGTAGTATAATTCTAAAAGCTCAAAACCAGGTTTCTACTCCTTAACTTAACTCCCTGCATGATAAATGTAGAAGTACACAAGTAGTCTTGTGTCACAGCAATGACAAAGAGGAAACCAACTACTAATGGAAACATCTTACTATATTCAGAGATTTACATTAACCTTAGTCAGAAGCCAGAATGGAAACGGAATGAGCCATGAGAAAGTTCTGAGAGGGCAATTTGAATCTTTTTTGGATGAAAAATTGACTGATACAGTTTTTAATATGATAGAAATATTATTTTAGAATTTTATCTCTATTTATATGTGAATTCTTCATGGTTAGGTAGCTTGGTAATGCAGTGGATACAGCACTGGGCCAAGATTTAGGAACACCTGTGTTGAAATTCAGTTTCAAATTTTTAGTAGGTACATAACTTTGGGCAATTCACATAACTTCTGCTTCCCTGGGTTTCCCCACATGTAAAATATGGTTAATAACAGTATTTATCTCATAAGGCTGTTGTGAAGATCCAATGAGATAGTATTTGTAAAGAACTTAGCACAGTGCCTGGGACAAAGTGCTTTATAAATACTTATTTCCTTGTCTTCCTTGATAAGTAGATATAAATATAGGTTGATTTACATAATGCAAATACATAGATTGGTTTTCTAAGGTGTTTGATCATAATATTTGTCAAATTCTACGCATCCTATTCCTTCACAAATACTAGACAAGAAGTACTAGATTAAATTGATAAATGCCTGATTATAAGTCCCCCAAGGGTTCTGACTAAATCAAACAATTGATAATTATCAAGAATCTCTGAAATGCCTAATATGTTCCAGGATCTTTGCTAGTACACAGCCAAAGGAAATTCTGAACATAGAGTGACTTAAACTTAGGGTTATGTGCTTTTGGTTTGTTTCTTTTTTTTCAATTTTTGTTGTTGATCTTCTGTTTGAGTCCCTACTACTTGATGGGGTCCTGGCAACAGGAAGGGTGTTATCTAAGGATCAAGTACTGATTAGGTTCTTTGTGACAAAATACTTGGTTTTTTGTATGCCCAATGCTCATGGAATTATCAGGCATTGTTGATTTCCTCAGAGAGGTTGAGAAAAGTAATGTCTCTACCCACAATACTAGGTAACCCTGTGATGTCAAACCCAAATAAAAACTGATTTTTTCTTGTATACTTATTTAGAAATCCATGAGTTAATATCATTTCTACCCACCGCATTTTTATTTGCTTTGTTAGATGTTTACCAATTACATTTTAATATAGTTTGGGATATATTTGGGAGTTTTGTGGGAGGTTTAGGACCCTTGGACCTTAAGTTTAACATCTTTGGAGATTTCCAAATCCAATCCCTGGCAGGGAGGACTGAGGACAGGTTTCATTCATCTAGGTCTAGTGGTTGAGAATCTGTAGAGCAGTTGGTGTCTTGGAGTTACCATTGGTGTTTTGTGGCAAAGGAAGGATGGGATATTGTTTTGATGAATCAGGGATAATGGTAACAAATTCCAGGACAGAAGACTGGTAGACAATGCCCCAAACTAGTTCCTAATCAGGATTGGATGGATCAAACAATTGAAGATCTCCCTTGGATGCTGATAGTTCAAATTATCATTCTCCCATCAGACTTTACTAGAAAATCCCCAGGGATATGTAGCCATGTTTCCTTCATTTCCCATTTCAAAAATTATAAATAGACAATTATACTATCAGGAAAAATATAAATCTCTTGTATGATGTGACTCAGCTGTACCTGACTATGTTTTGCTATAAAGACTAGTTTGTTTTCTTCTGATTAGGAAAAATATGAACCAAAACCAGTATGCTGCATCTTGTTAAACTAACAGTGTAGAAATCCATCAACTACCTAGGAGCTTAATGTTAGTTCCCAGTCTCTATATAAGGATATAATAAAGTAAATGGATGCATACATTTGTAACAACTTGCAGTCCTTGGATAAGATACACTACAATTTTGACTAAAAGGATTTTTCCCATGATTATAAAATTATTGGATCTTGTCCCTTTGTCTCCATCCCTTGAAGAAGGAATATGCTCTTATTCTGAAAATAAATATTTTCATTTGAATTCCCAACATTCCTCATTTTTCCCTTGAGTGACCCCTCTCTTTCTCTACCCCTCCTTCCCAAGTTAAAAGATTTATTTCTTTCGTTTTTTGTAAGTGCTGAATAGCACTGATTGGCTGTGTACTCTCAGCAGTCCTGAAGTTACCAAATCACTACCTCAGTACTCAGAATTTGCTATCTGCCACAGAAGATTCCTTAACATGCTAATTAATCTATTTTCAGTTTGGCCTTCTATTCATGATCCATACTCATTAGACTCCTGCTGATGGATATGCCTCTCCCAAGAGACTTAAAGAATTCCCCAATACTTTCCACCTTTTGGGTTTCATTTCTTGCTTCAGCAGCCCCATTTCCTAAACTTTCTTCAGTGACAAGAATATAGTTATTTAACTGGGTGTGGGTTCAGTAAACATTAAAAATGAAATTCAATAAATTCCACTTAATTCACCAAATGTTTGCTAGCTCCTTATTATTTCCATTTATTCTTTGGTGGATTTGTATCTCACTGATGGAGGGAGAAGGATTCCCATATTAATGAGATCAAATTAACAGTTCAGATTAAAACCCATCCAAATGTATCCTGTACATTTTCCCCCAATAACTTTCAATAACTACCATATATAATGACAGACTACTTCTAGATTTCTTGAAATTACATAAATATCAAGAGAGCTCAAGGACCCTATCATTTATTACTTTTTCATGTTATACAAAGGGCCTGCTTCTTTCCCCAAAATTCTTAGCTATGGTAATATTTACCATCATTTCTAGCTTTTAATGTTTCATTAATTGTATGCTATAACATATTCACAACTACTACAACTTTCTTTGGATATTGTGATATTTCTTGATTTACAGCCATATAGCAGATCAGAGATGGGTGGGCAAAAGGTGGAGAAAGGGCACATTTTATAGGAGTTCAGAGGTTTTAGGTGTTTTGGGGGGATAACTTTAATCACTGCCCTCTAATACAATAATCTAAATCCAATTTCCTCTGATGCAAAAAGTATTACACTCTTTTTTTATTGCATAATTATAGATTTTAGAAATTAACCCTGATGGTGTTATAGTCTAAAAATAAAATCAAAACAAAACAAAAACAAACAAAAAGCTACTATAGACCTCTAACTGTCCTCTTTTGGAAAAATATCTAAGTATTATTTTAACTTATATTACTTTTCATCAGGACTTCAACTTATTAACATTAAATTAAGGTCTCTTTTGTAAGCCTATGAATGGGAGTGGAGACCCTATATAGTCAGCAAAGATCATTTTCGTACGTTCTTACTGAAATGCTGCTGTCTTATTCTTATAGCCAATAATCCATCAAAGAGCAATTATGACACACTATGAATTTTCTTGCTTGTATTTCGATAATTCTTTCTCTTTCAATAAAACAACCATGAATGCCCTGAGTACTTCTCAGAATTCCATTGATTGGAAAATATGATTTAATGATAAATGTAGACCTTTACATTCATAGACTTAGAAAACACTAGAACTAGAAGAGACATAAAGGATCATCTAGTTCAACTCCTTCATTTTGTAGATGAACAGACAGGTCTATAGAGGTTAAAGGATCTGCTGAAAGTTATATAGTCAATTATTGGCACCTATAGTTCTGGGGACAGAACATCCTGAGGGAAAAAGTTACAAAAAGACATTGAAGCTCAGGTTACTTCAGTTGACTTGGACATCAACATTAAATTCCTGTGCCTTATATTTGACAAGTCACTACCTGTCTAGTCAATTGGATGGAGACAGTCTGAAATATTATAGTTTATTGACTATAGCCTTAAATCTTTGTCCTCTCTTTTGTTTGAAAATAAGCATTCTAATATTGGCACTTTATCAGCATGAGATAACAATTTCACAAGTGTGATTCAACAAGGAAAATATCTTAATAAATGCCTAGATATTAACTATATTAACTCCTTAATCATTTGTAAATGGTGTTAGTCTAAATCAGAGGTTTTTCAGCTAAGGGTTCAAGAATAAAACTTGGGAATCCATAAAGTTGGGTGAAGAAAAAATGCATATTTATTTCAACATAATTGATTTTCTTTATAGTTTATGTATTTTATTTCATGTATTTTAAAACATTACGAGACTTGTCCATATGTATTTGCCAGACTTCCAAAGTGGTATATGAAACACAAAAATGTTAAGAAAGGAAGAAAATGTTTAAGAGAAAAAAATAACATTGTCAAAGCAAAATGATTTCTATATTTCTGACAAACTTAACCAACTTCCTGATTGAAAATGATGCTAACAACAAAATCAGTCATAACATCAATTGTGGCTATTGAGAGATTCAAGTGATTCCAGAAGTGGTTCCCTTTTATTTAAATTAAAAAAATACCAACTCTTCCATATAAGTTTTTATTTTTGTAGTATTTTTCAAACTGGTGGCATAATGGAGAGAGCACTGGGCCTGAAATCAGGAAGTCCTGAGTTCAAATGTGGCCTCAGATACTAACTAAATGTGTGACTCTGTCTAAGTATTTAACCTCAGTTTCCTGGAAGGTAAAATAGAGATGATAGTAGTACCTACCTCACAGAGCCGTTGTGAGAATTAAGTGGGATAATATATGTAAAAGACACAGCACCATGAATGACAGGCAGTAGGTGCTATATAAATGTTTATTTCCTTCCCCTTCCCTTGTACACTTAGCATGCTTTTCAGCCTCTTTACTCTGGATTCTGATATTGGGATCTGATGGCTTAGTTTTCACCACATCTCACTTAGAACCAAGTATTTACTTCATTTGGTGCCCAGTAGTGAACCATAAATGTCATATGTACTTCCTCCCAAACCCAGCTCCTTTCATGTTTTGTTCTCCCTTCATAAGAATATTATTGAGGAAGAAAGATGGTGGACTAAAAATAAAGAGTGAGACATACGTTTCTTCTGTGGATGTGGCCAATATGGATATTTGCTTTGTTTGACTATGTTCATTTAACACAGAATTCTATTTTCTTTCTTTTTTTTTTGTTCCTTTACCATTTGGTGGACTGAAATAGAAATAAATTAGATATACTCTCTCTCTCTCTCTCTCTCTCTCTCTCTCTCTCTCTCTCTCTCTCTCTCTCTCTCTCTCTCTCCCTCTCTGTATATATATATATATATATAGTAAAAATAGAGAATATCATGAAAAGATTAAGTTCCTTGAGGGCAGGGACTATCTTGCTTGCATTTTAAATCTCTAGTACTTAGTACAATAGTACATAATAAGCACTTAGTGGCTCCTCATTCACACATCTGTTTATGAATTCTATCTTGCTTTTGACCCTCTTCAAAATTTCTCTCGGCTTTGCACATGATTCATCACCAAGAACTCTAAAATCCAACCAAAATGAACTATTTTTTCCTAAATAAGCAAAGCCGTTCATCTTCCATTTTCATGTTTTTCCATGGGGCAGCTCTCTGTTTCAAATTCACTTCCTCCTTACCTCTGTATTATAGGATCCCTCTTCATGAAACTAATTCTAATCCTTCTAGTTGTCAACACTCATCCAACAAAAAATTTACTTAGCATTTACTTTGTAAATACTTTATGCATACATGTGTATATATTAATGTATGTTTATACATAAACATTTTCACAATATATGTATTGTGCATAAACACACATGTACATGTGTGTGAATATGTATTTATATATGTGTAGAATATACATGTTTGTATGTATATGTATACACGTATCTGTGTTCATATTTTTCCTCCAAAAGGCAATTTAAACTTTAAATGCTCAGGTATAGTTTGCCTTTTTTATTTGAATCTCTATAACCTTACATATTTTCTGGCACATAGTAGGCAACTATTAAATATGTTCAATGAATGACCAGTCTACTAACTCTATATTTGTAGACTTTGGTCCAATGAAAACTTTTCCTTAAAAGGCAATTAGTGTAATGCAAAGAATGCTATCTCTGGGGACAGAGGTATTGAATTCAAATTATGATTCTAACTCACTATGGGTAAGTTACTTAGTATCTTGGTAAAATGAGTGGCTTGGACCAGATGATCTGTAAATGCTCTTACAGGTTTAAATCTAAGATCCTTCATAATTGGTTTTGTTCAAACTTGTCCCACTTTCTAAAATAGAGTATATCTATGGGATTGTTCATTATTTATTAACTACATCATAGAGAAGCCAGGGGTACAGAAACTTAAAGGTCAATTAACAGTGGAACCCAGTTAGAAGATGTCCATTAATTGGAGAACGGATGAAGAAGTTGTAGTGTATGATTGTGATGGAATGCTACAGAAATGATGAGCTCAGTGGTCTTAGAAAAACATGGAAAGACTTTCAGAAAATAAATGAAGAGCAAAATGAGCAGAAGCAAGAGAATATTGTACAGTGTAGCAGCAATATTGCTTTAAGTTTGACTTCGAATACATCATTTTGACTACTGTAAATACCCAAAATAACTATACAGATCATATGAAGAAAGATACTGGCTGCACCATGAGAAAGGACTGATAAATAAAAATATTTATAGGATAATTTTGCCTATTTGTGTCTAATTTTAGCCATTCCTAGAGTGAGGGGGAAGAAAATAAAGAATTTACATGATAACTTTGTTATGCATTTAAAATGAATAACAAGTTGTACACAATAGATTTGCAGTTTTGTCTGCCATCATCTTTATTATACCATGTCATGGAAATGTTTATTTTATTCCACAAATTTTAAAAAAATCAAATTAATTTTAAGAAAAGGAAATGAAAAGCACAAAATTACTTTTATTTGTCCACCCTTCTCCTTATCCCCATCGGGAATTGAAAATGTCTTCAATTCAATGAGGAAAAATGCTTCAATTTACCTGAGTTATTTAATTCTGTTGACCAAAAGCAAGCCACTTTCCAGTAATGCCATCCATTGGTCTTAGAAGCTCTCCAGGAGACATGGGGTCAGTTTTCTAATGATCCCCATGTATTTTTGTGTCAGGAGCAATGTGGAAGGTCACACTTATATTTAACTAAAATCCCTATTGTTCTCTCTGCCTCTCCATTTCCCTTTATTCCTGTTCCCTACCCTTTTTCTGTTCTCTTCCTTTCCTCCAACCTCTTCTCCCCTTTTCTCCCCCCAACCATCTTTTCCTCTTCCTTTTTTCTCTTTCCATCCTTCCTTTTACCTCTCTTCTTTCCTCCTCTCACCCTCTCCTTTCCTTTTCCCTTTTCTATTTCCTGTCCCTTTCTTCTCTCCTCCCTTCTCTTGTTCTCTTCCCTTACTTCCTTTCCTTTCATCTCTTTTCTGCCCCTGATGTGAACCCTGGGCAATCATGCTGGAAGGAAGGGATGGAGATTTTCCCTGGGGTACTTAGCCAGTTGCTGCTTTGGGTATTCAATTGGTGGAAAGGTTATAATTGTCATAATATTATGAGAGGAAATCTCTAGCATTTCACCCATGAAAATTAGTATAGCATTTTTTTCTTTTTTAAAACATATTGAAACTGTTTTTGAAATCTGATAAGTACAGGAACTAAACATTTTGACTGTTGACAACAGTTCATTGTTGCCAGGGTTTCAAAAAGGAAAAAGTAAATAAAAGTAAGGAGCATCCAGACTCTTTGAACCTCAGCTGCTGTACTTATCGTGATGAACAACTTAGTGAAAAAAGAACTTCACTCAGCTAACGCAGCTCATGGTGTCCTAGATACATATCATTTTTGAATATCTTTCCATTGCTATGACTAAGTCATTCTCCTTTTGTAAGCTCAAGAATGAGTGTTGTATTTCATTCCTTTATCAAACCTGAAATATCAGAGTACTTTTCTACATCATTGTAGGTGAATATGTATTTGGCTATTACTGGAACAAAACTATCTCATCGAAGTAGGGTATCTGACAGTTTAAATGATGTTTTTATGTGATAAATAAGTTCAAATGAGGGAGTAAATCAATGAGTGATGAGAAAGAACCATTTATTAAATACTTATTACGTGTAAATAACTGTGCCAGGTTCTGGTATATAAAAAGAAAAATAAAAGTTGCCCTACCTTCAAGAAGCTCTAATTTTAATGAGGAATAAAAAACATAGTAACAATTTCCTTTTCAAGTTGAATGGAAATGCCCTGTGGTTCATAGTATGCAATGACCAAATGGATAGCAATGCCTCTTTAATGTTTAATTTTCACTGAAAAAAATAACATTGTTTTCTAATGTTGAACCATTTGACAATGTTAGGCACTTTTGTGGTAAGAAAATTATCTTCTGACTCTTCAGTAGCTGTTACTTTAACTCTGTTTAGGATAATTTGTCTGTCTGTACTTCCACTGAAATTGTTTCTAAAGATAGGGACTATGCACACCGTGCAGGAAGCATTGCTATAAGGCCCTTGTGTTCGGGATCCTGGACTCTCTCCTTTGGGAACTGAGGTGATGTGGTATTCAAATTTGTGACTATTTTTAAACTTACCTGGCACTTGTTACCTACCCTCTTTCCTTCTCAGTAGACGTCTACCTGCTTCAGGCTATTTTGACTGCCCTGTAAATGGCAGTTACTAGACAGTTGGGGTAACTGGACCTCTTTTCATAGGAGTTACTTACTCATATAATAACTGTAAGAGTGATACTAGCAGAACAACCAATGGTCAAGGGGGTATTATCACCCCAGGACTCTAGGGATCATCTACCTCTTGGTGGCCATTGGTCAGCAGTTGTTATTAGTTGTGGTAAGAAAAGTAGGCCTGTTCAGCACAACGATTTCTCCATTGAAGTCTTCAAGGGCTAGTGTGGAAGCAGGTATGGTGGTGGGGAATTGGGGTTGAAATTACTATTTCCAAGGCTTTGGAATTAAATGTCCTAGGCTGTCTTTTTTGAGCTTAGACAGGAAATTGGCACTGGTTTAACTTGCCTGGCTCATGTTGCTTCCTATTTCTTCTTAGATATGCCTTTCTTCTCCATTGAGGAATTGTGATGTTCATTATACATCTCGTTGTGATGAATGTTCTTAACTTTTTTGTTTGTTTCAAAGACCCTGTGGCAGATGAGTGAGGCTATGTATTACTTCCCAGAATTTAATTTTCAAATGTTTAAAATGCAATACATAGAATGTCAAAGGAAACAGTTTTTAAAAATAAAGTGTAAAGATCAAATTCTTTTTCTACAGAAGTTCATAGACAGCAAGTTAAGAATTCCTCACTCTTTATAGTATTTTACTCCAAACTTAGACCTCTCCCAAACACCACTACTACCGTAGAGGACAACATTATCCTTCCAATCATCCAGGTTCACAACTTGAGAGCACATTTAAATTCTCATTTTCCATCACATGACATATCAGAACTATTGTCATTTTTTTCTACCTCTATACCTTCCTACTTATAAAGTCACTTTCCTAGTTCTATCACTCATCGTAAGTCACCTGATATAGTCCACCAGATATCCATGCCTCAAATCTCTTCCTTCTCCAAACAATTCTTAATAGGCACCAAAGTGATTTTACTAAAGCACAGGGCTGACCACGTGTTCCCCCTCTCCCATCAGTGGTTCTCTGTTACCATAGGATCAAATATCATTTCCTCTTTATCTCATCATTTTAAAATTTTTATTGTTTTTCTAAGTTTTATAATTTGAACAATTATATGTTGGAATATAGAAATAATTTATACATGAATACATACGTGTATAAAATATTTTAACCTTTTTTTTCCATTTTGAACACCAAAAAGTTATTATCAACAAATTTTGGAGACAATCGAAATAATGGAGAGCTGCTTCAAAGTTAGGACTACTTGGGTTTGAGTGCCATCTCCAATAAATATTGACTGGGTAGTGCTAATCAAATTACTTAATGTTCTATTGATATAGGAAAGATAATGTTGTGGAACAGTTATGGATCTGCACTGGAAGATGGAGTTCCATACACCAATAAAATTTCAGGTAAGAACTTTAGAAAACGCACAACATTTTTATGAGTAGTTTTTAGAATCTACCTATCAGAATCTACTCTTACCTAGTGGTAGGTATTTTCCATACTCTAATGGAAATCCAGTCTCTGTGTGCACAAAGGATCTGGTGAACGTGATGAATTGAAACCTTGATTAATGTGGATTATACTGAATTATTTTATTAGTCTTTCCTCCTTAGCATCTGTCCTGAATTACCAAGACTATTATAGGTAATAGTATATCACTCATTTTGCTTGGGTAGAAATAGATGAAACTTAAGTAGCTTCGTTTATGAATGAATAGATGGTTTCAGAAACTGTTGTATGTAACAGTAATTACTGTCAGAAATCAAATCCATTTCACTCATTAGTTACATTAGAATCATCTATCAGAAAATACATTTGAATTTATAGTAATCACTAAATAAGTAAAAAGAGTAGGGACTACATATTATAGAAAGAAATGTGATTTCTAGGGAATTTAGTTCTTTTTTTTCTTTAGAACACAACACTGAGCTAAAACAAGTGAAATTACTAAGAATTTAGACCAAAGCTATCAAACTGTAAGGACATTTTATTGAGGAAACAAATTAATCAGTCAAAGTGGAACATCTGGTCACCTTTGCCTAGAATTACATATGCAGGATTAATGCTATCCCAAGTCTAATGCATATATTTAAACTGCTTCTAGATTTAATCCAAACTATTGTCAAAAGACTTCAACTCTCCTTTAGCTGTGGTGCCAGATAAGTGCTCTATTTGCTTTCTGAAGCTGCTGTTTTTACTGAGTGTGTTGACTACTCACTAAGTTTTGATTCACCCAAGTCCTATCGTCTTAGAGCAGACAACAACAGAGATTCAGTAATCTTCAATTCTAGCACTTCAATTTTCTCATTACAAATTTTGGCTTCCTCCTTCTGGCCTGGGAGAGCCCTGATCACTGTCACTAAGCCCTAGGGGGCCATTGAAGGGGAGTAACAACAGCAGCAGGGGTGCCAATAGCAACAGCAGATATGCAAGCAACAGCTGCCTGGCTATGTGTCCTCCTTCTGGACATTCATTTGAATGCAGCAGTTAAGCCAACTTGTGTGATCAATATGAATTCTGGATCAAGAAGCCAAAAAAGTCTAAGCTGTACTTTAGAAATGAAGCAACAAGATTGTTAACATTTTTCGGTGGTCTAAACAATAGTTGCAGTGTTTAATTCTGTGGTTCAAGTAAAAACAGCACAGTAGGTTCAATATTGAGTATAAATTCAAAACTTAAAGTGGAAGGTTTGTTTTTTTGTTTCTTTGTTTTTGTTTTTGCATAGTGCCTTTAACAGCACCTAATAAACATTTGTGGCAGTCGTGATACTTGAATTCTAGTTTGGGCTCTGACTATACGACCTTTGCCAAGTCACTTAACATCTCTCATCCTTATTTCCCTCTTGTGTAGAATAAAAGAGTTTAAAGAGATCAATTATCTTTGAAGTACTTTGCAGGCTTTGAAACACTCCTGAAGCCATGACACTAAGACTTTAAGAAATCTGGTGTGAAAATTAAAATGCCAACTTTCAAATATTTTTTTCCAGTGTCATATCATTGCTCTATGAGGACAGATTCAGTTTCTTTAAGTTCTGAGTAAGTTAAATAAATTTATGCACTCCAGTAATCTATCTCATTCTTCCATTAATTCAAAACTTCCTTTCCTTCGAACTGGGATGTTATGTACAGTCCCAGAGCTTCAGCATGGAAAGCAGAAAATTGAGATTCATCTTTAGCCCATGAAACTCATATCCGAACAGGGTTCAGTTATTTTTACCTGAAATGCATGCAAAGTAATGTAATCTGCAATCTGTCCCCATAAATCAAGGCTCAACTTCTATGTGATTTACTTGAAAAGATATACATTCCACTTCAGGACTTACAGTTTCATGGAGATTGTAGAAACAATATTGTTTCCCTTCATGCCGGTATTCTTGGAACTATATTGATAATGTGAATATTAAAGGGTATTTGTTTTTCACACCCTGAAACTGTTTCAAGATAAAACTTTTGTCAAAATATCAAAGAGTTTCTTCAAACTCTAGACTATGTAAAAAGAAAGACTTTAAAATTCTGCCAAAACCAAATACATTCTGACCTTGAGCATAGACTTCCCTGTTATTTTGCTCTATCTCTAAGTGAACTACTTACATTGAATTCAATATATACTTAAAAGTTTTATTCAATATATTTTTTAGCATGTGCTGTAGGAAAAGCACTGAACTGAGAATCTTGACTTCATAAATAATTTGCTGTGCTGTTTTGTATGAATTGTTTATTCTATCTGAGCCTATCTTTCCATCTCTAAAATGGGAATAACCCTAGCCCCATCTACTTCAAAGTTGTGATGAGTCCTCAGTAGGGTAACAGATCTGGTAATACACTGAAGAGCATAGTCTTGCTTGTGTGTCAGGTACAGATATTGGTTTTAAAGATAACATATAGTCATAGCCCATATAGAAGAGATGTATGCAAGGGACACCTGATTTCAAAATTTGAAACGGTTCTTTTTCCAGGAGGGCCTTTGTCCAATAACCTAAGCTTGTGTGTGTGTGTGTGTGTGTGTGTGTGTGTGTGTGTGTGGGTGTGTGTGTTTATACTTACTTGTATGTTTGAAAAATAAAACCTATATGGAGGCAAGTTATAGCTCACAATATTGAAAAGATTCCTTACAATTAGAACTATTAATATTATAAGTTCCTTACAATGCTAATGTGCAGGCATTTTGCTAAATACTGAACAAATAAATATAAAAGCAAAACGATCATCAAGGAACTTGCTTCCTAGAATGTGAATACAATGTTTTCACAGATAAATACATGCAAACTATATAAAATACACATAGGGGGACACTTATAATAACCACAACACTATCAACAGCAACAAATGTGGTAGTTATGTACCTGGTAGTTAATGTACATAGTACTTAAAGGTTTGCAAAATTCTGTAAGAACACAATCCCATTTGACACTAATAACCACTTTAATATGGGCAATGCTATTTAGCTCAATTTTACAAATGGGAAAACTGAAGTTCAGAGTAGTTAAATTCAGGTAGAGGTTAAGTGACCAGATCAGGGTCATGCGACTGGTACATCTTTTGATAAAATCAAAATTTGACAAATTTCAAATTAAAGTCAAAAGAGTCAGAAAATATATTTGTGGAACTGATTGCTATGACCTAAATGATAATAGTTTGATGGATTCAAAATCAGTTGAATGATTAGAGTCACATATTGTTGACTGTTGAAATCATATCCTTAGTGTCCTGTGATCTAGGCTTTTTAACATGATTTATCAATAGAGGAATGCAAATATGGAAGACATCACATATTAATATAAGTAAAATACAAAGAAAAATAAAATATTTTCGATATAATAATTTTAATAAGATCTTAAAAAGGGAAAACTGGTAAAATTAAAATTGGTAAAGCAGAACACTTAGTAAAATTCCTGGAGCATAGCAGGCACTTAATAGAAAACTAATTTTCAATTGATTAACGCTTTTTACAAAAAAAAAAATCTGTTAACATCACATGAGCTACTGCCTTTGCCAATAGTACTGTACTGCGAAGGACCAACAATAGAGTTTTAACACAGAGAAATAAGTGGAAAACAATCTTTTATGAACCTGGAGAAATCAGGGGCCATTTGCATCCTCATGTAGTTTTACCATCTTAGATTTGGCAGAAATGCTTCAAGTCAATCATCTCAGTTAAATATTTATTAAGTTGTTATAGGTAAAGATCTCTGATGCATAAATGAATGTAATATAATCCCTAACTTCAGACAAATCTATAATTTAGCAAAGGAACTCTGGTTGAATCTCTAAACAACAGAAAAAGCCTTCATTTGCTATCAGAATGGAGAAATTATACCTGCACTTTATTTCATTAGAAAAAAGAATACCTTAACATTTCATGAATAGTGATTGTAATGCACTTCAATCATGAGGTACTACCACAGCAACCATACGGATATATACTTGGTATACATATTGATTATGCTACCATCCACAATCTCGATCAGGCTACATCTAGAACATTGAGTTCAGTTCTCAATGTGAAATTTTAGAAAGAGGATTGAGAGAATGACAAAGGTCTAGAAGAGAAAGAGCATAATGATAAAAGGAATCAAAACCATGAAATATGAAAATTGTTTGAAGGAACCAGGGATTTTTAGTTTAAAGAAGAGAAAACCTAAATGGAACATTATATCTGCCTTCAAATATTTTAAGAAGAATCATGAAGAAAAGTTAGCCTTACTTTTTCTTTTTGGTTAATGGATTCAAGCTACAGGCTTCCAGCAAGCCTTTGACAAAATTTCTCATAAAATACTGATAGACAAGATGGAGAGATATGACCTAGATGATAGTTCAATAGATTCACTTGGTAAGGAAAACTTTTCTGACCATTAAAGATAGCCAAAAATGGAATGGGTTATCACCACAGGTAGTTAAATCTCAGTCAGTCAAGATCATCCTGTAAAGTCTGCATGATCAATTGTTTCAAATAATGGAGAGAACATTTCTGTGTCAGGTAACAAGTTAGACCGGGAAACTTCTGAGTTAGTTTGGAAAAGTTCATATTCAGTACACTTCAGCAAACTAGGGCATCAACATTTAGGGAAATATTTTTAATTAAATTAAAATATGCATGCATCCATACCTGTATGTATGCATAATACATACACAATGAGTAAATAAATAAGTTATTTAATGAACAAAAGTAAATAAACTTCTGACATTCATGTTTAACTCCAATATCTGTCTTTTACCTGTTTTCTTTTATAGCATCTTACAATTGTTCTTTGGTCATAAAAAAAATTTGTTTTGTTTCCTCAAATAATTTGTGAATTCAACAAGAACTCAGTCTATATTCTCTACATTTTTGTTATCAAAATTTTTACCTCAATCCTAGGCATTCATTCTATATGGTAAAACAGTTATAATGAAAAGCTCTAAAACAGATGAATAAGATAAGACCTTAAAATTTTCAAGGTTATATTATTGCCTTACCAATTCCCTTACCATTCTTAACTAGGCAAAGTGATTTAAAGTTTATGGGGTTGACAATGGGAAGAGTTAAATGACAAAAGATAAGATTGTTTCTGCTGATTACCAACATTTGGGCAGAAATCTTTTCTACCACCAAGTAGTATGCCTTGAATATCTACATAAATCTCACCCAGACAACTTTCCAGTATTTGATGATTTGGTGGATTAATCCTGAATATCACCATAATTTCATGACTCATAGTTCTATATTTTTATACTTTATTTTGTTTCTGTTTATTTCTTCCCATAATTACTTAGTCAAGCATTTGTATTCTGGTGTAATCTCAGTTTAATTAAAGAACAGAGATCTTGATAACTCTAAGTCCAAAGAGTGAGAAGAGATTACCAAGTTCACTTATTGCTGCAGAAGGAATTTCAGTTTGGATTGATGGTAAATGGAGAAAGAATAAATTAAAAATAAGGATTCCCTTGGATAGCAGATTAAGAGTTTGGAGTTCAGAAGAAAGAAATTATTTCCCATCCTCCAAAGTATTTTTTTAGTCCTTTCCCATTGCCCTTATTCCTAGATAAATGAAATGTTGGTCTCATAAATTTGAAGAGATGTTCTAGGTCATAAGTCTATGCCTGAACTTATTCTCATACACACACATAAACATGCATAAATATATGTATGTATGTGTAAATATATATATGTGTATGTGTGTGTGTGTGTGTTGTGGGGAGATATTATTACATGGCCATGGACCCAGTATACTTCCTAAGTAATGGGATCATTAACTTCTTTGCAAGGAATTTTAGAAGAATAGTTATTACTGACAACAACAACACATTGTTAATTCATCCATACTATTATTATTAGATCCCTGCATACTTCTAATTGGAAAAGTCTTTTCATGCTTCTCTCCTGTTCATATTGTATATGTAAACATTCTACAACCTGAGACTCTAGTTGACCTTAAAATGACTGTTTGAGTAGCAATAACCATTTTATTTAAACTACAGAATTACCCTTGGGCGTTCTCAAACTACATTCTTTCTCCCTGTCATTATTCCAGTAACATGTTGCTGGACTTTATTCCTGTGTTCCAAAATAATTTTTTATGTTTATTTAGTTAATTCTTATTCCTTCCTAATTTGTACACTTTCAACTGCAAGTAACTTGTGCTGCATCAATTACTGATAAAATATTTATATAAGTATTAATACTTTTAGTACTATTTTCATGAGTAGTGTTGTATATTTGCTATGTATAATTGATCTCTACCATCTCTTTGCACTATCCAAAATGCTATATTGCTTAGTACCAACATTCAACAAGCATTTATTAAGCATTTACTATGTTCCAAGTGTTATACTAAACACTATATGAAAAGTGATTGTAGTGGGAGACCCTAGGGTGCAAGGGTGGTTAGAGACCAGGAAAGCCCTTTGGAAGAATGTGCATAGTCAAATACGAATTGTCTTAAAAAGCCAACACTCAAAGGTGAGGACCAGAGAGCTTTCCAGCCAATGAAAATACATCAGAATTGGAAGATGGAACACTGTGGGCAAAGAAGTAGGCCAGTGTATTTTGATCATAGAACAAGTAATCAGGGGAAATAAAGTGTAAGAAGACTGGAAGGATAGGGAGGAATCAACTTGTGAATGGCATTTAAAGCCAAAAAGATAATTTCATATTTCTCCTAGAAGTAATAGTGAGCTACTGAAATATTTTCAAGGCATCAGTGTGGGGAATAAGTGAGAGAGGGTGGTCTGACCCATACTTTAGGAAAATCACTTTCACAATAACAGGATGGATTGAAGTGAGGAGAGACTATTCATCTTATGTATCCTACACAGTATTGTGGAATCCTGGGTGGTGGGGAGGTAGAGGGAGTGGGGAAGTACTAAACTTAGGAACTGGAACATAGAGGATCAAATCCTCCATCTGATACTTGCTAGCTATTTGACTGTGCTGAAGTCACTTTATAGGTGGTCTCATCTCTTAAAAAGGGGTAACAATGCTTCCAATATTTACCATGCATAATTGTGAAATGGAAAACACTTTTAAAGTTAGAAATTTTTATATAAATGTTAAGTTTTATTATTGAAAGACCTAAGAGTCAAAAAAGACTTCAGAGACCATCTAGTTCTATCCATACCTGAACACAAATTTCTTTTAAAGCATAAAGTCAAAATAGTCTCTTCACTTTTGAATGGAAATGCCTAGTGGAGAAGAGATGAGGGAAAGGAGGGAGGGGCCTCTTGAGACAGTCCATATGTTAATCACACACATATGTATTCATATCTAGGTAGATAGACAGATAGATACATACATACATATGTATAGATATACATACATACGTACACATTTATTTATTTCTGCCACTTAGCAACTTTTGCCCATTGTTGTTGTGCAAAGATTGCTTATTCTCTTGGCAGTTAGATTGCTTATTCTGCTGACTACAGAGAGGACATTTGTGGTTAAAAAAGTATGTTTTGGTCAACTCTGCTTAAGGGGAAAGTTCCATTTAAAATTCCTTCACCATTGTTAAGGAAGGTGTTCAGATTCTGCTTACACAGAGATTTTCTAATTTGTTCAAGTCACCCAAATGTTGACTAGTCATCAAGAGAGCCTCATTGAACAAATTTTCATATATATCTCCTAAAAATGAGTATTGAAATGAGACCCAAAATATAGACATAGATATTAGTTATGCATACTTAAAGAAATAGAGCAAAATTGTATTATGAATGTTAATATTTAGAACACATAATTACTGCCTGACAAGCAAAATGTATTTTATTTTGCAAAAATGCCAGTGGGCTTTTATTAGCACAGCCCATCATCCTGTTGTGGAGTGAAAAGGAAAATAGGAAAATATGTTTTCTTTCTCTAGGGATTACTTCAGTTCTCTTTTCTCTTTATTTTATCAGATTTCTTGTTGCTGAGGGGGTCTGGGAGGCCTATTATGAAAACACCCCAAAGTCCTAAGGGAAGGCAAGCAAGCTGGTGATGCAGATGGGGACTATGTGAACAGAATAATCTATAAACAAGAAAGATACTAGTGAAAACATATTATATACAAAAAAAAGCTACAGAACTCTGGTTTTCCCCTAAAGAAATATCTAATTATACCAAATTATCTATGAATTCTTTTTTCCTGAAAATTGAAGGTTTTAGGCAGAAAAGAATAAATATGTCCCACATTTCAATGAATCACGTTATTATTTAAGAAAATAATTATCTTACATTTTTTTTCATTTATGTGAATCAATTAACAAAGTTCCTTTATGTCTATTAGACACCCATTTTATGTAAAGCTTGAGGAATAACAAGTATCTTATAAAGAAACTGAAATTTGCTTCTTTGGTGGCTATATTCTTCGAACCAGAGAGTTATAGACCAAAGAGATTTAAAGAAAAACTGGGAGAGATAATACTAGAATGCTGAAGTTGCTTACACTAGAAAGCAGGATGTTGAGAAAAGGAAAATTTTAATTAGATTCTATATATATATTTGTTCATGTTGTTATTATTTGAGGCAGAAGTTCACCTCTGTTGGATAGGTACAACTTCACCCTACCAATAGTGTATGAAAGTGATTCGGGTCCCATCCATTTGTACATTCTTCAAGCCCCCACCTCCATCATCAGCAACTCTTCCTTTGATCGCTGTTGAACACCTAGAGCCAAACTTGCTATATATGTTCCCTTCTGCACGCAGAATTTCTTGATCTAAGGGGGGCATATAGGGTAATAAAAGTGATCCCTGATCTCATTAATCATCACTAAAATTTATTTCATTTATTTTCATGGCCTTCCAGTGAGGTAGGAAATGTTATTCTTAGGGACTGAAGAAAGGTAAGTTAAGTACTGAAGTCATATAGTGGTGAACCCCAGGAGGTAATTTGGATTTCTTAACTCCCAATTCAGCACTTTATTCATCTTATCTCACAGTGTCACTGATTGTTCACTTGCTCATAGCCATAAGCCACTGTGCCAAGGCAGTCATGCAATATCAGCAGTGGGGCACAGTTTTGGCCTCTTAAGGAAATCAATTGAAGCTTGCATAGTAGATACCAAACAGAACTTTTTGAAGAATGCATGAAAAGTGTAAGAGGAAAGAATTCAGAGAAAATATTGTAAGGGAATATTTGATATTAAATTATTATTTTTCATAATACATTGACATTTGTAAAATTATTCTTCATGTATTTTCATAAGAACTCAGATGTGAATAGCTCAAGAAAGCTTTACTTTGCCTACCTTTTTTGCTATCTTGAGGAAAGACTGTATCTAAATCATCATGTATTAATAACTATGGCTTCTTACAAATACCATGAGAGTGGCTTTCATAACCAATTTCAATACTTTCGTGAAAAAATTCCCTACACTTACAGAGTCTTTAATGTTAGAAATGTGCTTGACATATATCACGTTATCTGAACCTCATTAAAATTCTATTATTATACATATCTATAGTTCAGGTATTTTAGAAATGAGGATCCTGAGACTAGAAGACGTGACAAAACTTGACCAGGGTCAAGTAGTTAGTGCCAGGGGCAGTATTTGAAGCTAAATCTCTTTTTATGTGCTAAATACAACAGGAAATATTACTTAAATGACTATTAAAATTTTTCTTGCTTAAGAGACATGGAGATATATTGTAAAAGGAACTGTATTTGAAATGAAGAAAATCTGGATTTAAATTCCAGTAGTGTCACTTATACTCCGTGACCTGTGTGACCTTGACGAAATCACTGAACATTTGTAAGTCTCAGTTTCCTCATATGTGAAGTTTAAGGTTGAAGTAAAAGACCTTTGAAATCACTTCCACCTTTAAATCCAACAACTTCTTTTCATTCTGAGTCTTTATAGAAAATAGTTGTTTCTCTGCTTTTGCCTTAAAAAATGGAAACAGTCTCATCGTGATAATGGTATTTCACATTTTCATTTTCATTGGTGATGGCAAATTCCCAATCTTCAACTGCTTGGATTATGGAATAAAGAAAAGTAGAGGTAAAATAAAATAACATACAATATCCCAAGCCATTATAGAATTATATTTGACTTTGGAATGAAATCTCTCCTCTGTCAATCTCTCTGTCTTTGTCTCTCTTACACACACATGCACACACATTCACAGAAACTCATGCACTCACATTTTTATATACACATACAAACGCACAATACTGATACAATCACCAACAGCTGAGGCTAAAACTTAGTCTGGGTCCAGTGTCAAAACTTCTCTGACCTGCTCTCTGTTTTTACTATTATTTCTAGTATTGTGGATCTAAAGAATAGGCAAACATGAAGCAGGGCTGGCATTTTACTATCATAAGTCCTACCACACATCTATTTTACATAATTATTCTATTAAAATTCAGAATGAAGTATTTTATTCCCGTCCTGTTTCTAGGGTAAAATTCATTCTGATCAATTACTATTACATCATTTTTCAATGAGTATTTCTGGTTTATCCTATTGGGAATACTCAGCATTTCAGGAAAAAGTGTCTATTATTTCTACCTGCTCCCCTATGAGAAAATAGTTAACTATATCTGAGGGAATTCCTTTTGTAAATGGTAATATGAGAAGTCACTTGAGCTCCCTGTGGTATCAATCTCATCTATCACTTTCCTTCCACTCCTGTGCCTTAGCAACCTATTGCCTCTTTCCCTGATTGTCTGCATCTTAAAACATCTGCTTCCAAAAAATACACAGGATCCCTACAGAGGAATAAGGTTCCACATGTATGAACTTTCAAATCAAAATTTAAGATATTTTCAAATGTAAGTCCTCTGTGCAATTGTCCTTGTTATCGATTTGAATGAATTTTGTGTCTTTCTAAATCATTTCGCTAGTCTCAAAAGTATTACATTTATGAGATATATGTACAACATTAGAACCTCTGTCTAGTAAAAAAAAATGACACCCATTAAACTCAATTTGCATCAAAATTCAACATTTTTCGCTATCTCTATAAGTTTGTGTATCAATATGGGAAATATGTCCTACATATGAGAAGATGAACACTTTATTGTGACAGCTGCAGGCTTCACACTGTCATTAAAACTCTGTATACATTTTTTTCTTCATCTAACTTTCCTACAACTAAATTTCATTAACACTTTAGGAAATGTGAACATTCCCCCCATCTGGTACATGGCTTTTAAAACTCATTTACTCTAATTTAGAAAATCTGGAAACAGCTGGCAAAAATGTCTTTTTATTAAGTTCTTTAGATTCATATTTCCTAGATCTGTGGCTTTTGCCATCAGTCTTAAGGCCCTAATATCTTCTTCATTTTTCACCAGTATATTTGCTTTCTAAATGCTAATAAGCCAGGGTGGATTATCTTTAATTATAAATTTAAAAATTAATTTCTTACATTTAAATTAGATATTTGGTAATTCAAATCATATTTTCTGTGCCTATTTTTTTAAAAATGTAGTGCTTTTCTTTGACTTGAAAAATTCAGGATGTGTTCTTCAGTCCCTGTAAAATTATCCATTTAATAATTAGTTAATTAGTAGTTATGCTTTCTAGTTTAAGATTTGCTATTTCATGTTTACTACTGTCACACACACAATATACATATACACACATATATACATGTGTATATATATATATATACATGTGTATTCACCTATATATATAAATATAAAATATATTTATTTCTACAGCTAATAGTGCAGTATATCATCTTTCTTATAGTCCTAAAGATTCAAAAATGATAAACACAAGTAGAAGTGAAACAGGGTTAATGATAACCCTGGAATACATACTTACTGGCAAAACACAACTGTGTATGTGTGGCTATAGTATGAGGGAAAATGTTCTAATATCTAAAAGAGTAAAAAATTATTTACGCAAACACTTCAATGCTATATCTATCTGAAGCAGCCCATCTCTGTGTATTTATGTGTTATTTAAAAATCATTTTAAATTTAAATATTAATTATCCTACGTCAGTCCAGACAACAAGACCACCCAATTTTCTTTTGGTGAAATCCAGGCTAAAACACTAAAGACCTTACATAAGCAGGTAATGTTCTTCATGCTCCTGCTCATTAACAATAGTGTTTTAGGGAAACTTTCATGGCTTTTGGAAGTGAACCTTTGATTCCAATGGTTATGTCCAAGAATAAGATCCAGAATTCTAAACTAGATCTTAAAATACTGGATTTTTAGTAATTGATTAGAGAAGGATATCACCTAATTCATCTGAATTCAACAAACATTTGTGAAAAGGCTACAATTTGCAAGAAACTTGCTAGATTAGAAACAAAATCTAGGTCCTGAAGGTGTTTACATTTCACTGAAAATACTGAGTTTATATTTCTGGAATCTTGAAAATGTAATAAACAGAGAATTAAACTGAAAAGGAAAGTCATATAGGGGAAATTCCATGCATATTTACCAAGCTAGACTTCATAGAATAGGATCTATTACATAAAGAAAAAGAACCAAAACAAAACAAGGAAAGAAGTAATGGTGGAAGAAAAGGAGGAAGAGGAAAGAGTGAGTTGGACAGGGAGGGGAGAGGAGAATGGACAATTTTGAATTCGAAATAAGAGGAACTGTGTTCAAATCCTGGTTTCAGAATTTGCTTGATTATGGTCAAGTCACTTAATACCTCTAGTAGCATAAATTTCCATTAGTATAAAGTGAAGATAACAACAAAAAGGGGCACCATGACAGGGTTGTGGAGAATGTGTTGTTTGGATTAACTTTCCCTGGAAAATTGCCTATCTTCCCTCAGAGAAAATGGAGGATCAATAATTGCACTTACTCTGAGATGTGCTTGCACACCCTCTGGTTCTATTGGAGCTCAAAGTTGATATTCACAGTGCTTACAGCAGCCATGAATATGCTGGTACCATTATGAATCACCAAATACAACAGACTCTCCACATGCAAGACAGAACTAAAACATTTATTCAGACATCAGAAAGCCAAGTTCATTATAGTAAGGAAGACATTGGTGCACAATAACAATGGAGAGGGCAACATCAGCCCCAAGCCTTCCCTTTGTTAGGTGTCCCACAAACCAGCTCCCTTAACCAAACTACATATAGGCTCCTTTAAACAAATCACAAAGAGACTCCCTTAAAATACCGTTCTCTCACTCAGAGAGAAATGACAAGTGTTCACATGAACCTAGCATACCATATAAATAAGAAATGTGGTTTACAGCCATATAATCCCAATAGGAATTTTTTTAGACATTATGTTTTAAATCTTCCAGTCTAGGTGCCATATTTTAGGAACAATATTACTAAAATAGAAAAAAATGATGAAGTTCATGGTATAAGATAATCAGTTGAAGGAATCAGAGGTATTTCCCCTTGAGAAAAGAAGATGTGGAAGAACATGTTAAGTATATTCAATTATTTGATGACTAGTCAGGAGGAAGAGGGATTAGACTTTTTCTTCTAGATCCAAGAGGAAACAATTAGGGATAGAGTTGGAAAGTTTCATTAAGATAGTTTAGATTTTACATAAAGTTGGAAAGTTTCATTAAGATAGTTTAGATTTTACATAAAGTTGGAAAGTTTCATTAAGATAGTTTAGATTTTACATAAGGAAAAACTTCATGACAATAAAAATTATCCAATAGTGAAACAGACTGACTTCAGAAGTACTGAAGTTCTCCTCTACTGAAGATCTCCAAGCAAAGAGTGAATGACCACTTGTCATGGATATTGAAGAAGGGATTTGTCATCATGTTTGAGTCATGTAAAATAGTCTCTGGGATTCTTTAATCTCTGGGATATTGGGCCTATCTTAAAATTTAAACTTATACATTTTTCTTTTCTTCTCTCAATTTATTTAAATCTTATCCATCTTTTAAACATAAAAGTATGTCCCTTCTTGTGAAGCGACTATTTCTTATTCTACCACTCACTGATAAGCCTGATTTTTTAACTTTTTTGTTACTCCCGCAGTATCCACAATTTATTCAACTAGTATTATAGTATTTATTTAGCATTTTAGTAATAGTTATAGTATTTATTTTGCCTTATTTTTCATCAATATAACCTTAGAGGCTTAGTTTCTTTCCTTCCTTCCTCTCTGTCTCTATCTCTCTTTCTTTTCATCATTCCTTTCTTTCTGTCTTTGTTTTTGTATGTGTCTTGCTGTACGAACTTAATTCTAACTTTCTGGAGGTCAAGGAACCTCTGACAACAGTAGCAAGCATGTATAGCACATTGCACACAGGAGCAACTCAATAAATATTCATTGATTTGATTTCTTTTAGATGAAGAACCAAGTTTATATTTAATATTTTAAAAATTATTTTCACATTTTTGAAGTACATCAATATTGGACAAGCTGAATGACAAAAGTATAATTTTTTGATGTTTATCTGTGTTATGAATGTTGCATTCATATCCAACACAGGTGTATGAGGGTGTTTAAGGAGGATTGGTAGCTCTGGTGTGAAGGCATGCTGAGCCTTTTAAAGGACACCTTAATTGTCCAATTTTCAGTTGTGGCTCCAAGAAACTGTACCATGTACAGCAGCTCCACTCCAGTAAAACCATCTAGTCAGATGGGTTAAACCAGCATGTCCTCAAACAACCCCAGAGTTAGGGGGTTGTCTATCCCAGCATATGAAGATTTCTTGCAATGAAACAGGCAGAGGAGAACAACTTGTCCCCAGCTCGATGAAGTGCCTGAAACAAGCATCATGAAGTGCTTAGAGCTTGATCAGTCAATGAAGACAACAACATCATCCACTGCATCCTGGGCCTCTGCCAGTCAACTTAACTTTCGTCTTGCCCCTGGACTTCAATGACTGGAAGAGAGAGTGAGGCTGCCAACTTTGTGCAGCTCTGAATCACATAAATCCAACTCATAGGCAAGTCAAGACATTCCCCTGTGGTGTCCTTTGTCCTCTCCAAAAACAAAAAAGGAAAAAGCAATAATCTTCTCTTTTCTACATACAGCTGCCAACAAAGAAGGAAGTGAGAGAGGAGAGAAGGAAAAGAAGGTGGTAGAAGAGGAGGAGTAAAAGACTGGAGGAAACTTAATTTTACTTTCTTTCCTGAAGCAGCAGTTTACAATCCACTATTTTTTCCTAATCTTTCTTTCAAAGTCCAAATATAGCAAGAAAAAATTGACTGGCTCCAGTGGACATGCCAAAAAAACTTTCAAAGGAAGATTACAGTTTTTTGGATAAACCACCAAGCAAGTGTTTTATTTTAGGACCCAGAGGGCAGAGCAACTACTAAGTAATGTATAAATGATATGGAGGAAAAATTTGTGCCTTTATATGGAGGTTTTGGGGAGGGGAATTGGTAACAATTAGTCACTTGTTTGGCAATGATGAAAGAAAATTATTTGGGAGTTAGTGACATTTTGATTATTGATGTCTACCAGGAAGCCTAGTTTCTTCTTCTTCTTCTTCTTTTTTTTTTTTTGTTTTCAGAGGTGTTATAGAAAGCTTTCCCTGTTTAGGTAAGTGGCTTCAGTAGTCCCTCTGAATTCTAAAATTCTGGGTGTTTGAAAAAAATGCATTCAAAACACAAAAAAATAAAAAATAAGATAATTAGTCTTTAAAATCTTGATCATGTTGTCTTACTCTTTCATTTGCAGCTGGTTACATAGTAGGTAAAGGACTGGACCTACAGTCAAGAAGTCCTGAGTTCAATTTTGGTTTCAGAAACTTCTTTGCTTTATGATCATGGGACAGATACTTAACCTTACTTTGCTCAATTTTTGTTTGGCTATACTAATATTTGCAAAGTAGCTAGCAAAGTGTCTGATGCACAGTAGGCATTTAATCAATGTCTTTTTTTTTCCTTCATTACAAGGCTTTGTTATTTTTGTTGTTGCTGTTGTTTTTGTTTTTTTAGTGACGATACCGTGCAGTGTCATTGTCTGGTAGACATTTATTTATTTCTTTTGGGTAAATGACTGTTTCCATGTCTCTTTCTTTCTATATATCTGTGTGTGTGACACACACACACACACACACACACACACACACACACACACACACACATATATATATATATATATATATATATATAGATAGATAGATAGATAGATATGCATATCCTGAAAACCTACCATTAATCTGATAAAATAACAATGCTTTGGCTGAAGCACTTCAGCCAAATAAATCCTTCAGGGATTTATTTCTGATTTTGGAAATTACTAAGCATATTCTTGTTCATAGTTTATTTTTCCATCAGAATAATTTGTATACTTCATATATATAAATCCACAAATAGCGATATATTGGTTCTCACATCTACCATATATTTGCAATTTATTTAATTTTAAAACACTTTTGAAGTAATATTCCATTTATGTTGGGCAACATATACATATTAAATACTATATACCCCTTGCTCCATACATTGTAAAAAAGTTACATTTGTCAGCAGAAACTACAGATTTGGTAAATGCTGTAATCATTCAAGATTACAAGGAAACTCACATATTTTCGCACATACATACATATATCACTGCACACACAATAACTGTGGAAGCCATGCAAGATTCATTTTTGGAATTAGTCTTTTAGTCATTATTTTAGAATGAGTCAGTTCTAGAAGTTAGTGTTAAAGATGATTTATTTTTCAAGAAATATAGATGGATGTATAGATAGATGGATAGATGCATAGATGGATAGATAAGTAGCTAGAGAGAGATAGAGATAGATAGATAGATAGGTAGGTATACTGGTATCTACTTCTCAAGGTACTTGTGAAGATCAAATGAGATAACATCTATAATGCACTTAATAAAGTGCTTTGCAAATATTAATTAGTTGCTACATGAATGCTAGTTGCTGTTGCTGCTACTGCTGCTGCTATTATCATGGTATCTTGAGTATCTCCACACCATCAAGACAAAGAAAGCAGACAGTATCACTCCAACACCCAGGTCATGCTGCCTTTCTGTAACAAAGGGTCATATGATTTCTTGCTGAAAAGACAGTGCTTATATGTACTGTTCTACTGAATCTCAGAGAGTTTGAGTTTCTTGCCCAAGGTCAATAGATGGTGAGTGGTAGAGCTTTCTGATTCTCAATCCAGAGGTTTTCTACCATACCAGACTTTATCCCTTCTGGATATGTCCTTGATTTTAATCTGATTTCAGCTGTGTAAAAATGTTTTGTAAGTTGGTGGAAGAGATGTAATGTGATACAACCTGTGCCCTGTACTTCCTTTAGGAATTACCCTGTGTACGAAAGTACATAGATCAATCCAAGGGCATACCAATAAGGCCATTTTCATGGACAAATAGATAGTAACTAGTCCTGTAAATCCACTCAACACTACAGGGAAGATGACAACCATTATACATTTACAGAAGGCTGTTCTCAATTTTTTTCTAGAAACTCACACAGTGCAGACTAAATTCTCTACAGATCTTCATACCAAATCCTATCATTTGTTTATTTCCTAAACAGTTAGCTATTTACCTTGGCATTCCATGGGAAAGATATTCATTGTGTTTAATTGGCAAACATTTAATAAGAAGATCCATTCCTTTCTGGCTCCCTCTCAAATTAATTAAACTGCTTTTAAAATTTTTAAAAATTGCTCCTACTCAACCTGAGTTAAGTGACAAATACGTCCTGTTCCTTTCACCTTGTAAATTCTATTCTTTTGGAACAATTCATCTAATTCTTCCACTTTCTATACCTTCTCTTATTCTGTGGTTAATAGAAAGAAGACCTCCTAGCTCAGTCTCATTATATTATTTGTATGATTATATAAATTATAAATGTTTTAATATTTGGAATTACTTGAAATTCATTCTGCCACACTAAGCTAACTATATTGTAAATTCTATAACAAAACTTTTCATGCTGCTTAATGTTCCCCCCTTTCTTCCAGGTTGCAGAAAATACAGGATTTGCACCCTCAGAGTAGAAGTTTCAAAAAAATCTAATACCTATTGTATGTGATTCAGTTTTGTGTCTTTACTAAATAAAAAAAAACAAAGAGGAAAACAAGATGAAACATTATTTCAAGTAAGAGGATAGGGAATAGTGGAAGCCCAAAAATGTGCACATACATACCCTTTACTTGTCACGTATTTAAAGTTACAGTCTTAGAACTAAAAAGAAAAGAGGTGTTTTAAAGACACCACACATCATCACCACATTTTAATTAATGGCAAGTTAACTCGGTATGACCTACATCTGAATTTTCACACATAAGAGATCTGAGATGTTTTTTCTGTCTAAAGATCTTTATTATGCTTTTAAAATTTATCTATTGATATGAGCAACTAAATAAAATAGACCTCTTCTCTTTCATCTTTTCCTCATCATAAATATTTTGAAAGATTATACATGATTGAGTTGCTTTTTACATCAATTTTTTGAGCCCAAGTGAAAATGTAAATGATCCTGTTCCCTCAACTTTGACTCTGTTGGGGAAGTCAACTTCAATCCTGACCTAAATTAACTTGCATAGTTCTTACCAGTCCATTTTAACATAGTTCATCTGAAATCAAGACTCCTTAGGTTCATATTTTCTTATGCTTAAATATTGATTTCAAAATTATTTAGAAAAATGAGAGAAATAAAGTCTTATTGAACTTTGTGAAATTGAGTGTGCCACTGGGTAGATTTTTATTGATTATAACCTGTGAGAAATGTCAGTTCACAGAACGAAAATCAGGGCAGTGTCTCAGTTGATATTTGAAAATGCAATCAATGACAACAGAGTTATCACCTGTTTAGGATGATTGAACTTTGGTTTCTGTTGGTAGTGATCCATGCTGCCATTGTTTGTTTTAAAAGAGATCTAATATGAACTTAACTTTCTCTGTTGCATTAAAACCAAGCAAGGGTACTATTGATTTCCAATTCAGAGTGTTCTAACTAGGGATTATGTATACATACACATACACACAGAGAAAATATTCAATTCTAGCACCAGAGGAAAAAAAGAGCCATCAAGCAACGGTGCCATCCTTTTAAACTAAAATGTCACTAGTAGAAATTGGGGAGATGGCGACAGTAACCAAACACAAAACAACTTATATAGAATAAAAAAAATTAACAAATGACTTTAGAGATCAACTACTCCAACACCTTCATTTTTTAATGAAGAAAGTTCACTTATTGAACTTAAAGAGTCAATAAGTTAGAATAGATACTGCAAACTACATGAGTAAACTTATCCTGTCAAAAAATATTTTCTGTCTTTGTGATCATATGCAATTCACAAAGCCACTGCAGAACAGTTTAGTCTTGGGGGGAAAAATTCAACTATAATTCAATTGACCTATGTACCTCCCAAAATTAGGAATGATGATGTTCTGTTTTTGATAAAATACAATATAACACAAAGTGAAGGGTTGAGGAAGAAAAGTTTCCAGAAACCTAGTGATACCTACCAAACTCTTTACTTTTTATTTTTAAAACATGGTCTCCATTTTATGAGTCATCACACCAATTATTATATTTTCAAGAATAAATCTAAATCCTTTTTTATTTGTGAAGAAATGAAATCACTTTATTACATTAAGGTTCATGTATCATGTACTTTATCATATTTGTTCTCTATTCATTCAGTAAATATCACAATTTCAAAACATTTGGGATATGCATAGGACTTTGATCAGTCTTATATATCATTCTTATGTATCTTGTCGTTATAGAATGATTTTGAGTACAACCTTGAAAAACAAATATAAAATAACAACATTAACAATTTGATTTACTCTATATAGTGACTATAAATATAAATGTATAGTAGTAATATACCTAGAATATGCAGATTTTCATAATCCATGTCATGCGCAACTGCCTCCTTAAAGAATTTAATCTCTCAGCTCACTGAAAACCAGATGCATTCTTTACTCTTATTTTAACTTTAGAACCACTATTTTAATCCTCAGTGGGTCACTGCCTACTTTACTGCCATAGGACTCTATAGCAGGAACTAAGTAAATACTGATTTAATAAAGGAGAGGCAGTGTGCTGTAGGGGATTAAGGTCTAACCTAAGAGTCAGGAAGGTCTAGTTGGAGTTCTGCCTCTTCAACATATTTTCTGGGTGACCCTGGGAAAGTTATTTAACCTCTCCATGCACCAGCCAATTCTTTAAGACTATTAACTGCACAGCAGTTCTTGATCTTCTTTAGTAGAAAGCATTTACTCACTAGGGAACTCTGTAATCCAATGAAATCAGAGGTTTGGATTTAAAACATAATAATGGCCTGTGGCACATTTCTTTTAGTTAGGTTTTCTAACATGACTATACACATGCAAGTACATATATACACACACATATATGCATGCATATGTATACATATATTAAGCACATGTGTGTATATACATATATGTATATATACACTATATATGTATAGCTGAAAGTGTGAGCATGTAGATGTACACACATAGATAGATATACAATTTATTCATACATACATAATTATATACACATAAATATGCATACTTTCTCTATAACCCATTCCTCTCTCATTTTTTTTCCAATCCACATAGTTCTCCAACTTTCCAAGAAAGAAACTTCACTGTCTCCTCCATCACATTATCTCAGTTATTTTTCAGTGGGCCCAATTTGAGAGTTCAGTGCATCTGTTGAACTGAGTTTGGGGATCATCACACTATAATTCTGCAAATTAATATATGTTGTGGAATATGCCTTTTGTTTATAACTCATTCAAAAGAACATGTTAAAAACAACTATATGGTATTGACCTATTTCTTCTGCACACACACACACACACACACACACACACATACATACACACAATCTCACATATACATAGCCCACAAACACTTATACCTGTCGTATTTTAACTGTTTAGCAATAGTGATAAGTGGGATAACTTGCCTGAGTTAGAAGAAACATAATTTGGTCAGTACAAACATTCTTAATGGTATTGGATTCAAAGTAAAAGAAACTAGATTGAAAAGCCAAACTGGCACTTATTTCTGTGACCATGGACAAATCATTTTCCAATCCTTACCATGTTTTCTGATACGTACCATGATGAATTTCGACTAAATAACTTCTAACATTAATTTCTAGATTCATTTGTAATAGGTCTTGATGATATTGGCAGGTGAATTTGATATGAGGGTGTGATGTCATGGATAGAGAGCTACCCTTGAAATTTGGAAGATTCAGTTTCATGACCTGTCTCTGACACATATTACCTGACTGACCCATGGGCGAGTCACTTAAAACTCAAACGAAAAAGTTGCATTGGAGTGTCCAGACTCCATCAGTGGAAGATTTTACTGGGAGTTTTCCAAAGTGAAGAAATTCCAGATCTTCCTATTCCCCCATTAAAAAGTATGTGTGTGGAAGAGAGAGTGAAATGGGTCAGAGAACTGCTAAACTGATGCATATTAAAGTCCTAGGAATAAACAAGGCAAAGCTTGTAAAGTCAATGCATTTTCAGAATCCTGGTTCTGCTTTGCCCATGTAAAATCTTGAACTTAAGTGAAAGAAGTAAAAAACCCTGACTATTCCAGTAGTGGGATAGAACAGTTTCCTCAGACATGAAAAAAAAAAACCACAAATAAAAATCTCATTTGTTTGTTTTTCATTTGTGGCTTGAAAGAACAAGGAACAGGGATATTGCCTTGAGGAATGTAGAGAAAAAAATATCCTTGTTGGTTTGCACATTAGTGCTTTGCTTTTCCCTAGATGGCTCTAGGCTGAGACGCTTTGTGCTTCATTTTGAGTAAGCACATACCTATACATGTCAAAGAGTCTGATAGCAGTGTTATAGCAAAACAGAAGGCAGGTAATTATTAGATGTTGTAAGACTGTGAGCTTAAGAGTTGGCAGAGAAAACCATCTGGAGCTTATATGTTCTCCACAAGACCCAAACAGGCCATTCTGGGATGACTCTGAGTACAGTAAAGGATCAAGGAGAAATGCAGGAAAGATCTGCGTTTTCCTGTTCAAGGACAATAAAGGACAATGATGCCCAGGCACCACTCCAAGCACAAGCAGAATTTTAGCTAAATGTGTAATGGTGATTAGTACTTTGGGGAGTGAATAGTACAGATGCCTTCTTAATAAATCCAGAAACCTGACAGGAGAAAATGGTGATTTGGAATATTTGGCCTGGGAAAAGATCAATTTAATTGGTAGCTTAGACATGGTGGGGACCTGAAAAATAACTGGGTTATAATGATTCCTGTCAACCAAATTCCTACCAAAAGAACAGGTCAAACACAGGAGCTGAGAGAGAATTGCTTTTGTACATGAAGACAACTGCTGAGACCAACATTTCAAAATAGAGTTGACCACAGGATGGTGACTCCTGAAGCCAGGCCTTTCTTATTGCCGTAACACACACACACACACACACACACACACACACACACACACACACACACCACTGGTTTGACAAACAATGAAATTTCTCATGATGAGGGCTTTTGTCAGTTGTTGCAGCAAATTCGTCTCACAACTGAAAAGTTTCAGAGAAAAAGGCAAAGTTACTCTCCAGTTTTTACAAAGAAGTTCGAAAGGCAAGGATGTGGCCAAGGCAAATAAATTACCCCATACTCTCCTAAGCATTTTTTTTTACTTAGTATAATCGAAAGGGATTATGGACTGTGCAGTACTTTCACTTTAAGTTCCATCTTAAGATACAATGGTATGCTCAAACAAGCTTAATAGGCAACTAACATATTTAACAATACAAACAGTGACAGCAAGTATATATATATATATATATATATATATATATATATATATATATATATATAATCTAATAGACAATAGTAAAGACAACAGAAAAAGAGAAGAAAGACATCACCAGTCAATTCTAAACTCTATCACTTTGGCAACCAGAGAAGTTGAAAGCAAGGATCAGTTAGTAAAGGTCCTGAGTGAGAGAATCAACAGAAGCAGGTGTCCCAGTTTCTGAAGCAAAAACCTCCAAAGATCCTTCTCCCACTCAGTCCCTTTATACATGTAGCTTCAGGGAAAAGACGATCCTTAGAGCAGAGAGATCAAAGAAAGGGAACCTTGGCTGAAGTTCCAGTTCTCTGCCTTCATCTATGTGCCCTAGGATGGGCCAGATCCCTGAACACAGACAACTCCTCCCTTAAGGAGTTTCATGACTCTATAGATGAGTCTTCACCTCAGTTACCTAGTGACGTAGAAAGTGCCACTTTCTATGAAACTCCTAGTTATGCATATCAACTTGAAGTTACATTCCTTGTATCAGGAAATGTGGCATTCTTGCAATGGAGTGGCAAGAATCTCCTCAGTTTCCCCACACTTAGATTTCTAAATGGACTCATTTTTTATAAAAAAAAAAAAAAAGGTAGTGAATTATGTTTTAAAAAATCCCTCCTCTAGAGAAAAAGAAGGAGCTTATAATTTTCTTTTGATAGTGAAAGCAATACTATTTGGCAACAACCTGGAAATCATTTTGGGCATTATGTAGTTTTAAGGAGGAGTGAGAGGGGGAAGGAAAATAAAGCACTTGGGGAATAAAGGGGCTTCAATGGATTGAACGTAAGAATTACAGGTGAACAAAGGAACATGTGTAAATTAACAGCTATTCTATAAAGCCATGGTGTGTCTTTATTGTATTAGTAACATTTTTCCCTGTTTTCACATATCTTTGTACTCTCTACTAGAGACTGCTATTGCAGATCCTCTTCTTTGCTGTTTCTTTTTAACCTAATTTATGATTTCAGGAGCTAATGTCACTTTGGTTCCTCAGATTTGGACCTGAGCTGGAATGCAATACTTCAATCAGTTATAAGGAACCTTGTGGTCTGGTCACGACAAATGGAAACAACAAGCCTGTATGATATTTCCTTATCCTTGTGCCCTCTAACAGTTTTGTTGAGGCAGATGGAGATTCTGGTTATGAATGGGACATGTAAAACTCGGGTCCTAGTCTCTGTGTTCTTCCTTTACTCATAGCCCAGGTGGGATTGTGGTGATCTCCAAGCTATCTCAAGTAGCCAGAGATGATCCTCTTTCATCTTTGAATTATGAATGGAAAGGGGAAATCCCCCTTCCCTTTTTGAATCCTCCTTTGTTCCCAAATGCAGTAGATAGGGAATTGCTAGTCTTGAACAGGTTGGAGAGTCAGGGCCAGAGGTTTCTTAGATGTGGACCCATAGCAGGGCTTCTATTCTCTATAAGTTGTCTTATTCCACAATTTAAAATGAGTCTGCCATGAGGAAAATGGAAGTACTTTCAGGTACTTATTCAAATCTCTATTCTTATAATGTAAGTGTGATCATTTGTTGCTGCAGTGTTTCTATTTTTTGAGGAGTAATTACCTAATTGTTGTCCTTTATTCATCTCTAGTAGTACATCCTCTGATTCATTTGTCATAGCTCTCCATTATTTCTTAGGAAATTCTAGAGGAAGCTTTAACTGAAAGGAATATTTTGTTCACAGGTGTTCATCTGAGTCCCGTATTATGCTTTCCATTCATTTACTCTTGTCTTCCTCCAAGAGATTTCTTTATATTTCCTTTGTATGTGTTTTGCATTTATTTTTTGTAATCACAATTGTGTATATGTTATTTTCTCCAATACAACGTAGGTTCCCTAATGGGAAGGTTTTTGCCTTTGTATTCCTCTCACCTAACATATTACCTGGAACACAGAAGCTACATAATAAATCCTTGTTGAATGAAGGAAACAAAATATCAATAAAGAAATCTAAATAATAAGTTGGTATTGGCGAAGGAACTGCTTTATAGATATTTGTTGAAAATGTACATATAAGTATTTCATTTGTTATTTTGCTAGGAAAAGAGTACATCAAATAAAGGCCAGAAAAAATTAGAGGAAAATGGATGATTTAATTTGAATTGCTTGTAAAGTAACAGCAATAGGGAAAAGAGAGAGGAAATCCCAGACATATGTGCTAAAATACATAGCAAAAAGAAGCCAAAGAATGAATTTATGAAGAGTATCAATCAACAAGTTAAGTAATTTGAAGGAGAAACTGACCACAAAGGAAGAAAATGTATATTATGGACTCATGTCTCTAAAATGATGAGCATAAAATGATGATAATTTCACAATATTGCAATGTATTCAGAAGTTTAGTGACAAAATGTCAAAGGAAGTATATGAATTGTTCATTGTTCAGATGAAACATGTTAGATAAAAGTAGTGGCACAGTGACACTGAATGTCAAGAAGGCAACTCATTAAAATTTATATTTGAATGAGGAAGTATATAGAGAACAACTGAATGAGGGCGAAGGGAGAGATAAGGTGGAAGTACACTACAAATCACTTAATCATAAGGAGGAATTGGATAAAAAAAAGATCTTGCTACAGTTACAAAAAGATTTCTGCTCAGTAACACAGAGATTATATGTAGATGTGATGGAGTTATTTATGTAAATAGATACATTCTAAACTCTTTGAGAGCATTGATTGTTTTATTGCTTCTTTTTGTAGCCCCAGAGTATAGCAGTCTATGGCATATAGTGATTCTTAATAAATATTTGTTGACTGAACTCTCTGGATCTGATTTTTAAGACATCTATTTGTATGTTATATATGTATAAATGTATATAGATTGTAGCATAGCACTTTATTATTTTTTCATCGTATGCTTCTGCTTATGTGAAAGATAATTGAGTTTAAATGGAATGAAAGCATTATTAAGATGTATAACAGAACAGATGATCAGAGACTGGTCATTAAGGAACCAACAGTAGTCTATTGAACATATGTAGGAGTGATGCAGGGTATTGTCAGAGACCTGACAATATTTTAAGCAAGAACTTGAAAGAAGGCATAGATAGAATACTTATAAAAAATTGAAAATGAATAAACATTTTAGAGAGATAAGAAAGAAAATTGATTACTTAATTAAGATTCCATAATCTGCAATATGTTAAAGCAATTGGATACTTCTATTAAGAAAATATGTTTAGTGATAAATATAAAATTATGCATTTGGATTTTAAAGGCAACTTAAGAAGTATAAGAAGGAGATGTGACTAAAAAGTAATTCTTGTGAAAACAGCAGAATTTTAAAGGATAGTGAGGTCACAGTGACATAGCATTTAAAATTTCTAACATTATTACAGTATTCATCATGAAAGGAATGTTATACAGAAGAAATCTTCTGTATATTAATATTCTGTATATTAATCTTCTTTGACTTCTGCTCTAATCAAACTACATCTATAGTACTGTGCTCAGTACTGGGCAACACCTCCTACAATTCCAGTTATTTCATAAAGTTTATTGATAAAATAGAGACTGCAGAAAAGAAATGCAGTGAGGGCAGGAATGGAAACAAGGTCAAGACCTGTAATTTCATTGGTTAAAGGAACTCCCAAATAAGGAAACTACCTCTATTGATGGACTTATCACCTTCTTTGCAGTCTATAGTCTTTGAAAGCAGTCTAGAGTACTGAGCGGTTAGGGGACTTTCCTAAAATTATGTAGCCAGTATGTGTCAGAAATGAGACCTGATCTTATGTCTGCTTGGATTTAAGGATGACTACTACTCCATACTACCTCCTGAAGGCAGTCAATATCATATTGTTGGAGTAAAGGTTGAAGAAACTATGTTTGTAATGGGGAAGAAAGATACAAGAATAACAACTTCGTCTACAACTATTTAAACTGGCTGATGACTTGCACAGCCCTCCCTCATTTAAAAACAAAGTCAAGTGCAAGTCATGTTATTATTTCTCTGATGGAATAGTCTTCTTCGGATCGAAGGATGAACACACACAAACTGACACATATAATATATATGGAAGAAGAAAAGAGATCTCCTTTACTTTTCTGAAGTAGAAGATAATTAGGCCAATAAAGAGAAATTATATGTAGAATATTTAAGTATACTTGAGCAAAAATATTTCCTAATGAGTACAACCATCCAAAAGTAAAATGAATTAAGTTGGGAACTTATGCATACACACACACACACACACACACACACACACATATACGTATACACATATATGTATACATACATATATATATATATATATATACATACATATGTAGGTATGTAAGTATGTATGCGTATATATATGGAGAGACAGAGAGGGAGAGAGAGAGAGAAAGAGAGAGAGAGAGAGAGGGAGAGAGGGAGAGAGAGACAGAGAGTAGTTTTTGGAATAGGTGACCTCTGAAATTCCTTTCAGTGCTAGGATTGTACAACTCTTTGATTCTATTAAAATATATCGGAATCACAGACTTTCAGATTGCACCTAACACAAATTCCCCAACTCTAGCTAGAATGGAGGCTGTTCCTTAACTATAGCAAAGTGGTTAATGATAAACACTATTATTCAAAATGTGGTCAAGAAAGTTCATGATCAAACTTGTTAGTACTGTCCATTGTCTAATTCCCTTCTTTTTTTAAGAAAATCTTTCCGATACATAGTCTAAATCATTGCCATTGAAGGTGAAATCTACTTCACCTTGGTCTGTGTTCTTTTATTAATATCATTACATGACACTTCAATCTTCTATTCTCTAGTAAAATCCTTTTCTCTGAATAAAGCAAATCTATTTTTATCTTTCATTTCTGTCTTGACTAGAAAGATACATACATTTTAAAAAGGCTTTACAGCTAGAAACATTGTTCTTCAAAGGGTATAATGGCTTATTAAAATTTTTAGACCAACGAGGATTTAAAATCCTTTTGTCCCTAAGAATTATGTTCTACCCAAGAGGATCTAATCCTTTCATAATCTCATTTTTTTAGATATAACACAACTATTGCACCAATGGATGAAAATACATCCTAGTTTCTAATATTATATTTTTCATAGCAGTGATTTGTTCTTATGTTATAAAAAGTCTTGTAAAAAATGTATAATGACAAGTTGATTGTACTCCTCACTGAATTATTTTATTCATAAATAATTTTAATATTCGCATAAATCTGATCTTATTTTCTTTAATCTATACAATATTTTTCTAATATGAAAGAAGTATAGAAGAAAACTTTAAATAACACAAAAATTTTAGGCATCATAAAATTTGAAAATAAAAGTGTCAGTAGCCATAATGGTATGATATACGAAATAAGATAAGTAAAATAACTCATGTAGAAAGGAGGAGATAGCATCCAGAGTTTTGGAACCATTTAATTACAAAAGTTCAATTTTATTTATGTATTAATTTATACATCACAAAGGGAACATTTTTTCTCATGTCTTAGATGTTTGATTCAATAAAAATGATGGTATAATAAAATGACCACTGACTGAAGTCTGAAGACATTAGTTGTGGTTAGATTGGAGAATAAGTAATATTGTAATACTATTGATATTGTAAGCTTTTGCATTATCTTTGGCATGAATTTCCTTTTTAACTTACAATGATGACATCATGAAAACATAGATTTAGAGCTGAATGGGACTTTAGAGGACATCAAGTCCAACTTCCACACTCTACAGAGAGAAATATTTTTAAAAAGTGAAGTTTGAAGTCAATTTGATAGAAGGTCCCAAGAGATAGAGTGACTTTCTCTAAGTGACACACCTGGTAAGAGTCAGCAGCAGGGTCACACAAACCCTGGTCTTTCAATCTCCACTTCCAGCAGTCTAACCACCCTCCCATGTTGCTTTCCTTTTAAACAAAAGGAAACAAACTCATTCAAAATTCTTCCCTGATGTTCCCTTGGGTTGTTCCTTTTGAATAAGTGTACACAAGATGATTTTCAAGCAAATGTTTGATGATAAAAGTGGGGAAGAATATTTCTTCCTCAGCAGGAGTATTCCAAAACATTTCATCAAACTATACTACTCTATGCAGAAGAGAAAAGCAAGATTCTTACTTGCTCTTTGAATATTTTCCATGGTTTGAAAAGTACTTGATTTTGTAGATTGGAAATTTTTCTGGACTGGACCTTACTCAGATCAGTTCCCTGGTAATATAGGTTCAATATTGAACCAAAAAGAGAAAATTCCTACTACACATATATTCATGAAACTTTTGTGTTATTCTTACTTTTCATTTTTTATTCTTGAAGAGCTCCAATAACATTATGAATTGGTTTATGCCTTATTTGGATTGGAGTGAGGAAAAGTTGCACTAAGTCATCAACCTCACTCTCTCTTCTAGAGTCACCAAAGTACAGTAACAGGACAAAATTCAAGACAAATCACTATGGCCTAGGATAAAGTAGATGACCATGGCATTATTCAATGCCTGATCTAACTTTAAGTGCTCCAACTTTATGGCTATTTGCAAAACAAAATGTTCTTATCTACCCATTCCACTTCACATTCTTGGGGTAGACATCCCCGTAGTTCATCAGTGGGTTTAAGGTTCTTTCTGTTAAATTCAACCTGTTTTAGCCTTTCTGGCAAGGTGGTTTTGCTGGAGTATGGCAAGTCTGCTTACTACAGCTTATTGGAACCAAAGGTGAGAGTTGGGTGATAAATAGATATCTAAGGTACAAGGTTATCACTGAAAAGGGTTTTACAAGTCCTCATATCAGAGATGCTACTATTTCCTGACCATGAAATATACTTACAAAACATTTAGATATGATGTGAGTATTTGCATAGTAAAAAAAATTGGGCAGGGAAAGAGTTTGCAGTAGACATGATTTCACTTGTTCTGCAATAATTATTTTGAGCCAATGAGAATTTAAATGACCTGTCCAAGGTCACAGAGGTTCTCTAGCCATTATATAGCACTGTATTGCATTAATCCAATTCCTGCTCCCCACTTAATTATTATTAGGGGGAGCAGTATGGGATGTTTCAAAGACCACTAGATTGGAAACCAGGGAAAATTATTTCCAGTCCTGAATTTTTCATGAAACGTGCGAAAATAAATTAAACTTTGTATTTCTATCTTATCTATTTCTCCTATAATTTTAATATCTTTTATTTTTTAAGACTTATCTTGGGATCGTGTATTTGATATTTTTATTTTTAAATATATATTCAACTCATTGACAACTTCTTATTATTTTGTTTGATGTATATTTGAAGTATACGATTTTTCTACCGAGGACTACTTTGGATACATACCCAAAATTTTGGTATGTTGTTTCATCATTATAATTTTCTCTTGCATAATTATTATTTCTTTACTTTGTTGGACTCTCTTGTTTATATCATGAGGGGGGCAGAGTGAGTACATTAGTGCTTAGAATTAACTTTCTCTTTTATTAGTTCATGAAGAAGTTACACTGTTAGTGTTCTTGATGTCTTAGTCCATGGAATCAACTCCAACTACTTCCATATCCAATGGAAAGTGTGTCATTCCCTCCTTAAACCAAATCCCAGGAGTGTAAGGTTCACTTATTTCTTTTCGTTTCTCCCCCTCTTCTCCTCCATTATGAAAGCTCTTTCTTCTGTCTTTTATGTGAAATGATTTTATGTGGATCCCAGACCACTGACTCAAATGAAAATCGGAGACTTCTCAAGGTAGAAGCAAGGCAGCAAGATTTTATTATGATATTGGGGAAAAGGGCATCCCATCTCTGACAAGTAATCAGGAGAGTGAGGCAATTACAAAAGGCAAAAATAGAGATTATATAGCCCTAATGCAGATTCCCTCCCCTGCCACCCTGCTGGCCTTTTGCCCTCATTGGCTGGGAGGCAGGTTCACAATCTAAACGCAATAGTCCACCCTGTGAATAGGGGACATGATAGCAATGGAATAACCAATAGACATTATGTTGATGTGGCAACCCAAGGTGGGGTTGTGTTATGCTGATATGGAAACTCAAGGGGAGTAGTTTAAGTTTTGTATTCCCAAAAGTCACATGATTTCTGGGAAACCAAAACTTAGGCCTAACCATCTACTAGCACTGAGAAGTCTTCACTAACTTCATTCCATTCAGTTTGTTACATTCTATTTCTCCCTTTCTCTTACAAATAGTGCATTTCACTCAAGAGTTAGTTTGATTTTTAGGTATTCTCCCTTCAACCTATACTCTCTCTCTCTCTTTCTCTCTCCATATACAAATATACACACATACATATACATATATATACAAAAACACATACATGCATACACCCATGTACATCTACACACCTACACATAAATAATGTACACATATATACATACATACTCATATACACCTATATACACACACACACATATATATATAATATACACATATATATTTAAATATATATGCGTGTATATGTATGCATGCATGCATGCGTGTATGAATGTATATATTCCCTGTAATGACCCTAAAAATGAAAAAGGTCTCATGAGTTACAAATAACCTTTCCATATAGGAACGTAAACACTTCAACTTTAACAGAGTTCTTGAAGACTTCTCTTTATTGTTTACTCTTTAATGTTTCTTTTTATTCTTGTATTTGAAAATCAAATTTTCTATTCATCTCTAGTATTTTTCAATAAGAATCCTTGGGAGTCCCCTATTTCTTTGAAATTCCATTTCCCCCCTTAAGTATTATACTCAGTTTTTCTGGGCAGGTGATTTTTGGTTTTAATCCTATATCCTTTGACCTCTGGAAAATATTTCAAGTCCTTCAATCCCTCAGTGTAGCAGCTGCTAACTCCTGTGTTATCCTGATTATATTTCCACAGTGCTTGAATTGTTTGTTTCTGATTGCTTGAAATATTTTGTCCTCGACCTGGGAATACTGGAATTTGACTAAATATTCCTAGGAGTTTTCCTTTTGAGACATATTTCAGGAGGTGATGGGTTGGTCTGAGACTACTGCATACTTTCTTTTTGGAGGTTTTGGTTGTAGAAGCTGTGACTTTGATCCCTTTCTCTGATTATGTGCCTTGTTCTTCCTCATCTGAAAGGATGGACAAAAGCACCTTTTCACCAAGAACGTAACTTTCTATAGTCTTGTTTTTCCCCTTTTTTGAACATTTTCCCTGCCAGTTACTTGATTTTGGAGTCCTTTGTCAATAAGTTGAGGGTATACTACCTTAGGCCTCAGAGGTTTTATGCAGCTGTTCTCTGAGATATCTCTAGGGATAAGTTCTCAGTTCCTCCAAAATGGTAAAATCAAGTGAGAGGAGTTTACCCCTCTCTTGGCCTGTACTCTGGTCTGGGAGCAACCATAAACACTCTTTTCTGCCCTGGAACTTTGAGTAAGGTTTCCTCTCCACAGTCACCACCAGTTCTACCATGCCAGGAATCGTCCTCATCCAAGGACCACCCAGGACTGCGACACAGATCAGTCACACAATTCCCCCAGAGTCTAGGCCAAGGGTTTTGAAAGTAGACCCTGTTGCCTGAGTGGCTACTGCTGCCCTACAGCAGAACTGGGCCAGAACTGGGGTCAGACCACGCTCCCCAATCACCTAGGTGAAAGAGCATGCTTACTGTCTTGTGAAGTTGTCTTTGGTGTTTGTGGGTCGAGAAATCTGGGAATTCAAGCAACTACCCATGATTCTGCACCCTGAAGCCTGCTCCAGTCTTGTCTGTGTCTTGTGACCCATACTGAGCTGCACTCTGCTCTGAACCTAGTGCGATAGACTTTTCCTGTTGGCCTTCTAGGCTGTCTTGGTGGAAACCTCTTTCACCCCTTCATTTTGTGGTATCTGCTGATCTATAATTTCTTTAGAGTCATTTTGTACAGTTATTTTATGGGCTATGGAGAGAGAACTTCTATAGGTCTGCCCCTCTATACAACTTTAAAAAATAAAAGCACCAAAAAAATAAAATTAGTGGAATACAATAAAATAAAAAAAATCTCAAATTGAGGAGCTCAAATGGAAATTTTAGGCAATATAAACTGAAAAAAGAAAAATAACTAATCCTCAAGGAAATACTAAAGAAAAATTTCCATCCCTGATGGATTCATAGGAGAATTCTCTCAAACTTGTGAACACCAGCTTCATAAATTATTCTCAGCAACTGATAAAAGTGATACTTTACTAGACTACATTTGATAAGATAAATAATATGCTAATACCTAAACCATAGGAGAAGAAAGAACAAAAATATCCTATAGACCAATATAATTAATGAACATTGATTGAGGCATGTTAAACTAATACTACCAAAAAAATATTATCAGAGTATGACAATATGTTCACAAAATATGTCATTCATTACAACAAAATGAGATTTAAGGATAGTTCAACATTAGGAAAAATAAATCATTTTTACTAGGAAAAAAGACTATAAAATTTTCATAGATGCATGATTTTAAATCATAAAATTATCATCTAAACACAATCATCACATACAATTAGAATATGCTAGAAACTTTCTCAATAAATATATTGGTAAAACCAGGATGACCATTCTCCCTATTATTATTTCATATTGTTCTAGAAATGCTAATAATAGCAATGGCATGAGAAATAGTAATAGTATTTTTTTAAAGAAAGTAGCAAAAGGCCAACAAGTATAAATTAAATGTCCACTGAAAAGTGCTGTCCTAAATTAAGTGGATGCAAAGATTGTCTCTTGCACCAAAGAACTCACAATCTAATGATGGAGACAAGAAGCAAACAGCTATATACAATCTATAAGGAAAACAAATAGAAAATAGTCAACAGAGGAAAAGTACTATAATTAAGAGAGATAAAAAGAAGATTCATATAGAAGATAGGATTTTCTCTGAGACTGCCAATATTAATTTCTTTTTTATTACTATACTGACTAATGTATAAGAGAGATACATTAAAAACTCAGTAAAGTAACAATGAAATTCATTTGAAGAAAGAAAACATCTGGAAAATTAAAGGAAATAAGGAAAAATTGCAGAAAAGTAGGGTGAATTCCACTCCCAGGAGTCAACCTATACCATAAAGGAGGACTAACCAAAATAATTTGGCATTAGATTATTTTTTTAATTTAGATCAAAGGAGCATATGAAGAATCGGGAAAAAATGAATTTTTAAAACATAATATTTGACAAAACAAAAAACGGAATTTACTTAGGAAAGGACTCCATACTTCATTGACACTGTTAGGAAACTGGAACACAGTCTGGGAAAAATTAGAATTAGAAGAGGCACCCTACCCTATATTCCTCAATAAATCCAAAATCGATAGGTGACATTAATATGAAAAATAAAAAGCAGTATCATATAAAACTTCCACAGTTCTGAATATAAGGTTCATTCTTTATGAAATGAGAGAGAGACAAGTGTAAAAGATAAAATAAATTATTACATGAAATTGAAAAAGTTCTTGCACAAGCAAAATTAAAGCATATAGGATAAGAAAGGCAGTTTTTGAATGCATTATATCAATTTTCTCAAAAAAGTTTTGAGATTCTCAGATATCTAGACAACTAATATTGTAGGAAAAAATGTTCAGGTTTTTGGTCTATCAAAGAATAGATTGTTCCATTGAATTCTGATCTGATAAGACCAACATTATTTTGAATAATATGCTCATTTCCCAGTGTTATATTATATAAAGGACACTAACAAGTGAGAATATATCTGTCAAAAACAACCAGGATAATCAGGAGACTCAAAACCATGTTATATGAAAATTAATTTAAAGGACCTTCAGGTTTTAGACATGAGGAAAATAAAAGGTAGCAGGGAAATTATTTCTGTCTCAAAATATTTGAAGAATTGTCTCATTGGAGGAAAATTAGGTATATTAAGCTTAGACCCAGAATGGAAAAAAAAATATCAGTAGGTGAAAGCTATAAGGAATGAGCTCTACTCTAAGTTTCAATGATTAGACCTAACCTACACGGTGTCTCAAAAGTAGTAATACATTTTAAAACTTTACCTTATAACTTCACTAAGAGTTTTGTTAATACCCTGTATATTAGAATAGGCTGTTTCAGATGGTAGTAATTTTCCTGACACTGAAGACAAGCTACTAAGGTAGATAAAAAAGTAACTTAATAGTTAATTCGACCTTAACAATTCACTTTATAAAAGAAGATACTAAGGCATAGGAGGAAAACAGCTTTCTTAAGGTCAAAGATGTGGTATGTACTAAGGCTATGGTTGGTACCCAACCTACCAATGAATCAAATATTTATCATCTATTTTCTATATGTCAACCAATGTACTAAATACCTCAGACACTTAAAAAAAAACAACAACAAAACAGAGTCATTTCTGAACCCAAGGAGCTTATAATCTAATGGGGGAGCAAATATAAATATATAATATTTATATAAATATATATCTATCTAAATATAAATATATACATTAAAGGAAGACATCTGGTAAATCTTGAAGAGTAGACCTCTGTCTGACTTCAAAACTGTGGTTCTTACTCCTGTGTTTCACATTTTTATCCAGTATACATTTCATGTTCTCAAGGGTCTCTTATTATGCATATATTCATTGACTGGTATCCTTCTTCTTTATGTACTCATTGAAAGTAGAGATGTAGTATTATATTCTCACTTTATTAGAAGTTCTTACTTATTCTGCAGGAACAAAAACACTCATGGCTATATCAGGTATGTTTAATCACAGTTTCCATTTTATATTTTATTGTTGTAATTGTTCAGACATATTTAATCATGTCCGACCCTTTGTGACCTCATTTGGGGTTTTCTTGACAAAGATAACACAATGGTTTGCCATTTCCTCCAACTCATTTTAGAGATGAGGAAACTGAGGCAAATAAGGTTAAGTGACTTATCTAGGATCACTAAGTTAGCAAGTGTTTGAGGTAAGATTTGAACTCATGTCTTTCTAATTTTAGACCCAGTGCTTTACTCTCTATGCCACAGTTTGCAAAATGCTTCCATCACAACTCTGTTTGGTGTATAAAATTTCACTTTTATAGATGATAAAAGTAAGGCTTTGAAAAGTTAGATGACTGACTCAGAGTAGTAAAGTTACCAAGTATTACGTTCAGGACTTAATTCAGTAGTTTTGATTCTACTTTGAGGGCTCTTCTCTATATTTTTCTATACCTCCAGATATTCAAAAGAACTAAATACCTAGAAGAATAATCTGGCAACCAATTTTTAATGAAATCTTTTATTTAGCAGTTAGATGCTTTATTAATTTTTCTACTATTCATTAAAGCATATAGGTCTTTTAATATGCACCTAGGATCATTTGACTGTATTAAATTAATTACACCAAAGACCAATAGTTAGACATTAAATGACAACTGAAGTAATTTTACAGGTTCCAAGTGAGCTTATATTAAAATTCATTCTTTTTCTCTAGAATTTTGAAATTTTGCATTTGCACATAAATGCAAAATATTTAGATATGCAAATTAGGCCCTAGACACCTTTGAATGAATCCAAACTTCATAAAACAAATATACTTAATAATGGGATTTGTTCTGTAGAATGTGGACTCATTCAAAAGGCTGCACCTAAGGGCCTAGGACACATGTGGCCTTGAGGCCATACGTTCCCTGCTCCTGATTCTAGGCACTGGTGATATAAGCAGAAAGAATGAAATAAAACTTACAGGGAGTTTTTTTGTTTTATGATCAAGGCAATTACTCACACACATAGTTGTCCTTCAACTTCGAAGAAGACCAAAATGAAATCACCACTCTAAAGTGAAATTTCAGTATGTCTGACTGTGGTTGATCAGGCCAATATGAGTTCGATATGCTCAGCCACAGGTTGGGCACAGATAGTCTGTGTGAGTATTTGAAGTGAATATCCCAAATTTGTGCATCCTGTGTGTACTTTGTGCTGTCTCAATTTTGCTTTCCATCTTTTCTTATGTGGGTAAGCCATTCTGAGTGGTCCTGTGCCAGTGTCTCCCATGTTGCCCAGTCAAATCTAAAGTTCTTGAGAGAGACGTTGAGAGGGTCTTTGTATTATTTCTTCTGGCCACCATGTGATTTTTTGCCCCATGCAAGTTCTCCATAAAATAGTCTTTTGGGCAAGCATACATTTGACATTCAAACAACAAGGCCAGTGCATGAGAGTTGCATTCTCTGAAGCATAGTTTCAATACTTGGAAGTTCAGCTCAAGCCAAGACTTCAGTGTCTGGTACCTTCTCCTGCCAGGTGATCCTCAGGATCTTCCTAAGACAGTTTAAATGGAAACGATTCATTTTCCTGGCATGGCACTTGTAGATTGTCCATGTTGCACAGGCATACAGCAATGATGTCAGCACAATGATTCTGTGGACCTTCAATTTGGTAGTCAGTCTAATACCTCTTCTCTCCCAGACTTTTCTTTGGAGCCTTCCAAACACTGAGTTAGGTCTGGCAATGCCTTCATTAACCTCATTGTCAATGTGTACATCACTGGAAAGTACACTACCAAGGTAAGTGAACTTATCCACAGCATTCAAAACTTCTCCATTTGTTGTAACTGATGGTTCCAGATATGGATAGTGTGGTGGTAACCGATGGAGCACCTGTGTTTTATGGTGTTAATTATTAGGCTAAAATTAGCACAGGCAGCAGAGAATTGATCCACATTTTTTTGCAACTCAGCTTCAGAAGCTGCATTGAGTGTGCAGCCATCTGCAAACAGAAAATCATACACCAACACTTCCTCCACTTTGATCTTGGCTTGGAGCCTTTTCAAATTTGAAGAACTTACCTTCAGTATGGTAATTGACCTTGATGTCATATTCATCTTCATTGAAAGAATTTTTCAACTTGGCTGAAAACATCATACTAAAGAGCATGAGAGTAAGCACACAGCCTTGTTTCATTACATTGGTGACTAGAAAGGCACAAGAGCTTTCTCCATTATCCAGAACTTGGACAAATATGCCATCATGAAACTGACATACAATATTGATGAACTTCTCTGGGTAACCAAATTTTGACATAATTTTCCACAAGCCCTCAAGTCTAATAGTGTCAAAGGCCTTGGTCATATCTACAACCATTGTGGATAGACCCCTGATCTACTCCTGGCATTTCTTCTGGAGTTGTCAGGCAGCAAACACCTTATTGACTCTCCTCAGCCCTTTCTGAAGTCACACTGGCTCTCAGGAATATGTCTATCTTCCAGGTGAAGGATCAACTTATTAAGAAGGCCTCTAGCAAGAATTTTGCCAGCAATGACTAAGAAAGAGATACCCCTGTGACTATCACAGGACGATCTATTCCATTTACCCTTACAAAGATGGACAATGGAGGCATCCTTGAACTCCTGGGGAATAAGCTCCTCTTGCCATATAACCTGGAAAATTTCAGTCAGTTTTTGTATGAGCAATGGTCCCCCTACCTCGTAAATCTCAGCTGAAAAAGAATCAGCACCAGGTGCTTTGTCACATGAAAGGAGATAAGTGGCCCTCAAAACCTCTTCTTCAGTTGGAAGTTCAGTTAAGGACAGATTGACTTCCACCTGAGGCAAATGGTCAATGGCCTCAGCATTGATTGATGATGATCTGTTTTTAAGACTATGGAAGTGTTTATCCCATCTCTCTAGGATCATGTCCTTATCACTAATCAATGTGACTTCATCAACACCGAATAGTTGTGATGCAATATAAGATTTTGGTCCATAAATAGCTTTCAGGGAACCATAGCAATGCTTTCAATTGTTACTATCAGCATAAAACTGAATTTTATAGGCCTTCTTACTGAGCCAGGTATCCTGAATCTCTCTAAACTTTGCTTGTACTTTGTTTTTGATAGAATCAAATGCTGACTTTTTAGAAGTAGATGAACTATGCCACTGGTAAATCCTGTGGAGCTCTTGTTTTTCATTTAGCAGCTTCAGAATTTCTCCATCATTTTCATCAAACCAGTCTTGGTGTTTGCGAGTATTCTGACCCATAAGAGCAAATGCAGTGCTGTACACCAAATCTCTGAGAGCTGCCCACTTCTTTTCTGCTCCACTGTGGCCTGTGTGTTGGCTCAACTTTCCCTCTAAGTCAGCAGCAAATTGTTCATGGTCAGAGAAGAGCTCTAATTTTTTGACATTAATTCTTCTGGTAGTCATTTTGCCTCGGAGGTGGCACTTTTGATGAATGTGAATATTTAGCTTGGAAAGGGTAAGTCTGTCATCAGTCCAGCACTCTGAATCACACATTGCCTTTGTGACTCTCACACCTTGTCTGTCTTGTCTCCTTACAATCACATAATCTATTAGTTGCCAGTGTTTGCTATGAGGGTGCATCCATGAACATTTATTGCATTTAGGTAAAAAAAAGACGGTATTGGTGATGAGAAGGTCATGTGATGCACAAGTCTTCAGCAGTAAATGACTATTGCTGTTGCTGTTTCCAACTCTATTCCTTTCTAGGACTCCCTGCCAAGTCTAGTAGTATGAGCCTACTCTAGCATTAAAGTCACCCAGAATTATAACCTTGTCCTCTTTTGACATATTGATGATAAAGGTCTCTAAGTCTTCATAAAATTTGTTTTTGACTTCATCAAGGTTTCTCATGATGGGAGCATAAACACTGATGATGGCGGCATGACATTTTCCTGTGAGTGGCAAATGCATTGTCATGAGCCTTTCATTCATTCCTTTTGGCAGGCATGCCAGTGTGCTTATTAGATTGGTTTTGATTACAAAGCCCACATCAGCTTCACAGCACACCCCTTCACTGCTCCCACTCTGGAAAAAAGTGTATCCAGTTCTAACTTCAGTAAACCGGTCTTCATTTGCCAACCTTGTTTCACTCAGGGCTGCTATTTGGATATGATGTCTGATGAGTTCTCTTGCAATAAGAGCAGTTTTTCTTTCATGTCTACTGGATTTTGTGTTGTCTATGCACCTGTGCACAGGTTCCATATGCCAATGATCAGTGGAATCATCTTTGCAGATATTTTCATACTTTTTTTTTCTGTTTCAACTGCATAGTGGGATTCCCTGCTTGCTGTGATAAAAAGGCCAGGGTTGAGTAAGCAGGTTATGTTTAGGGCACCTTTTCTAGCCCCCTTCTTCACACCAGGAGGTGAATATTGTGATCTTTGAAAGGCTTCTCAGACAACCAGGGGGCTGCCAAGTCCCACTGCCGCTTCCAGTGAGAAATGACCCTGTGGCCTGGGCCACCTATGTGCAGGGTTATGATCACTTCCAGTGGTATCTGCACTTGCTGCTTCATCACTTGACTATTGCCACAGGACTTTGAGGCATAACAGTGAAATGGTATAGGTGATGTCATTTGATTCATGCATAAATTGGATTTAAGTGAAGCAGAGTTGCAGGAAGTTGTCAGTCTCACTCCCTCCTCCAGATTCATCATAGCCTAATGGAAGGACAGAGTCAAGATGACTGGCAGTGACTCAGGATGCAGTGGATAACCTTGGTGTCTTCAGTGTCTAACTAAGCTCTAAGCACCCACATTGCCTGCTTCATCTGCCTTCGTGGTCATTGGAACAAATTGTTCTCATCTGCCCATTCCATCAGATGAGGTCTTCACATGCTTGGGGTAGACACTTCCCCTAATTCACCAATCGATTTGAAAACCTTTGGTTAGCCTCAACCTGGTTTGGCCTGTCTACTGAAAAGGTTAACCAGGGTGTAGCTGCTGCTCTTGATGCAGGTTCTTGGAACCACAGGTGAGAATTAGGTGGAACAGGTGGATAACAAAAGTAGAAAGAGTCCCGAAAGTTACTTGGCAGTCATCACACCAAAGGTAATTTTACTGTTCCTTCCTGAACAAACCCTACACCCCACCATACACACATACACAAAGATAGAGGATACACACACACACACACACACACACACACACACACACACACACAAACACACCCACTAATGCAGAATCTTAGGAATATTAGCCCAGGACAGAAGTCCAGTGGAACTGTGCAAGAAAGAGTCACAGAGTCCAAGGTAACTACGGTAGCTGCTCCTGAGATTATAAGCCTGCAGATACAATGTCTGTATGTCACCTACTTAAACCTCGGGAAGCCAAAATGGCAGAATAATTGATAAATGCTCTCCACCTTCCCTTGTTGACCTTGAAAAACCCATAAAATATTTTTCCAGGAAAAAATCCTGGAACAGTGGGATTAGGAGAAGGGGAAAACAGTCTCTTAGACCACAAGGCTAGGAAAATTGCAATGGGGGGGTGCTTTTTGCTTTGGCTAAAGGGGACTAATACAGGACTGAAGATGTCACAGACAACCCTACCTCCATGAACAGAAAGGAGATCCTGAGCCCCCAGGGGGTGGAACCTGCAATCGTCAACACCAGGACCCCAGGTGCGAGTCAGCACCCCAGGGGAATAGGGAAGACACTAGTGCAAACAGGATTCGCTAATCACAGAGCCTGCCTGTGCTCAGGAGGGGAGACCTCCTGTGGCAAGACCACCCCTCCCCCACATTTAACACAGTTAACTTCAGGGTAACTCCTGGGAAACTCAGAAGGATTTCATCTGGCCTCTGCTTAGGCACATCAACCAGCTCAGGACTAGGTAAGGTACAGGGCTCTAGCTTCCAGATGAAAGAACCAGAGGTCACAATACATAAAACCTCAAGTTCTAAGCAGAAGAACGATGAGACAGAGCTCCCTATGTCCCAGAATCAGAGATACGCTTTAAAAACTAGGAAAGCCAGGAAAACCATGATAATCATGAATAAGAAGCAAAGCAGAAAAGATAAGACCATAGAAGCTTTCTATGGGTACAAAGCATGAATACCAACAAGGTCAGTATTGAGACTGTACTCCCATATGAAACTTAGGAAGGGAGGATGAACTGGCCTCAAGGCCAAAGAGCATTTTGAAAGAACTCAAGAAGGACTTTAAAAGCCAAATTAGAGAAGTTCAAGAAAAATTGGTCAATGATTTTAAAAATATGAAGAAAGAAATCACAGAAGAGTTTAACAAGAAATTGGATTAATCTGAAAGGAAACACAAAACTTAACTGGGAAAATTGGACAAATGGAAAAGGAAGTTAAAAAATTAACTGGAGAAAATAACTCCTTAAAAGGAACAATTGGACAGATGGAAAAGGAGATACAAAAGTTAACTGAAGAAACAGTTTGATAAAAATTAGAATTGGGGAAGTAGAACCTAATGACTCTAAGAGACATCAAGAATCAATCAAACAGAATCAAAAGAAAGAAAAGATAGAAGGAAATGTAAAATATCTAATTGGAAAAACAACTGACCTGGAAAATAGATCCAGGAGAGAAAATCTAAGAAATATTGGTCTACCACAAAGCCATGATGACAAAAATAACCTGGACAATATCTTGCAAGTAATCATCAAGGAAAACTCCCCAGAAGTCCTGGATCCAGAGGCAAAATAGTCATCAAAACAATCCACTCCACCTCCTCCAAGGGATCCCAAAATAAAAACACCATGGAATATGATTACCAAATTCCAGAACTATCAAGTGAGGGAGAAAATACTGCAGACAGTCAGAAAGAAACAATTCAAATATCGAGGAGCTAAAATCAGGATCACCCAGGACCTTTAATCTTCTATATTAAAGGAATATGATATTACATAAGGCAAAGAAGCTGGGACTACAACAAAGGATCAATTACCCAGCAAAACTGGACATAATATTTCAGGCAACGAGGTGGACACTCAGTGAAATAAGGGATTTCCAGACCATCCTGATGAAAAGACCAGAGCTCAAGAGAAAATTCAGTCTTCAAAATAAGTCCTAATAGAGGCACAAAGTGGTAAACAGGGGGAAAAATTTGCTATTCAATATCGGCAAAATATTTACATCCCTATAAGGGAAGATGATATTTGTTAATCTTGAGAATTGCATATTTATTATGATATATAAAATGCATATAGATAGATAGATAGAGGTAGTGGATATAAAGGAAATGATGAGATGAAAAATTTATGATTTGAGGGTGCGAAGGGGCTGTAACAGGAGATAGGAAAAGGAGAATGCAGAAAAGAGATAAACTATATCACAGGAAGAGGCAAAAAAATATATAAAAATAGAGGAAAATAGGGGAAGGAAATCAGCATTGTTTGACATTTATTCTCATCCAAATTCGTTCAAGGAGGAAACAACAAATTCAGTTAAGTGTAGAAATTTAACTAGCTCCACAAGCAATGGGAGGGGAAGGGGAAAGAAAATGGGGGGGACACTAAAAGAGAGGAAAGAACTAGTAAGGGAAAGGGAGAGTAAAAGGGAGGAAGACTGAAAGAATGGAGGGAAGACTGAGGGAGGCAGTAGTAAATAATTAAAACTCTATTGTGGAAGGTAAGGCAAAAGGAAGAACTAAAAGCATAAACAGGGGGAAAGTGGATGGAGGGAAAGACACAGATAATAATCATAACTGTGAATGTGAATTGGATGAACTCTCCCATAAAATGCAGATGAATAGCAGAATGGATTAAAAATCATAATCCAACAATATGTTGTTACAAGAAACACATTTGAAACGAGGTGATATACACAGGGTAAAGGTAAATGGTTGGAGCAGAATATATCGTGCTTCAGCTGATATAAACAAAGTAGGGATAGCAATGCTAGTCTCAGACAAAGCGAAATCAGAAACAGATCTAATCAAGAGAGATAAGGAAGGAAACTATATCCTGCTCAAAAACACCATAGAAAACGAAGCAATATCATTTCTAAACATATATGCTCCAAGTGGTATAGTGTGCAAATTCTTAGAGGAGAACTTAAGGGAGTTACAGGAAGGAAAAGACAGCAAAACCATACTAGTAGGGGACCTCAACCTCCTCCTCTCTGAACTTGATAAATCTAACCTCAAAATAAACAATAAAGAAATTAAGGAAGTGAATAAAACTCTGGATAAGGTAGTTATGATCGATCTCTGGAGAAAGTTGAATGGGGATAGAAAGGAATGTACCTTTTTCTCCGTGGTACATGGTGCATATACAAAAACTGATCATTTACTATGGAATGAAAAGGTCAAAATCCAGGGCAGAAAGACAGAGATAGTTAATTTATCCTTCTCAGATCACAATGCAATAAAAAAAATTATATGTAATAAAAGGCCATGGAAAGATAAACCAAAAACTAATTGGATACTAAATAATCTAATCCTAAAAAGGGAATGGGTTAAACAACAAAGCACAGAAACAATCAACAACTTCATTCAAGAGAATGACAAAATGAGACAACGTACCAAATCTTAAGGGATACTGCAAAAGCAGTTGTTAGGGTAAGTTTTATATTTTTGACTGCCTACATGAATAAAATAGAGAAGGAAAATCAATGAATTGGGCGTGCAGCTGAAAAAGGTAGAAAAAGAATGAATTGAAAATCCCCAAGTAAATACCAATTTGAAATACTGACATCTAAAGGAGATATTAATAAAATTGAAATTAAGAAAACTATTGAACTAATAAATGAAACTAAGAGTTTGTTTTATGAAAAAAACAATAAAATAATAAACCTTTAGTCAATTGATTAAAAAAAAAAAGAAAAAGTAAGCCAAATTATCAACGTCAAAAAGAGAAGGGTGAATTAACCTCCGATGAGGAGGAAATTAAAACAATACTTAGCAATTACTTGGCACAACTATATGGATATAAATTAGACAATCTAAATGATATGGATGATTATTTTAAAAAATATAAATTACTCAAGATTAACAGAAAAAAAGCTGGATACTTTAATACCCTATCTCAGAAAAAGAAATTGAAGAACGTATCAATGAAATCCATAGGTAAAAATCTCCAGGACTAGATGGATTTACAAGTGAATACTATCAAACATTTAAAGAACAGTTAATTCCAATACTATATAGACTATGTGGGAAAACTGGGGAAGGAGTCCTCCCAAATTTTTGTTAAGATAGAAATATGGTTTTGATACCTAAACCAGGAAGAGACAAAACAGAGAAAGAAAATTATAGACCAATTTCTCTAATGAATATAAATGGAAAATTTTTAAATAAGATATTAGCAAAAAAGTACAGCAACTTATTACAAGAATAATACATTGTGATGATGTAGGAATTATACCAGGATTGCAGGACTGGTTCAATATTAGGAAAACTATTGGCATTATTGATTATGTCACCAACACAATTATCAAGAACCACATGATTATCTCAATAGATGCAGAAAAATCTTTTGACAAAATACAGTACTCATTCCTATTAAAAACACTGGAGAACATAGGAATGAATGAAAGCTTTCAAGAAAATAATAAGCAGTATCTACCTAAATCCATCAGTAAGCATTATATACAATGGGGATAAGCTAGATGCATTTCCAATAAGATCAGGAGTGAAACAAGAATGTTCATTATCATTTGTGGTATTCAATGTAGTACTAAAAATGTTAGCTGTAGCAATAAGAGAAGAAAAAAGAAATTGAAGGAATTGAAATAGATAAAGAAGAAACTAAATTATCACTCATTGCAGATGATATGATGATCTATTTAGAGAACTGCAGAGAATCAAATAAAACGCTACTTGAAATAATAAACAACTTTGATAAAGTTGGAGGTTGCAAAATAAACCCACATAAATCATCTATATTTCCATATATTACTAACTAAGCCCAAAAGTATAATATAGAAAGAGGAATGCTATTTAAAGCTCTAGTAGACACTATAAAATATCTGATAGCCTACTTGCCAAAAGAAAGCCAGGGACTATATGAACACAATCACAAAACACTCTTTACACAAATGAAGTCAGATCTGAATAAGTGGAAAAAAAATCAATTGGTCATGGGTAGACATGCCTATAACAAAAATGACAACTTTACCTAACTTAATTTACTTATTCAGTGCCATAGCAATCAAACTACCAGATAATTATTTTCTAGAGCTAGAAAAAATAATGTCAAAATTCAATTGTAAGAACTACAGGTCCAGAATATCAGGGAACTAATGTAAAGAAATTCTAGGGAAGGTGGCCTAGCCCTACCAGATCTCAAATTTTATTATGAAGTAGCAATCACAAAAACCACTTGATATTGACTAAGAAATAGAGGTGTAGACCAGCGGAATAGCTTAGCTACTCTAGACACATTAGTCAATTTATACAACAATCTTCTATTTCCTCAATCCAATGACCCCAGCTTCTGGAATAAGAACTCACTGTTTGACAAAATTTGCTGGGAAAACTGGATAATAGTGTGGCAGAAACTGGGCATAAACTGATGCCTGACACCATATACAAATGTAATGTCCAAATGGATACATGACTGAGGTGTGAAGATTGATAGTATATAGAAATTAAGGGAGCAAGAAAGAGTGCATTTGTCACATTCATAATGAATAGAGAAAGTTTTGACTAAACAAAAAATAAAGAGCCTTATGAGGTGCAAAATGGATAATTTTTATTACATTAAATTGAAAAGATTTTGCACAAACTAACAAAATGCAACTAAGATTAAGAGGGAAACAGAAAACTGGGAACAAATATTTGCAAATAATGTCTGTGATAAAGGTCTCATTTCTAAACCATATAGAGAACTGAGTTAAATTCATAAGAATACAAGTCATTACCCAATTGATAAATGGTCAAAGAATATGAAGAGGCAGTTTTCTGAGGAAGCAATTAAAGCTATCTACTGTCATATGAAAAAATTCTCTTACTCACTGTTGATTAGAGAGATGCAAATCAAAAAAAAATCTGAGGTACCACATTGCATCTATCAGACTGGCAAAATCATAATATTGGACAAGATGTGGGAGAGGTAGAACATTAATTACATAGTTGGTGTAGCTGTGAGCTGATTCAACCTTTTTGGAGAGCAATCTGAACTATGCCCAAAGGACTACAAAAATGTGCATACCTTTTGACACAGCAATATTGTTCTAGGACTGTATATCCTAGAGATCATAAAAAATGTGAAAGAGTTACACATATACAAAAATATTTGTAGCAGCTCTCTTTATGGTGGCCAAAAACTGGAAATTAAGGGGATGATCATAAATTTGTGAATGGCTGGACAAATTGTGGTATATGAATGTAATGGAATACTGTTTTGCTATAAGAAATGATGACGAGGCAGACTTCAGAGACCTGGAAAGACTTTTATGAACTGATGATGAGTGAAAGGAACAGAACCAGGAGAACTTTGTACACAGCAACAACCACAGTCTGAGAAGAATTTTTCTGGTAGACTTAGTCCTTCATAGCAATGCAAGGACCTAAAACGTTTCCAGTGGACTCTTGAATCAAAATACTTTACATGTCCACAGAAAAAAGTACTGAATTGGATTGCAGAATGAAGCAGATTATTTTATTTTCTATTAAGTTTTGTTTTATGGTTTCATTTATTTTAATTCTTCCATGCAATGTGAATAAGGTGAAATTGTCTTTTATAGGAATGTATGTGTAGAACCTATATATAATTGCAACTGTCTCAAGGAAGGAGTAAGAAAGGAGAAGGGAAGGAGGGCCAGGGAGGGGAAGAAAATCTAAGATATTTGGAAGTGATTGTAGAACAATGAAAACAAATAAAATATATTTTTTAAAAATCTGTGTTCATATTCAGAGGAAGATAGTGAGATAAAAAAGGCACTCCTTCCCTGAAGAATAACATCAAATGATCATAAGTCAAAAAGTAAATCTTGGAGCAACTTGAAAAGAAATTCAGACATCAATTAAGAGTGATTTAGAAAAAAAATTTTAAAAAATAATGAAAGCAATTCAAGAAAATAATGAGAAGGAAATTAACCAATTAAAAAAAGAGATAAAAAATCTTAAGAACAAAAATAGCTCCTTGAAAATTAGAATTTTGCAAGCAGAATTGAATGACATTATAAGAAGACAAAATATAATTAAATTAGAAAATGTAAAAGATAATATGAAACATCTCATTACAAAAACAACTGATTTGGAGAATGAATAGAGAAGAGGCAAAATAAGAATTATCAGACTACCTGAAAGTTATGATCACAAAAAAATTTCAATACAATATTACAAGAAATTATTAAGCAAAATTGCCCTGAAGTTCAAGAACAAAAAGGTAAACTAAAAATACAAATAATCCACTGATCACCACCTCAAAGATATACTAGGGACAAAACTTACAGGACTGTGATGGTCAAGTTTCAAAATTCCTGGGGTAAAGAGAAAATATTGTAAGCAAGCAAAAAAAAGTACCATAGATAAAAAGATCTCTTTCACCCAATGAGACATCAGTCTGTCTCTGTCTCTCTTTTCATCTATCTATCTATCTATCTATCTATCTATCTATATATATACATACACAGATATATACATACACACATATATATATATATATATGTGTGTATGTATATATATACATATACATATGTAAGTATGTGTTTACATAACCTGCCACATGCATCACTTTTCAGGCAATGTTTGTTAAGTTTACACCTAATTATTTTCTTTAGATTTACATTTAAATTTTTAAAATTCTTGGATACATAATGAATGAATGATACATTATGCCCAAGCTAAATTCAGTTTTTTTCATTGTCTCAGCTGCTTAGGAACTATGTATAAGGGTTGATTCAACCTCAGTGCTCCCCAAACTACTTAAACCCTGAGATAAAAGCAGAAAGGGTGGCTGAAGATTTATGGGACAACCATACTTTTGTGATCAAAGTTCGGTTCAGATGGAAATAGTGTCCAATAAGTGTGAGAAAACTCCACCTACATTAACTCAACATGAATGGTCACAGCCAAAATTTCTCAAAATTGAGCATTATGGAAGGATTATACTATAACAACATGTATCTTGGTTTTTAGACAAAGCTGGTGTATTCTGACATGGTACCTTGCTTTGCTGACTGCTTCAAATCAACGAGAGGTGACAAATCTCTCCTTGAGTTTTAGAAAGTGAAAAAAAATCAGGGTTCTTTAGTGAATTGTAAACTCAATATGGATCAGCAGTGCAATGTGGAAACCAGTACACACACACACACACACACACACACACACACACACACACACGCACATACACACACATACATATATTATATATGGATATACACACACAAACATACATATATTTATATATACATGTTAGGTAATAGTACCACTGTACTTTGCTCTTCTTGATAATCCTGGCCTGAAGTGCTGTATTCGATTGTGGGTCCTAGAATTTAAGGAAAATATTGATAATTGGAGAGTGTCCAGAACCAGGCAACCAGGATGGTGAAGGCCTCAGTAAATGTTGTAAAAAAACTACTTAATAACTAGTCATGTTTATCCCGAAAAAGTAAAGAATTTGGAAACATGATAGCTTCCTTCAAATATCTGAAGTTCTGTCATGTGGAGAGAAATGATTAAATTTGTAACTTTTAGCCCCAGAAATCAGAACTAGGAGCAATAGTTAATTTTTTTAAAAAAATTATTTTACTTCTTTTCAGTTTTCTACAATCACTACCAAATATCTTAGACTTTTTCTCCTTCCTCCTCCTTTTTCCCCATTTATGTTGCATAGACGAATTTAAATGAATGGGAGAAACAATAAAAAAAAATAGAAAAGAAAATAGTCTGCTTCATTTTAAGACCAGTTCCATAGTTCTTTCTCTGCATATTGAAGGCATTTTTCCTCAAGAGTCCACTGGGAATTTTTCATGTCTTTGCATTGCTCTGTAGGATTAAGTCTACTAGAAAAATTCCTCACACACTGTGGTTTTTGCTGTGTACAAAGTTCTCTTGGTTATACTCCTTTCACTCAACATCAATTCATATAAATCCTTCCAGATCTCACTGAAACCTTCCTGTTCATCATTTCTCTTAGCACAATAGTATTCCATTACATTCATATACCACAAATTGTCCAGTCATTCCTTAATTGATGGGTGTCCCCTTGATTTCCAGTTTTTGGCTACCACAAAGAGAGCTACTATAAATATTTTTGTACATGTGGGACCCTTTAGCATTCTTATGATCTTTTTGGGTTATATTCCTAAAAGTGATATTGCTGTGTCAAAAGGTATGCAAATTTTTGTAGCCCTTTGGGCATAGTTCCAAATTGTTCTACAGAATGTTTGGATCAGCTCACAGCTAAGAGCAATAGTATAAAAAAAATGTAAAGGGGAATTTTGAATTGTTCCCAAGAAAATTTTCCTAAAATTAGAACTATGAAAAATTGGAATGACCTGATGCAAGAAAATGAATTATTTCCTGTTAGGAGTCTTTCAGGGAGAGATTGATAAACTACTTGTCAGGTTTACTATAGTCTTAAATCCTTTCTGGTATGGGTTGGAATAGATAGCAACTGAGGTCCTCCTAATACTGATATTATATTATTCTGTGATTTCTGCCATAAAACACACAAGTACATCTTTTTCTATATCATAATTTCCCTCTCACTCACCTCCATAAAACACAACTTTCCTTACTGATGATAAGATATCTTTAAAGCCATGTTGGAAGGCCATTTTATACTTTCTATAATTTGTTTCCTCCCAAAATGTTGTTGATGACTATATGTCCTTGCTTCTGCATGTGTTTATAGATGTAGACATAAAATCAATACAAAGAGAATGAGAGATATAGAAAGATAATAAACAGAAAATAGGCGATTTTAAGACAAAAAACAAAGTGAAGATGCCAAATTTTGTCCTTATCTGGAAGGAAAGTATGGCAGCGGAAAAGTGTTGAGTCGGTGGGGGAGAGGTAGACATATATCTTATTTACTGTTTAGAAGCACACAAATCAATACATGTAAAGTTATACATTTTTAAAGTTGTTTTAAAAGAAAATATTTTTAATATAAGACAAATTCTGTTCCTACCATGGCACATACAGAAGATTTCCATTTTTCTGTTCAACTAGATAGATTGAATGCACTTTGAATTCTTTGAAAATCATATGATTCTTGACACTTTGCTTATATTAATTGAGGATCAAGAAGCTCAAAACATAAATAACCATTTTGCTTAAATCTTGAATACTCTCTGAGACATTTTTCAATGGCTTATGTCTGGTTTTATAGTTTTCCTATGTCTGATTTGAATAACATATATTCTGGAGGCGTCATTAATTTTTGTCTTAAAATCTCTTTTATAAATTAATTTAACATACATTAAATATTAAAACATTTTCATAGTCATTCAATTCAACAGCATTTGGACCAGTTGGAATGATTAAGAATATTCAGGCCAATGCAGGAGAGGAGGAAAATTGCTCTTCTCTTTCTATTCAATTGCCTAGGGATACAGAGTTCACATGTATCTTTCCCCAAAACTACAACCTTGATAAATGAGGTAAGGAAATCTCCTTTGTGGTAGAGCAGATCTTAATTATTTATAAGGCAGATTATCCTACTTACCAACTTTCCCTTCTCTTTCTTCTTCTGTCTTCTTCCCTCCTATTAGAAGTTTTGCTGTTTCACCCAATCAGGTTAAATAGAAGCAAAACCATTCATGGCCTAGGTAGGGGTTTTAAAACTAAAGACCCTTTAAAAGACAATGTACTGATTGAAATGCTGAAATATAAATGACTGATATTATTTCCTTTAGAAGAGCAAGAGGTTCAAGATGGCACATAAGCCTGAGAAGATCCATAAGGATAAAATAAATAAGAAAAAATGTGCAGACAAAAGGGGATGGGATGAGGCAGTAAATCTTAGGCCAATGATGATAGATATCATCTATCTTTTCCACAATTTTAATTGACCACCATCTCTATTATGGACCCATTATTTACCCATGGAACATGTTTGTATTTCATTTTACTTTTTCTCTCTACCTATGGTCTGTAATTTTATGAAGGAGGAAAGTTATTTGGATATCAAAGAGACATATCTTCTCAAAATTTCTTACCTGTTCTTCCCTCCATCCAAGCATCTTCTTTGACTGAAGGAAAAAAAGAATCAAGAAGTCTTACTGTCTTTGCTAGAAACCAAATTTTAAAGGTACCATCAAGGATATCCCCTTGTTCCACATAGCAGAAAAAAGAAAGAGATTTCAGGCCTCAGCTAGGAGTAATAACTGAACATATTATGAAGGCTTTTCTAGGAAGTACTTCATAAAGTAAGGAACCCCTGTGGATGTTTGGGTTTTATGAATCCCCCAGGTTGAATCACAGATTGCAAAAGTTGGACGTTTCACTTTCCTAATCAATTGATGTAGCTTTATCCTAATCATCCACATGTTCCACCCCCTCCATACTTATAGCTACAGCAAAACCTTGAAGGAGAAAAGTTTTAGGATTGATATCTTCTGATGATTGACTAGTCAATCTTTCCTTTTTCCTTCACTGTAGGAACTATCTTTCACTCTTTGATTTCATTATTTACTATGTAGCAGCTGTCACATGCTGGAGCTAATGCTCTAGACTGTCCAATTCAGCTATTTAAAAATCAACTATATGTTTACTGTAAATAACCTACAAATAGACACTCAAGTAAAGACATGCTGAACTATCTAAAATTGACTTGGAAAGTGATCAAATTCTAGTATCTGCCAGTTAGAAATAGTGTCAGTGTTCATCTGGCTTCTGTCCACCTTTATTTCTGATTAGATTTTTTTCAAGTAGATGAACATTCCCTAGCATCTGTCTCTGTCACTTTTCAACTTATTTCTAGTTATTGCTATCTCTATTCCTAAAGTATGAATATCAAGCAAAATAATAAAAGTAAGCAGAAACAAACAAAAGCAGATATATGTGTATATGTATATTTCCAAGAATACAGAATAATGAAAACAAAAGAAGAAATAAACCTCTTGACTTGAAATTCACTAGAGTATAGTTGTAGAGATTAGGAAAGTCTATGTCTTCTAATGCTTTTAATTTGGGCACACCATTATATATTTTAAAAAAAGAATATCTATGAGTATTTTTTGAATGTTAACTTACACATAAACTACATGAAAAAATGTTCTATACCATTATTACTTCTAATTAATTTAGAACATACATCACAAAATCCTTTCTTGAAAACATGAATGTGTGGACAAAATGAAATAAGAAATTGAAAGCGTGCTCAGTAGCTAAGTCTAGCAGTTCTTCAGCTGTGGTCCAGGGACCCAAGGTGGATTCTGAAACCATATCAGGAGATCAATATGAGCAATGGGAGTTCAAAACACTTTTTTCTAAAAATATAAAGACATTTAATTTTTAATATGATAAATATTAATACATATAATCCAAGGAAACAAAAGACATTTGGAGGGTCAATAAACTTTAAAAGTATAAGATGATCCTGAGACCAAAAAGTTTGAGAAACATTGGTCTATGACAATTTGTTTTATACAGTATTAGCATTAATTGTTCCTATATATCCTGTCAAATTTTAGTGTCAATATAATTTGAAGATTTAAGAAGTATAGTAAAGTCAAAAGAATACTTAATTTGGTGTCCTAAGCTTAAGATTCAAATAAATATTGGCTATAGTAATGCCTTTGACCTAGGGCAAATCACTAAACCTCTTTAGGTCTTAATTTGCTAAACTATAAAATGAAGTGATTCCATTTGATATTATCTAAAATTCCTTTGGTCTCTCAATCCCAAATCATCTGGGGAACTATTTTTTTTTGTCAAGGTGAACAGAGTGGGAGAGGTTTGAGTTGTCAAGGCAATCAAAAATCCCCCCTTTTGCTTGCCTCCCTCCTCCCACGCCTTTTATTGTGTATTCAACTTAGAGGCATACATTCAGTGTTGAAAGATGGAAACAGCTGCAACAAAAAGCCCAACGAAACATTGGGTGTTCAAAATCTTTTTTTTTTTTTTTTGTGATTTATGGAAGCATGTTTTTAGACTACCTCTAACTATGGTTTGGTTTGATAGCTAAAAATAAAAGTGAAAATTAATGGGCCCTTTCCAAAACTCCATTCACCCTCATCTCAGTGCAGTTTGGCTGGAGCATTAACTTAGCTCAATAACCATTTTAAAAAGCAGATTTGCCTTTTCCTTTTCTGTGTTTTCACCTCTCTATTTCTTTCTGTAAGTGCCTAAAACTCAAACTGTTTTTGATCCCATCCTTCTGGCTTATCTCATTATACTGTTTAATTGGAATTGCTTTCCTCAGCCTTCCCTTCAACTATACATTTTATTTGTCTGCCATCCTCACCTCCCCCCACAGCTCAAAAAAAAAAAAAGCTTCAGTCTAGCCTTTCCTCTTTGCTTGTGCTCCTGTAATTCAAAGTAAGTTTCTAAGAAGGATTTAAGGATGAGCTTCGGTTATCTTTCAGCAGCCCAAAGTTTTCCTTATCACAGTGCTTATTGAGGCTGCACTTAACTTTACCTTTTCAGGCAACAATAAATGTAAATTCAAAGTTTAAGCACTCCAGTCCTCTTGCAAACTGAGGCAAATGGAATACATTTCCTAAAGCTTCTTCCATTTGAAGCTTGTATAAAAATGACTGCAAAAAGGTATGCTAATTTGATTTAATTGTAGACTCAGTGTCAGGAAATGATGTCATTTTCTCAGTATAACAATGCTTAGTTTTAAGGTCAAAGCTGATTTGTCACCAAATTCCCTTTGTGATTATATCACATGGACCTAAAGAGATATTTCCCATTCTAACTTCAGAGGATGTGTTGCATGGAGAGGAGAGGGGGGGATGACAGGGAAAATCTGCTAGACAATTAAGCCTCAAACTCCAGTGCATTTTATTTGAGTTATCTATATATGTTCTGTGATGAAAGAAAAGCTAATCTTCCAGTACAGACTAGTTAGCTCATGCAACTCTTTTCAAATATGTTCTTCATATTTAACAACATAGTACAGAAGCTCCTAGCTCCATGAAGTCCCTCCTGATACTTTAGTCAAAAGTGACCACTTTCTCCTTTGAAATCTCAAACTTTGTGCAACTCTTCTGGTGCTTATCATTTTCTGTCCTTCATTGTTAACAAACATTGCAGATATTTGTTTGCATATGTGGTTCTGTTATTGGTAAATAATGTCTGAGCAACGCATTCGAATCTTAGAATTCTTTTTTAGATTTCCCACAAATAATATGGCAAATTCCCACATTTGATAAACATGCTGAAATGGTAATTTAAATGTAAACTCTTTCATATTCATTAATAGGGCCATGTGGCCTGACTGGTTCACAAGGAAGCCTAAGTCTCATGAGTCTGAGTCACAAGGAGTCTGGAGTGGGAGGAGTTTGCTGAATGGGTGAAACAGGAAGGATAGAACAGGAAGAAGCAGAGCTAAAAAAGAGCTGAGAGGATATTAGTCATGGGAACAGTTAGAAAGGAAGGACCAGACAAGGCCACAGCTGGTTGTGAGTTTGAGAAAGGCATGTTGTTTAAGGGAAGCTGTTTATGACTTGTTTAAGGGAGTTGGTTTGTGGGAAGCCTAGCAAAGGGCAGACTTGGGGCTGGTGTTGTCCTCTACATTGTTAATGTATATAGATTTTTGTTACTATGATGGATTTGGCTTTCTGGTGTCTGAATAAATGTTTTGGTTCTGTCTTCCACGTGGAGAGTCTGCTGTATTTCACAATTCAGAATTGTCATGATATTCATGCCTATTGTAGGTGATGTGAATATTATGTTGTTACTACATATGCCTAACCTAATATATGATGAAATCAGGTGCCTCAGATTCATGGAGAAAATTTACTAGACATTGTGAAAGAAATTTATTATCAGCTTTAATATGGAAAGTTCTTTAGTGTCAGTGCAGTATAACAATATTGAATTTGGAGTCACAGGACAGACCTCTGTGCATAAAACAATCTAGAATCACTAATTGTAACAGTGTGTTCACACATCCTTCTGCCTTACACTGTAAAAGTAGGTCACAGATATAACTGCACTTGGAGAAAGATTTTACCTCTCTTCTATCAAAAATAATGGGTCACTGTTCATAATAATAATTCATCTTTGACAGAATAAAGACTTATGAAGACTTATGAATTCCATAGGTATAGTTCATAATTTATTTTTGTAGCACATGTCTCAGGGAACCCCAGTAAAGGGTTCCAGGTATACACAGATCTCATTTTTATCTTGGGATGGGGGCTGACCCTAAAGATTTCAAATCTCTCTCTCACATGCACTCTTGGATAGTGCTCTTCCTCTCCCCTACAGTCAGTTAAAGTAAATCTCATGGGAATCCTGTAAATTAAAATTTAGATGTGAATTATGTCTAGATTCTCTTAAAATGAGAAATTTTCTTATATAAAATTGTTTCTTGTACAGTATGAATATCAATTTTCGATTTCTTCATCAGAAACGCTACATAAAACATTAAGCCATATTTCAACAAATAGGGAAAATAATAAATATTGTGAAATAACACATTTTAAAAAAAATTCAGGCCCCAAAAGTGAGAGTAAAATTATGGAGCTGCTGAATAGATATTTCACATTTATTATCAACCTCCATTTTTCTGTCCAATCAACTCACGGGAACAGTGAGATGCTCTTTCCAAGGAGGCCCTGGCAGATTTTTCTTTAGTTTTTTAGTGGTTGTCATTTTTCTCTTTTGAGAAGTATATTATTAAGGAAGTACTTTTTCCCTCTGGTTGGCTGATGACCAAATCAGCTCCGTAATTTCTGGTCTTTATTTCTAAGTCTGTAATTATCTATTTCTTAGGGATGCATAATTGCCAACCTATGCCCAAGGAAGTCATGAGAAAGGTAGAAGTAGTCAGAGAACAGAAATCACCTCTCATGTTGTCATTAAAAGGGAGGAAAAGAGATGAGAAGGACTGTAAAAATGATGAAGGATCAAGAAAAGAAAGGGATACACTATCTTCTTCCTAGGTTTTATAGGCAATAGAGAAGGAAGTTCCTCATCAATAGTCTCCTCTTATTAATTTCTATCCTGGAAAATCCTTGAAACCACTCCCTAGTTGCTAGAGATCAATCAAGAGTTCCTTTTTCATCCCATCAAGTGTATTTCCTTAAGGGGCCGTAATATAGGTATAATTCCATGAGATATGCTCTAGTACAACAATTTCAAGTGTATCCTGATATTACCACAGTGCCAGAAAATATTAGTTCTCTCTCTCCCTTTTGTAATGTAGCTCCTAGGGCATATTGAACCAGTGATCTCCCTGTGCCCTTTTCGCTGCTGATAGCCTCCTTACATAGAAGGAACATAACTGAAAATTTCCAGATTGGTCCCTTTGTATTTCCTGGGCTGGCTTATGATGAACTTTCTCCACTAACTCCTTCCCCTCACTCTCCCTGTCTTCCTCTCTCTAGAGACTGGAGGGACCTGAAAGGGAATGACCATGTTTCATCTCTTCTCTAGGCCCTTCAGTCATCTAGGCTAAGAGCCAAGTCAGGTGCCGAAAAATAAGGAAGAGGAAATACTGAATGGAGGATTCAAGGGCAAGCCTTAAGATCTCTTCTTATTCTGAACATTAATGTATAGGATTTAACAACCTATAAAGTATTCTACCAGATGATTTCGTTGGCCATAAAAACAGGTTTGATGATATGACTTATGTATTTTGTGAAGTACAAAACTTTAGAAATCTGAACCCAGCGCTCTTCAGCACACTTTGGTGACATTTAGGTCATCGTCAGACAACAAAACCAAAAATTAGCAAGGTAAATAATGATAAAGTAAGAATAGCTGTAATTCAATGTATTATCTCTATCTTTTTAATTAATTTATTTTAAACGTAAACATTAAAACTTACATACAAAATAAAAATAGGAAAATTAAAATTAAAAACAAACATGAAACCGATTTTTTTTCAAAAAAGCATTGTCATGTGCACAGCAGACTACTTTACCTCATATTTAAAAAAAATTAAAATTTATATTTAGTTTTCGATATTCATTTCCACAAGATTTGGGGTCCTGAATTTTCTCCCCATCTCTCCCCTCCACCCACCCCAAAATATCATGCATTCTGAGTATTCCTTCTAAATCTGCCCTCCTTTCTGTCACACCCATCACTTCACTTATCCACATCTCCTCTATTTTCTTGTAGGACAAGACAGATTTCTATACCCCATTATCTGTATTTATTATTTCCCAGTTGCATGTAAAAATTTTTAACATTTTTTTTTAAAACTTTGAGTTCGGCTTTCTCTCCCTCTTTCCCCACCCATCCCCACAGATAGGGCAAGCAATTCAATATGGGTTATACATGTGTAGCTATGGAAAAGACTTCCATGAAAGTCATGTTGTGAAAGACACTATATTTCCCTCCATCCTATCCTGCCCCCTATTTATTTTATTCTCTCTTTTGACCTTGCCCTCCCCCAAAAGTGTTTACTTTTAATTACCCCCTCCTCTCATTTGCTCTCCCTTCTATCAACCCCCCTCACTTCACTTCTCTCCTCTCATACTTTCCTGTAGTGTAAGATAGATTTTCATACCCAATTCAATGTGCATGTTACTCCCTCCTTAAATCAAATGTGGTAAGAGTAAGCTTCACTTTTTACCTCTTACCTAACCCTTTTCCCTTTCATTGAGAAATCTTTCTCTTGCCTCTTTTATGCGAGATAATTTGCCCCATTACATTTCTCCCTTTCTCCTCCCAATATATTCCTCTCTCATCTCTTAATTTTATTTTTTAGATATCATCCCTTCCTATCTAATTCATCCTGTGCCCTATTTCTATGTGTATATAATCCTTTCAACTACCCAAATACTGAGAAAAGACTCAAGAGTTAAAAAGATTATCTTTCCATGTAGGAATGTAAAGAGTTCAACTTTAGTATGTCTCTTATGACTTCTCTTTCACCTTTACCTTTTCATGCTTCTCCTGATTTTTGTGTTTGAAAATCAGATTTTCTATTTAGCTGTGGGCTATTCATCAAGAATGCTTCAAAGTCCTCTATTTCATTGAATGACCATTTTTTCCCCTGAAGTATTATACTTATTTTTTTTGAGTAGGTGATTCTTGGCTTTAATTCTATCTCCTTTGACTTCTGGAATATCCTATTACAAGCCATTTGATCCTTTAATGTAGACGCTGCTAGATCTTCTGTTATCCTGATTGTACAATACTCAAATTGTTTCTTTCTGGCCACTTGCAATATCTTTTCCTTCACCTGGAAACTCTGGAACTTGACTACAATATCCCTAGGAAATTTTCTTTTTTGATCTCTTTCAGGAGGTTATTGGTAGATTTTTTTCGATATTTATTTTACCCTTGGTTCTAGAGCATCAGGCAATTTTCCTTTATAATTTCATGAAAGATGATTTCTAGGCTCTTTTCTCTGATGATGAGTTTCAAATAATCTGATAATTGTTACATTGTCTCTCCTTAATCTATTTTCCAGGTCAGTTGATTTTCCCAGCGAGATATTTCACATTTCTTTGATTTTGCTTTACAATTTCTTGATTTTTTCATAAAGTCATTAGCTTCTGTCTGCTCCATTCTAATCTTTAAGGAATTACTTTCTTCAGTGAGTTTCTGGATCTCAATTTCCATCTGGTCAATTCTGCTTTTTAGGACATTGTTCTCCTCATTGGTTTTCTGTATCTCTTTTGTCATTTGGATTATTCTGTTTTTAAAGTGTTAGTTCAGCATTTTCTGGGGTCTCCTTTAGCAATCAGTTGACTCATTTTTCATGATTTTCTTGCATCACTGTCTTTTCTCTTCACAATTTTTATTCTACTTCTCTTACTTGATTTTCAAAATCCTTTTTGAGCTCTTCTGTGGCCTGAGACCAATTCATAATTTTCTTAGGGGCTTTGGATAGAAAACTTCTGACTTTATTTTCTTCTGTTTGCATGATTTAGTCTTCCTTGTCACCAAAGTAAGATTCTATAGTCTGATTGTTTTTCTGGTTTTTGATCATTTCCCCTGACATTTGCTTCACTTTTGAGCTCTTTAACAAGGTAGTTCTGTATTTTTAGTGGAGGTGGTGGATTTACTGTCAGCAAATCAGTTCCCCAATACGTAGGCCTAGAGCTCCAGGAGTAGTGACTGCAGCTGCCCTTGCTGCTGCTGTGGCTTCTGTAGTTTCCTCTGCCCCTTTCCCTTCTGCTACCCTGGGGCTAGGGCCAGACCACTCCACTGTCCTGCACTGGTCACACAGGTTTTTCCCACTGATCTTCCAATTTATCCTCAGTGTTTGGTCGTCAAGAAGTCTGGAAACCATCACAGGTGTGAAAGATTCAGTGATCCTAAGACCTCATCAGGTCTCCTCTTTTCACTAGTGGTCCACACTGGACTGCACTCTGCTCCCAAGATGGTGCAATAGCCCCTGCCCATTGACCTTCCAGGCTGTTTTGGGCTAGAGATTTGCTTCACTCCATCATTCTGTGGGTTACTCAGTTCTAAGAGTTGTTTAGAGCCATTTTTCACAGGTATTCAGTTGGGCTTGGTGTGAGTGCTGTAGAATATCAGTGCTGTTACTCTACCATCTTGGCTCTGCCCCCTTTTCCCTCATATTTTATGGATAAAAATTGAGACTATTTGTCAAATCTTTCTCTTCTCTCCTCTTTCTTATACAACCTTCCTCAGGAAATTTCTGAAATTCTCCTCCTCTCCATTTCAAATAACTGTCAAAGCCATTCATTCTGTATGCATAAATCATCCTATTCCATCCTGTCTCCTTCATTCAATTGTCTCTTGTACTATCCCTAAAATCTAATTTATTTTTAATATCTCCTAGTCTATTAACTACTCCCCTATTATGTACAAATATGTTTATTTCTTAACCATGTTCAAAAAATTCTCTCTAAATTCACCCATTCCTGCTGTCATCCTATATCCTTCTCCTTTAATGGCTAAAATTCTAGAAAAAACTGTACATAACCTGTGAATCCACATCATCTTATCTCATTTTCTTGCTAGTCTCTGTAGTGTGGTTTCTGAACTCATACTCAATTGAGACTACTTTCTCAAAAGTTGCCAACTATCTAATTGTCAAATTGAATGTACTTTTCTCATTCTTCTTTCTTTTTTTTTTTTTAACCTCTCTGTAGCCATTCTTGGTCACCTTTTTTATACTTGTTACTCTTTTCTCTATAAGTTTTGGGACATTACTCTCTCCTGTTTTTCCTCCTCCCCATCCAACCCCTCTTTCTCAATCTCCTTTCCTGGATCTACTTCATTCCTGCTAACTTGGTGTCCCTCAGGGCTCTTTCCAGAGCCCTTCTTTCTTCTCCCTCTGTACTATTTAACATGATGACCAAATCAGCTCCTATGGATTCAGTTATTATTTCCTTGCTGATGATTCTCAAATTAGCCTTATTCAGTCATAACTTTCCTCCTAACATTTACATTAAAGTTTCTAGTTGCCTATTAGGCATCATGAATTGGATGACCTATAGACATCTTAAAACACATCAGTTCAAAAACTGAGCTCATTATCTATTGCTCCAAAATTCTTCAGTCTTTCAAACTTCCCTATTACTGTTGATGCTATCCCCATTCTGCCAGACCCTTAGACTGAAAACTTACGTGTCAGTCTGGATTTCTTATTCTATCACCTCCATATGTGATCTATAGCATAGGCTTGTTGATTTTATCTTTATAATGTCTTTCGAATTCCACCTTCTCTTCTCTGATACTGCCACCACCCTGATTAACTGCCTTGTCTCCTTACCCTTGGACTATTATAGTCTTTTCTTTGGTCTGAGAAAGCAAATTAGCAACTGCTTTAACTTGTAATCTTGAAAAATCACCTAGAATATTTAGGGATAAATATTCAGAATGTGCTAAATCTGCTCATTCTTTAAGAAAATCAAAATTTTAAAGTAATAATAATCATTTAAAATTGATTAGAAAGATAAACAAATTTGCAAAAATAAATCTCTTTCTTTCTTTACATATACACACACATGCGCGCACACACACACACACGTTTACCTAAATATATTTCCAGTTTTGCTAAAACTCTTCCCATATATGTTCTACTTTACATTTTACCTACCATCACAGTAGATGAAGGATTTATTTTCACTATGAAGATTGCTGAAAGTTATAACATTGTTGTCTTGCCAAATGTGCACAAATAAAACTAATCAGCTTAATATAAGAAAGTTAATAATGAGTTTGGGAAAATATATTTGGAGCATATTTCAACGACAACGATTTCTTTTCCAAGATACGTAAGGAGCTGCTGGCTCAAATTTTTAAGAAAAAATACCTATCCCTTAGTAAATAAATTGGCAACATAAATGGACCGGCAGTTTTCAAAAGTAGAAACTGAAATTAACCACCATCATGAGATAAAAGATGATCCAAATCACTCATAGAAAAGTTCAAATTAATGAAGTTTTAAGTTTCTATCTATACTCAGTATGTTGATAAACATGATTAAAAAGATGTTGGAGAGGACTTGAGAAAATATTCCTATGGTTTGTGTACTTTTGTTGGAAAAGTTAATTGAGTCAGTCATTCATACTATCAAGCAATTTGCACCTATGCTTAAAAATCCCTCATGTATAATCTTTGACCCAGTAACACCACTGCAGTATCTATATATTAGTTGGATAAAATAGCAAAAGTCCTCCTATGTACAAAATTATACCAACAAATGAATAAATAAATAAGCCCTAGGGGTTACATGTTAATTAAACAATGCCAGAATAGTCTATATCATATGACTGTAATAAAATATTACTAATCCATATGAAATTACCAAGTAGTCAGTTTTAGAAAAATTTAGAAAAACTTGTGTGAACTGATGTAGAATGAAGCATGCATAACGAAAGGAACAATTTATATAATAAAACAACATTGTAAAGCAAAGTATTGGATGAACTTAAGACATCTAATCCATTTGTAGACTAACCACGATTTGACTATTGAGATTTGTAGTAAACATTTGAAATTTTGTTTGTTCTCTTATTTGTATTTTCAAGGGGAGAGAATAGGAATGAAAAGTTCCATACCAAATTCCATTATCTATAAACTACATGTTACTCAAGCCTTTTGAAAAGTAGCAACATAATAGAAGAGATGAAAATCATATAGAAGTGATATGAATTACAAGTATTAATGTCATCATATCTGCTATTGAAATTGGATTAAAGAGATTTTTAGCATAACTGTAGAGGATACATTAATATCCTACTATTTTTAATCAGTTATAAACAGAAGTTATTTTATTTGTCTGCACAATAGTTCATATAATAAAAAAATGCAAGTTAGAAATTTACTCAAAATCATTTGTATCTGAAATCCATTGATATAATGAGAACAAGATGATGATGATGAATATGATGATGGAGGACATGTATAGATTTAAAGTTGAAAAAAGACTTAAAATAATCAAAGGAATAACCCTAAAAGAGATTCATAAAAATATTCAATTTCAAGACAAATAATCATTAATTATATTTTTATAGGTTTAAAATTTACAAAACTTTTTTATATGCAATGTCACATTTGAACCTCACAAAAATTCTGAGTGGCAAATTGTGGTTGTTATTATTCAAATATTAATGGATGAACTAACTGATAAAGAGGAATTACTTGATCATAGCCATAGAACTTATAAGTGCCAGTCAGTAGGGATTTGAACCCAGCTTTATTTGCATATTGTTTAGAATCAAATGGCTCTTGACAGTCAGTCCTTTCACTTGTCAGTCTACAATTTGAACTTCCTATTTTAAGTAGACAAATTTGCTGTCTCACTTATCTAAAATGAAGAAAATTCTCTAATATTCCCTTTAAGGGATAATATTTATCAGTTCGGTATTTTATACGTGCTGCAAAGAACAATTGAAACACCATGTAAAATAAGGATCTGGATATGAATCTGAATTGTTTTCATGACTGACTCTGTAACCTTGGAAAATTTAATAAACTTCTCTGGATTTCTTTTTTTTCTTAATTTGTAAAACAAGGAGATTACAGCATCTGAGTTCCAGGGTTCTTTCTTACCCTTGATTATCACATAGGAATTTTCCCGTTTTCTCATTTCTTATGAATCAATCATATTTACCTATGGTTACATGAATAAAAAAAACTTAACTCACTCTTATGAAATGAGGTTGTTATATAATACTAAAGAAAACATGACTCTTAAGGAACAAGTGTGAAAAAAAAAATCCCAATGTCGATTTTCTAAGGCAAAATGCCTTCCACGCTCAGAGAAAGAAATATGGAAGTCATTCGCAGAATGTAGCAGATCATGTTTGTGTGTGGGGGGGTTTTAGTGTATTATGTTTTGATTTGTTATATTATTTCTTCCACTTATGTCGGTGTGACTACATAACATCACTATAGTGAAAATATGCTCAATAGGAAAGTATATGTCGAACCTATACAGAATTGTATGCTGTCATGGGGAGGGAGGGGGGTAGGGGGGTAAGGTGTGGGGGGATAAAATCTTAATTTTAAGGAAGTGATTGTAGAACATTTATAAATAAATAAAATAAAAATTAAAAAAAAAGCTCTATGGAAGGATAAAGGTTTAAAAGTAAGCTAGAAGTATAAGATAAAGAAAATCCATTTTGGTAACTGAGAGGTGTGGTGGGTGAGGAAAACACTTGACTGCAAGAAACTAGGAGTTTACAGGAGGCAAAAAAGATAGATTGCTTGAATTACACAATTATTTCTCTCCATACAGCATTGCATTTTGTCTGTATAGGCATATCCTGCAAGGCAAAAATCCTGTAACTCTAATGTAACTGTTGTATCCATTTTATGAATAAAATCAGTGATGTAGTAGCACTTATACTCTCCTAAAATCTGAGGAAACTCACTAATCATAGTTACAAAGTAACATAAACCACCAAAAATGCTGAACAGAGAGTCCACTCATTGCTCCCTATAAATTACAGTCCTATGATTCTAGTCCAGCTCAGAACAATAAAAATGAAGAAAGTAACACCAGCAGCTATTGGTCATTATATTTGGCATCTTGGAGCCTGTACAAGGTACTTGTCTCATAACAATGGATTACTCCTTGTACTGCTTTAATGCCAACAAAATCACATTAATACAGTTTGTAAAAGGAGGCAGTGACAGGACATTTTTTTAAGATATTAGAAGAAGAAATAAAAGATAATTACTTTGGCCAGAGGGGTACAGGGAGGTATTTAATGTAGTTTATTATCTAGAATTCAACTGAACAAAATGAGCATGATTTTATGTGTGGGGAGGGTCAGGAAGGGAGAATAAGTGAATCAGAGAAATGCAATGCCTTCTTCCCATGTTAGTCTTAAACATGTAGTGTGTTTTAGAGCACTGCAAATTTAATTTCAATTATGTAAGTAAGATGATGTTATCACTCAGGTGCTAAAGGATTATACTATAAATAAAGTCATATAATTATCAGGATTCATTCCTCCCTTTGATTTCCAAGCACAGAATGGAGTTTAATATCATCATACTTCTATATTCACATGTGTGATGCTGGGAAGAAGTACAGTGATGGAGAAAGGACAACAGTGTTTCTGATTCACCAAAGAGGTAACCTATGTAATAATCAACTTTAACTAATACTTACGTGCCAAGATATTTATGTTAAGAAATTTTCCTCTATTTTCTCATTAGCTTATTTTTCCTTGTACAGGGGGAAAAGTTTTATGAGTCAGTCAGGTGTGTAAGGTCTTCATAAATGAGAAACTTATCCCAACCTAATGAAATGAGTTTATTATAACAATACTGTAGAGAAACATGATGCTGATGGAGCATAGTATGAAAAATCCACACAAAGAAAGCAATCATAAAGTTCCTTCATGCAGGGAGGTTGGAATCTAATAGTTGAGGTAAGACATCTTTTCACTCTAGAGCTACAACTGAAATTCTATCTTCTTATACCTCTGGGACGTTGACGAGGAAAACAATGACAAATGGAGAATGACCTCATTCGTGTCAATTTAGTTTGAGTAAGTAAAGGTTTTTTCCATGTCTTTTTTGTTCATTTACTCCCAAATTGAGGAGTATGCAACTGTCTTTCAATTACTTGTTTTAATGTCTTATTTGCTCAGAGTCCCTCTCCCTTCAAAATACTTTAAATTCTTTGACAGGCAGCTTCAAGATTGAGTTGTCTGTAAGGAAGTTGCCATCAGTAAAGAGGTCTAATATCCATGATTTTGCCTGAAGCATGGTATAACTGCTCTAATAATTCCATTTTTTTTAGTGAATAACCAGGATAATAATTGCATTGTGCCTACTGCAAAAAAAAAGCACTGATGATGAGAAGGAACAGTAAAATAATATTATTCAATATCAGGAATTATGCTATATTTATATTTTAATTATATTATATTTCAAGTATATTATAATTATATTATATTTTAATTATAAATATATTATTACATTGCCTTGTATTACATTAT
>CM053769.1:637751054-637784076 GCA_028658325.1 Potorous gilbertii
CAAATGGGGAGAAAATTTTGGAACCCAAAATCTTGTGAAAATGAATGTAAAAAGTTAAATAAATTTATTTAAAAAATAAAAAAAAGAGAAAAAAAATTAATCATTGCAACACAACTGAGAACCGTTACTGTGAATAATTTTAAGGGTTTAATCACATAGTATAACGAACTCTGTGTTTATTGTTAATAAAGTAAAGCACAATATTCATAGTAATCTTTAAGCAAAGCATACATCTTTACGTATGTGTGTCTCATAACACTCAGAATATCATATATCATTGTGCATACCATATATCATTGCATCTCTAAAACCAGGAAGTCCTAGGCTGGCATCTTCACTAGTACAATGCATTCTTAAGAGATAGCAGAAAATACCACACCATTCACCCCTAAGTCACTGTAAAAACAATCTCCTTAATCAGTACACAGTTTCCAAGCAAAGTCCTCTCTGATCTTGACGTGAGGCTTACTTCCAAACCCCATGTCTCCTCTTCCATGTACTGACCACTCCCAGCTCTTGTTGGGATTCACGTGTAGGCACTTCTTTGCTCCTGCTCCTTGTCTTCACTCTAAACTCCTCCTGCTTCTGCCTGACAGGACTCAGTCAAAGGCACTTGACTGGCTAAAACTCAACTCAGAAGAGCAGAAAAAAAATCCTACTTGAATTGTTGCTATACAAATTTGATCAAACTAATATTTAACAAAGAGAAAAAAGATCTTTTGGCTTTGTCACTCTACTAATCAGCTAACTAAACAGACTGTTATAAAAAGGGAGAAGAAAAATTTGAGGAAAGAAATGCAATTAGGTTAGAGAAAGTGTGCTGAGGAACAATTTAGCTAGAATGATGGAAAGTATGATTAGTTTGTTCTGATTACATTTTTAAAAAGATGCCCAAATTTCGTGAATTTCTGGAAACAATCAGTTTAAATGTAATGAAAACTCCCCTTCAAATACCTATTCCCAGGAATGAACCAGAAAAAAAAGGAAATTCTAAAACAACCTAAAGAGTACCTTAGCTTGTTCATACTGAAGAGCAGAAGTCAATTTGCACCTTAGTTATGGATGGTAAAGTAATTCATGTTCAGCTTTGGGTAATCAGAGAGGAAAGGGATTTATATCCAGAATACTGATCTACACTAGCACAATAAAATGAGGCAACTTAGAAATGTAGCATGAATTTGCATATTTTATTAAGTGCACCCAAAAGACAATTGCAGTTGTCATTTTTGTGAATCTGAATTTCCAAATGCCTGCTTCAGAAAATGATAATGACGCCAGGAAAGTAGGTTGTCACGAACCCTGAAAAGTATGAAAATAAACTCATCACCAATTAAATAACCTTAAATTGATGCTGGGACAATACTATCAAGATAGTAGAATAGAAGTATTTTCTGTCATTACTTTTCACCAGCTTCAATAATAGGTTAGTTATACTTGAGGGGAGAATTTTTACTGTATTCACAGGAAAGCAGTACTAGTAGAACTGGTGCTGAGAAAAAAGAGACAATATAACTGTCAGGTTGTTTCCATGGAGTATGATAGATTTGGAGGAGAAATTTTTGTTCAAAAATGTTATAATCATAATATACAGTGGATTAAATTGAAGCAGACAGTACCTAGGTAATTTGCTCAAGGTCACACAAACAGTATGTGAGGTAAAATTTGAATTCAGGTCATCTTGACTCCTAATCCAGTGCTCCATTATCTATCTACTATTACGCATCACCTAGATGCCTAATCTAGGCACTTAATAAATGCTGGTTGTCGGACAGATTGACTAAAGCAAAGGGAACTCTGAAAAAAATAAGATATCACAGAAAAGTGAATGTAACATATATTCTGTCTGTGGGAGAAAGTAAGGATGGTGACTTTACACAGCTCTCCCTCACTTAAATACATTTTTATGTCATGGGATCATCTCCTTGATATCATGGTCTTATTTTTGAATGAGGGACAAAGAAGAACTTCTGTGAATAGAAAAGGAAATGGCCAGTGGGGGGGTGAAAATAGTCTTTTCTTTTTTCTACCTTCTTTCTTTCCTTCCTTCCTTCCTGCTCCTTCCTTCCTGCCTTCTTTCTTTTTTCCTTCCTTCCTTCCTTCCTTCCTTCCTTCCTTCCTTCCTTTCTCTCTCTCTCTCTCTCTCTCTCTCTCTCTCTCTCTCTCTCTCTCTCTCTCTCTCTTTCTCTCTCTCTCTCTCTCCCACCCTCCCTCCCTTCCTCCTTCTTTCTTGTTTGGATGCCAATGGGCTCAGAATGAGTGTAACTAGTAATTGTTTCTTTTTTGGATAGAAACCCTGAGACTCTTCCCCTCCCAGGTTAATTCTTTTATTTATTTATCTAATTTTCGCCTTTTATCCTCTGTGTTTACTGGCTACATTTCTTGCTCAAAGATCCAGACTTAAACCCAATTCACTCTGGAGCTCATACACTGAACAAGTCCCCACCCCCCTAGTACAGAGTAATTGGAATTAGAAAATTAGACCACTGGACCCAGATACCTCAGAAGAAGAAAGTGAGGTTCATGATTTACACAACCCTCCCTCATTCAGATCAAAGTCAACTGCAAGTCGTGTCACCATCCTGATATCATGGTCTTCTTCAAGAATGAAGGACAAACACAGAAACAACAACAATAATTTTTGACTAGGTAAAGAAGCTATTTTATGCCTCAATCAGTATTAAGCCTCAATCACTGAATAGGCCTTTCCTCAATCAAACAGATCTGTTAAAGACATTAGCTTGAAAGAGTCATTGCATCCTGGGCCATCTCTGGTCTTCTTGATTTTTATCTGACCACTGGACCCAGATGGCTTCTGAGGAGAAAGTGAGGTTGGTAACTTTGCACAGTGATTCCACACAAATACACTTTTATGGTGTGGCATCACCTTCCTGATTTCGCAGTGTTCTTCAAGAATGAAGGACAAAGAGTAAGCAAAGCAGCAAGTGACTAAAACAGTGAAAACTGAAGGAAAAAAAAAGAATAATAGAGATAGCTCAAAAAATGAAAGGACAGAACAAATGTTAGAGAAAAGATCAACATTGGTAAAATTAGCATATTTGAGGCTTATACAAACCAAAGCAACTGGCATTTTTTTCATGTAATATTGTTTATTGTTAGTTTTCAACATTCACTTCCAAAAAATTTTGAATTATACATTTTCTCCCCATCTCCCCCCTGCCCCTACCCTAGGACAAAGTGTCTTCTGATTAACCTTTCTTCCAATCTGCCCTCCCTTTTATCACCCTCCCCCTAAGTCCCATACCCTTCCCTTCTATTTTCCTGTAGGGTAAGATAGATTTCTATATCCCATTGCCTATATATCTTCTTTCCTAGTTGCTTGTAAAAACAATCTCTAACATTCATTTTTAAAGGTTTGAGTTCCACATTTTCTCCCTCCCCCCCATCCATTGAGAAAGCAAACAATTTGATAAAGTTTATACATGTGTGATCATGCAAAACACCTCCATTAAGAATTATTTTATGAAAGATTATATTCCCCTCAATTCTGTGTTGCCCAGCATTTATTCTATTGTCTCCTTTGACTCGTCCCTCTTGCTTACTTCTGATTAACCCTCCCCCAATCTTCCATCCCCTCTGTTATCCCTCCTCGTTTATCCCCTTACCCTTTGTTTTCCTGTGGGGTAAGATAAATCCCCATACCCACTGAGGTACATGTTATTCCCTCCTGGAGTCAAATCCAAAGAAAGGAAGACTCACTTATTCCCTCTCACCTTCGCCTTCTTCCCCTCCATTGTGAAAGCTTTTTCTTCACTCTTTTATGTGACATGATTGACTGTATTTTATCTCTCACTTTCTTCTTCTTCTAGTATATTCCTCTCAACCCTAGTTTTTTAGATATCATTCCTTCATATTCAGCTTACCCTGTGCTCACTCTCTTTCATATATATACAGATACATATATACATATACATACAGATACGTATATACATATACACACACAGACACATACACAAACATATCCCCTCCAACTATCCTAATATTCCCTCCAAATATCCTCATGAGCAAGGTCTCATGAATTACACATATCATCTTTTCATGGGGGAATGTAAACAGTTCAACTTTAATGAGTCTTTCACAGTTTCTCTTTCCTGTTTACCTTTTCATGATTCTCTTGAATCTTGTATTTGAAAGTCAAATACTGTATTCACCTCTGATCTTTTCAACAAGAATGTTTGAAAGACCTCTATTTCTTTGAAGTTCCATTTTTTCCCCTGAAGTATTACATTGAGTTTTGCTGGATAGATGATTCTTGGTTTCAATCCTAGATTCTTTGACCTCTGGAATATTATATTTCAAGCCCTCTGATCCCTTAATGAAACGACTCCAAGTCCTGTGTTATCCTGATTGTGTGTCCACAGTACTTGAATTCTTTTTTTTATGACTGCTTGTAATATTTTCTCCTTTACCTGGGGATTCTGAATTTGACCACAATATTCCTAGGAGTTTTCTGCTTGGGGCCTTTTTCAGCAGGTGACCAGTGAATTCTTTCTGTTTCATTTTGCCCTCTGGTTCTAGAATATCAGGGCAGTTTTCCTTGATAATTTCTTAAAAGCTATGTAGGATGTTTTCAATCATGGCTTTTAGGTAGTCCAATAATTTTAAAATTATGTCTTCTGGACCCATTTTCAAGGTTGGTTGTTTTTTTCATTCACATTGTCTTCCATTTTTTCATTCTTTTGATTTTGTTTTATAATTCCTTGCTTTCTCATAAAGTCATTAGCCTCTATTTGTTCCATATTAATTTTTAAGAATTATTTTCTTCAGTGAGCTTTTGGACTTCTTTTTCCTTTTGATCCATTCTACTTTTTAATGCATTTTTCTCCTTGGTACTTTGGAACTCTTTTGCAATTTCAGTTAGTCTAATTTTAAAGGTGTTATATTCTTCAGCATTTTTTTGGGTTTCCTTTAGCAAGTTGTTCACTGTTTTTGTATTTTTCATGGTTTTCTTGCATCCCTTTCATTTCTCTTCCCAATTTTTCCTCTACTTCTTTTACTTGATTTTCAAAATTTGTTTTGAACTCTTTCATGGCCTGAAATCAATTCCTATGTTTTCTTAGAGGTTTAAATGCAGGAGATTTGGCTTTGCTTTCTTCTTCTGATTTTATGTTTTGATCTTCCTCATCACCAATGATAGAAGAAAATATCCTTTCACTGAGAAAGACTCTATACTCTGTTTCTTTTTCTCTAGCTTGCTCACTTTCCCAGGAAATTACTTGACTGTTGTGCTTTGTTAAGCGATGAGCTCCAGAAGCATACTCCACTTGAACAGTAGCTGCATGTGCTCTGGCACTGAGGCCTGCCTGGGGCTGGGACTGAGGCTGAGTCTGGGTCTGGACCAAGCTCCCCTCTCAGCCATTTGAGAGACCCTTCCTACTGATCTTTGAAACTGTCTTTAGAGTTTGTGGGTTGAAAAGTCAGGAATGCATGGCAGCAGTCAGAGATTAAATTCCCCAAGGTTTGCTTCTGTCCTGCTGCATCTGTGCCAGGTTTTCTGATGCTGAACTGTGCTCTTCTTCCAACCTAGTATGATAGATCCCTCCTCTAACGCTTCCACATTGTCTTGGGCTTGAAATTTGCTTCAATCTTTCATTGTATGGCTTCTGCTGTTCTAGAATTTGTTTAGACTCATTTTTAAAGGTTTTTTGATAAGTTTAGGGGAGAAACTGGCTTCTGCTTCTTCTTTGCCATTGACACAACTGATGTTTTAAACAGAGTTTCTGGGACAATGCAAGAATTATAGACCACAAAGTAAAACTTGATGAAATAAACACTCTCAATTCTATATAAAAAGTAATCGTGTGAGAAAATTCTGGTTGCTTTGAGTAGGACTGGTTTATGGGATATTTTCACATAAATGCATGCTATTTGAGGGCACTGACTTTTATTTTGGGGTTTGTCCCCAGCACCCAACGAAGTGCTTATCACATAGTAGTACCTTAATAATTATTCAAGCAATCATTCTTTCATTTATAAAATACTGACTTCATCCTTATTTTTAAATATTCCGAAGTATGTATAAAAACATGAAATATATGAAAAGTGTTTATATTTAAAATGCTTTTCTAATGCCTCACAGTCTCTAATTTTATTATTTCAATAATTTTAACAGATTAGGAAAAATCTTTAAAATATTCACAATATTTATATATCCAATATATTACTTCAAACAGTATATATGTGATCTTCAAAATTCCTTCAAATTTAATTTCCTAGAACAACCAGACTTTACACATCTATGCATTGAACTCACTGATGAAGCTATTTTCAAGACAAGGTCAAAATAGAGTTGACTTATTTTGCATATATTTAAATCAATATACAAACAAAACGATTTAAATGCATGACAAAGAGAAAGGGACAATGAATTTTTGCTAAATTAAAACAATTATATTTACTGATTAAATTAAAAAATTGTGTATATATTTAAAGAAGTTGTAGAATCTAACTTGTCTGAGTGAATTAAGTGCATCGCTTCTGACATTACATATGTATTTTGATTCCTATGCATAGTTATTCAAATACAATATTCGCTTTATTAACTAAATCGCTTAGTAAAACACATCCAATTAATATCATATCAAATAGCCTCAAAGCAGTCCAATTCAGTATTGGAGGAATGTAGATGTTTATGCTTTTCTTGATAATTTCTTAAAAACTGCATGCATATGCAATCAAAGATTTTTTCTTTCAGTTAATTTTTTTGCATCTATTTCACTTTACAGAATTTTATTGAATCATGTATCAAATTGGCATCTGATTTTTTATAAGATTCTTTCAACTACTTAATGATAGGCACATCTGTGAAAGAATATTGTGAATCCAGTATTTATGTGTTAGTTAAAAAGCACATTGCTCAAAATGCTTATTTGTTCTTTTTGCTAACAAAAAGTAGTGGATAGACTACTAAAAATGCAACTATCTATTATACTTGCATGAAAATAATTACTTTTTCTTAGCAATTTTATATAAAATCAGCATAATGTATAATTTTCCTTTTTTAAAAAAATTCAAGGAGCCATATCCTGAGAACAATAAAATCACTAATGGATCCAATCTTATGCTGTCAGAGGTACTTTCATTTCTTTCTTTGATGTGTCTAACTATATATCAGTTGCATTGTATGGAACTTTCATGCTTCACACCCTTCTTCCCCTTTTCTTGTCTCACTCCTCCCTCCTTCTTCCCTGCCGTTTTCCCTTTCTTATCTCCCTCCTGTACAACATATATAGGTTTTTTTGATAGCTTTTATCTAATGGCTCAATACTTCAGGCATCTTTGTTATTTTATACCATGTTCATGACCATAATTTATAAGAATTTTCCTTTCACTAGTCTCCATCAAGGTAGTTCACATCTTTTGCAGAACTATATATCTTATTTTCTGAATTCCTATCTCTTAAAGAAAATTAGCAAATTCCAGCAACTGGTGGCTCAGAGGTTATAGAAAAGAAGGAGATAACAGCAGCAGGGCTGGGTGATCCTGTACCATCTATACATGACTGATTTATTGATCTGAGGTTCAAGTTTATATACATTCTCAAGCAAGTAAGCAAGGTTATTCCCATGAGAACATTTTTAGTTTACATCTTTTACTTCCATGTTTTAGTACCTTTCTGTGTAACAACCTCAGGGTACACAATCAGGGTCAGGACAATCTCGTCCTTGCTTATCAGTTGTGGGATTTCCTTAGAAGATCAGCCTTTACACTAGTAAAAGTCTCAAGTAAAACCTGGACAGTACCTCACATTCTGGACTCGATCAATACTGCCCTCTACACCCAGGTAACCAAAGTTCTGTGAGAAGCCTTTGTAAAGTAGCTAGACTAGAATTCTGAATAAAGACATGGTACAATAAAATGAAAGTTTGACTTTGTTTTCTTCTTTTTTAGTTTTATAATTCTGCCTGAGATTAAAGTGTGAAAGCCCTGGGCAATCTTCATTCCTCAACATGCTAGCAGGCTTCAGTGTAGGATTCTTGTATCTGTAGAGAATTCACTTAGAAAATAAATAAATAAACAAATACAAAAAATTACATTTGTCCATATACTTCTAAAGACAAAATTAATAATAGGGTATGAAGAGAAATACATTTATTTCAAGAAGATTTCAATGTCATTTTTTCATATATGTTATCTGTGTGATCCTTGGAAAGTCATTTTATTTTCAGATAGGTGCCTTGCTAAGTATAAAACTCTTATCTAGTCATCATCATTGTATTCACAAATAGTAGAGTCTGGAGAAACTTTCATTCAGAAAAGTCTTATATTGTTATTTCTTGGACTTACGATTTTTTCTGACATACTCTGCCACCAGAATGGCCAAGATTGTGGGGTAAGAAAAGAGATAAAAAAGGTTTCTTTAGACATCAATTTTGATTCAAAAAATTGGTCCTATTTAGAAACGAAATTAGATTGAACAACTTGGTGGCGAATCAGGAAGAAATGCAAATAAGCTCTACCTTACTTTTGCACAAAGAACTGAATCTTGTATCAGACCAAATTCTGATTGGGAAAAGTAGAAAAAAAAGGCACAGTTATTCATTTTCTATCTCGTTTTAACAAAGGGAGAAAAATAGAAAACTGGATTCCACCACAAGATGTAAAAGAGGACCATGTCTGTGCAGCTGGAAAAGTCTCACTTCCATAGAGGAGAGTCAGATTTTGTCCAGGCCTCAGAATATCTGGCAAGAGGCAATTCTGCCACTCACAGACAAGTTGACCGATCGAGGCATACTGAGGAGGGGACCTGAAAAGAGGGGTAGCATTTCAAGTTAAAATTCAGTCCTGAGGGGAATAGACTCAAGATGACAGAGTAGAAACGTGCACATACTCTAACTCTTCCCACACAGCCCATAAAATATTTGTAAAAAATAACTCTACAGAAATTCTAGAGCATCAGAAACCAGAAGATCTCCAGCACAAGGCAGCCTGGAAAGCCAACAGGAAAAGTCAATTGCATGGAAAGAAAGCAGCCTCCAGAGTCTAGCCCAATCTTGGCTGTACAGCACAGTAGGGACAGAACCAGAACAGGGATCTTTGGTGGAATCCTCAGCAGCAACAGACGGTTCTCAGTTCCCTCTACCACAAATATCAAATTCACTTCAAAGTTCAGTAAAAAAAAGCTTTTCCTCCTGAGTGAGAAGGGAGCACAGTCCTCCCTTAGACCCAGCCCCAGGCAGCAGTGGCAGATTTGGCAGCAAAATCATTAGTAGCGACCATTTTGGGAACCATGGGCCTAAGACACTTGGGTGAATTGAGTCACTGATCTGAGTCTTAGGTCTGAGTGGCAGCCTGGGATTGAAGAAGAGTGCTTACTGATGTGGTGGAGCTGGTGGAGGCTCTGGAAAGGGAATTCTACTTGAAGATGATAGGAAGAAAAAACTTGGTAGCTTGCAGAGCAGAGCACATACCACAAGAGAAGTAAAGCCCTGTCCCTTGATTGAGCCACCTTGGAGGAACTGAGAACTTACAGGACCCCAAAGTATATCCCACTCTCGACATAGGAATCAAAAGTCAAGTAACTGGCTGGGAAAATGCCCAATAATGGGAAAAAATAAGATGATAGAAGGTTCCTTTCTTAGTAAACAGGTAATTTCTTCCATCATTTCAGATGAGGGGGAACAATCCTTATCATCAGAGGCCTCCAAAATAAATATACAATGGTCTCAGGCCATGGAAGAGCTCAAAAAGGATTTTGAAAATCAAGTAAGAAAATGGAGGACAAATTGGAAAGAGAAATGAGAGCAATGAAAGAAAATCATGAAAAGTGTATCAACAGCTTGCTAAAGGAGATCCCCCAAAATCCTGATGAAAATAACACCTTCAAAAATAGGCTAAGTCAATTGACAAAGGAAGTTCAAAAAGTCAATGAGGAGAGGAATACTTTAAAAAGCAGAATTAGTCAAATGGAAAAGGAGGTTCAAAAGCTCACTGAGGAAAATTGTTCTTTAAAAATTAGAATGGAGAACATGGAAGCTAATGACTTTATGAGAAACCAAGAAATTGCAAAAAACCCCAAAATGAATGAAAGGAAAGGAAGATAATGTGAAATATCTCATTGGAAAAATAACTGACCTGGAAAATAGATCCAGGAGAGAGAATTTAAAAATTATGGGACTACCTGAAAGCCATGATCAAAGAAAATAACCTAAACATCATCTTTCACGAAATTATCAAGGAAAAATGCCCTGATATTCTAGAACCAGAGGGCAAAATAAATATTGAAAAAATCTACTGATCACCTCCTGAAAGAAATCCAAAAAGAAAAACTCCTATGAATATTGTACCCAAATTCCAGAGTTCCTAGGTCAAGGAGAAAATATTGCAAGCAGCTAGAAAGGAACAAATTGAGTATTGTGGAAATACAATCAGCATAACACAGGATCTAGCAGTTTCTACATTAAAGAATAGTGGGGCTTGGAATATGATATTCCAGAAGTCAAAGGAACTAGGATTAAAACTAAGAATCACCTACCCAGCAAAAGTGAGTGTAATACTTCAGGGGAAAAAATGGTTATTCAATGAAATAGTGGACTTACAAGCATTCTTGACGAAAAGACCAGAGCTGAATAGAAAATTTGACTTTCAAATGCAAGAATGAAGAGAAGTAGGAAAAGGTAAATAGGAAAGACAAATCATAAAGGACTTACTAAAGTTGAACTCTTTACATTCCTACATGGAAAAATAGTATTTGTAACGCTTGAAACTTTTCTCAGTATTTAGGTAGTTGGAAGGATTACACACACACACACACACACACACACCACAAACATACACACACACATATATATATATGTGTGTATGTGTGTGTGTGGTGTGTGTATGTGTGTATATACACACAGAGAGCACAGCCTGAGTTGAATAGGAAAGATTCATATCTTCAAACAAAATTTAGGGCTAAGTATATAATATATTGGGAGGAGAAAGGGAGAAATGGAATGGGTCAAGTTACCTCTCATGAAAGAGTTAAGAAAAGGCTTTTTCAATGGGGTGGGAAAGGGGGGAGGTTAGAGGAAAAAAGTGAAGCTTACTCTCATCATGTTTGGCTTAAGGAAGGAATAACATATTCATTCAATATAAGGGAGAGGGGAATAAACAGGGTACGGGGATGAGGGATGAAGGGGTAAATGGGAGGAGGGAGCAATTAGAAGTAAATATTTTTGGTGAGGGACAAGGTCAAAAGAGAGACTGGAATAAATGGGCAGGATAGGAGGGAAGGAAATATAGTTAGTCTTACACAACAGGATAATTATGCAAATTGTTTCCAACACTACATGACCTGATGGCTAGAATTAGACATCAGAATCTCATTACTATCTTTCATGGAGTGATAGGAATTAAATCTCTACAGACAAATATTTCATACTATCTGATATAATTTAACCATAGAATTTTACCAGAACAAGGCCATTATTACAAAAAATCTTTCAATGATTTTGTGAATATAATATTTATCAAAAAGTCCAATAATGTTTTTAGACTGTATCTTCCCAGACACTTTTATTTTCCAAGCTATCTGTACAAGAGGTAGACAAGCTCAAAAATCATATGAGAACAAGATGGATAAAATCTTGGTTTTCCTGCTTGCTACAAATTTGCTGTTAGTGACACTATGAAAGTTAAAATTACATTAGTACAACCAGTATGACAGAGTAAATGCAGGAATTTGCTAGGGCTCTCCCCGAAAGTTCAGCCAAATAAATGAAAAAATAACTCTAAACAAATTTTGGAGCTGTATAGCTTACAGAATGATAGAATCACGCAAATCTCCATCCTAAACCAGCCTAAAAAGTTTGAAGGGAAACATCTATTATTCCCTGCTGGGAAGAGAGCACAGTCCAACAAGGGGCACACCAGCACAGACAGGACCTGAGCATACCTTGGGGGGAATTGTGATGGTTTCCAGGCTGTATAACCTAAAAACACTAAGGACAATTTGAGAGTCAGTGGAGAAAACCTGGAAGAATTGTGTGAGAGAGTGAAGTGGTCAGGCCCCAGCCTCTGGGCAACAGAGGCAGTGGAGGAGCTCACTGGATCCCCAGTAACCACTAGAGCAACTTCAGTGGCTATTTCTGCAGTTCTAGACCCACCAATTGTGGCAGGATCGAGCTGGTGACAGTACACACTCCCATCCCCAGAGCAAGCAAAGAACTACTTTGACAAAGAGCTCAAAAGTCAAGTAAATGACTGGGAAAAAGAACAAAAACTAGGAAAAGAATCAGAATAGAGAATCTTACTTTAGTGACAAGGAAACCAATATATACAAACACAAGAAGACAACAAAGTAAAAGTACCTCCATCCAAAGACACTAAGAAAAATATGAATTGATCTCAGGCCATGGCAGAGCTCAAAAAAGGATTTTGAAAATAAAGTAAGAGAAGTGGAGTAAAAAATTGAAAAGAGAAAAGAGAATGATTCCAGAAATCATGAAAACAAGTCAACTGCTTGCTAAAGAGGACTCAAATAATGTTGAAGAAAATAGTGCCTTTAAAAATAGACTTACAGAAATGGTAAAAGATATTTAAAAAGCCAATGAGGAGAAGAATGCCTTAAAAAGCTGAAATGGTCAGATGGAAAAAAAAAGGTCCCAAAGCTCACAAAAGAAAAATTGCATAAATATTAGAATGCAAGAGATGGAAGCTAATGACATTATGAAAATCAGAAAGTTAAAAAACAAAACAAAAGGAATGAAAAAAATAGCAGACAATGCAAAATACCTCATTGGGAAAGAACTGAACAGGAAAATAGATCCAGGAAAGACTTTAAAATTATGAGACTACCTGAAAGCTATGATCAGTAAAAGAGATTAGACTTTATATTTTAAGAAAATTACCAAGGTAAATGCCCTGATATAACAGAAGAAGAGGGTAAATGGATATTGAAAGAATCCAGCAATTGCCTCCTGAAAGAGATCCCAAAAAGAAAACTCCTAGGATTATTGTATCCAAATTCTAGAATTCTTACGTTAAGAACAAAATATTGCAAATATCCAGAAAGAAACCATTCAGGTATTGTGGAAATACAATCAGTATAACTCAAGTTTCAGCAGCTTCTAAATTAAGGGGTTGTAGAGCTTGGAACACGGTATTCTAGAAATGAAAGGCTCTATAAATTAAACCAAGAATCTCCTACCCAACAAATATGAATATAATATTCCAGGGGAAAAATGTTCATTCAATGAAATAGAGGACTCTCAATAATTTTTGCTGAAAAGATCAGAATAAATAAAAAGTTTAATTTTGAAACAAAAGAATGAAGAGAATCTTGAAAAGGTAAGCAGGAAAGAGAAACATTAAGGGACTTAATAAGGGTCAACAGTTTACATTCCTACATGGAAAGAAAATATTTCTAACTCTTGAGAGTTTTCTCAGTATTAAGTTAGTTGGAAGAATTTTATACATATAGACAGAGGGCAGAGGGTGAGTTGCATATGAGGGGATGATATCCAAAAAAAATAAAATTAGTGGGTTAGAGAGGAATATATTGGGAGAAAGAGAAAGGGAGAAATAGAACGGAGTAAATTATCTTTCAATTAAAAGAGGCAAGACAAAATTTTTTCAATGGAGGGGAAGAAGGAGGAGGTAAGAGGAAAAGCATGAACTTTTACTATCATCTGATTTAGTTTGAGGAGGGAGTAATATGCCCTCTTAATGGGGTATGAAAATCTATCTCACAATATAAGGAAGTAAGGGGGAAGGACATAAGCAGTGCGTATGGGGGATGATTGAAGGGAGGGCAAATGGGAGGAGGGGTAATTAGAAGCAAACATTTTTGAGGAGGTACAGGGTCAAAAAAGAGAATAGAATAAATTGGTAGGCAGGATATGATGGAAAGAAATATTGTTAGACATTAATGACTGTTATGGAAGTGTTTTGCATGACTACACATGTGGAACCTATATTGAATTGCTTGCCTTCTCAGTGGGGAATGGTGTGCAGGGAGGAAGGGAAAGAAGTAGGAACTCAAAATTTTAAAAACAAATGTTAAAAATTGTTTTCACACATTCCTGAGAAGTAAGACACACAGACAGTAGGGTATAATAAAAGTAATTTGAATGGAAAGATCCTTGTCATTAATTAATAGGCCTATATAATCTGCTTTAATCACCTGGAAGCCTAAGTCACATGAAGAGGCAGAACAGGAAAGGTAGAGTGGAACTGGAGGAAATGAGTGAGTGGGGTCAGATGAGAGGGAATACAACTTAGTCCAACTGACATAGCATGACAGTTGATAGCGAGAAGGCCTTGGCTGAGGGAGAGGAGGTTTGAAAATGGCTTTGAACCCCTTAGTGACCATGTTTATTAACTTCTTGGTTATCATGACGGATTCTGCTTTCTGGTTCTGGGATTTGGATTTCTGGTGTTTAAATAAATGTTTTTCTTTTGTCTTCTATATGGATAGTCTTTTATACTTGCAAAATGAGAAGTATGCTGGCATATTCATAGTCACTACCAATACTGTGAATATTACCTTGGCGATCCATTTGGCATCATGAACAGGATTGCAAGGTACAAAATATCTATTTGGAGACAGAAAAGATTTAGAGGAAGACATTAATATCCCAGGATGGGAGGATTTACCATGTTCCTCACTAGCAAGGAAATGGTCTAAAACAACTGGACCTGTGAAAACTGGCAAACAAGGTTCTAGGAGGGGGATATGATGGGACTTGGTATGCAGTAATTGATTTAGTCAATACTTTCTTTACTATCACAATAGATTCGAAAAATGGGACCAATTTGCTTTCACTTGGCAGGGCTGACAATATACTTTTATAGGCTTACCAAAAGGATAGGATTGTGGCTGAACATTTGGATGAATTAGAGCTAACTGTTGTACAGTTTGCCTGCTACATAGATGACATTATGATATAGGGAAAAACTGTAGAAGAAGTGGAGAAGAATTTGACACTTTTAATTGAGCATATGAAAAGAAAAGGGAGGGAGATTAGCCCTGAAAAAATTCAAGGGTTAGCTCAAACCATGAAGTTTTGGGGTATACAATGGAATTAGGGACTGTGAGAGATTCTCCTGAAAGCTCATCAAAAGATTCAGGATTTTCCTATCTCCACCAATAAGAAAGAGGCCCAGAAGTTCATAGGATTGGCTGGATATTGAAGACACATACCTAATCTAGGACAAATTTTGAAACCTTTATATAAAATTACTAGGAAAAAATATGAATTTGACTGGGGACTTGAGTAGACAAAAAGTTTTGATGAAGTTAAACCCATATTCAGTTGACCCTAGATTTATGGCCTAATGCAACATGTCCCAGTAAAATTGTAAGTGATTGTACAGGATGAATATGAAAACTGGAGTTTAGGGCAAAAACAACAAAACAAAAATATGCCCTCAGGATTTTGATCTAGGAAACTCCTTTCATTTGGTGTTCAATATACCCCTTTTGAAAAGTAATTGGTAGTGGCATATTGGGCTGAACAGCAGATATTAGACCATGAATTAATCCTAAGGCCTTGGATTCCATTTATGACCTCAGTAATGAGTACCCAAACTTCTCATAGAATTAGACATGCACAGGAAGCTAGCATAATTAAATGGAAATGGTATATTCAAAATAGATCTAAACAAGCAAAAGTGGAGTTTACGCTTTACATGAATCTATAGCAAACACAGATACTGAGGGAAATGGTACACCCTCTGAACCAAAGTAACAGTTGTTACAGTCCTTGGTAAAATGGAATGAGGGTTATGATGCATTAACTGAAGAACGAAATGTACATGCATGGTTTACTGATGGGACAGCAAAATATGGACCACAAAAGACTTGGAAAGCAGTAGCCTATAACCCATGTACAAGCCAGACTTTGGAAAGCACTGAGATAGGTGTAAGCAGTCAATATGCTGAACTTATCACAGTACACAAAGCTATCAAAACAGAACAAGGAGGACAGTGTCATATATTCACTGATTCATGGACAGTGGATAATGGGTTAGCTACATGGGTGCCCATGTGGAAAAATCAAAATTGGGAAATTCATGAAAACAAGTCCAGGAGAAGGAATTATGAGAAGATATATGGGATATGTCTTTGGTTACTAATTTGTCAGTTTTTCATGCAGATGATCATGTGACTGTCACCACAGAAGAATATGAGTACAACTGGCAAAGATTGCTACTCAACATATTACCCCTACTCTGACACAAACACGATGATCCAGTACTAGTAAAATGGGTCCGTCAAATGACTAGTCATTTAGGGGTCCAGGTCACACACCAGTGGGCACAAGAACAAGGTATTAGTATCTCTCATTCATTGTTAAAACAACTAACTGAAGAATGTTATATATGTCATTTGAAAAAGGAACGAACATTTCCTCAGGTAATAAGAGGAGAGATTGCAAGGGGAAAAGTACCAGCCCAGTTCTGGGAAATAAATCATATTGTACACTTACCCCAAGATAAAGGATGCAAATTAATTTGTACTTGTGTTGACACCTATTAAGGTATACTAGTGACTTGACCCTATAAGAATACAGCCCAGAAAAACATCTGTAAAATTTTAGATATTCTAAGTCTATAATATGGAGGGAGCCCCAATGCAGATTCAAAGTAACAAAGGTTCACATTTAAAAGCTAATGAATTAAAGAGATATTGTATATTAAGCAATGTAGAATGGATATATCATATTCTATGTTAACTACAATCATCTGGGTTAATTGAAATAATGAATGAATTATTGAAAGAACAGTTAAGGAAGTTAAGTTCTAATAATTATTATCAACATTGGAAAGATTATTTGTCATCGCTTTACATAATTTGAATCGTAGACCATTGGGAGGCAGTACATCTCTAGCCAGAATGATTTCCCCAGATCTGCAAATTAGAGAACAACAAACATATAAGATTCAAAATGTTGAGTATTGAACTGTGAGGCCAGATGTACCAGCACTATATCCAAGGACACCTGGTTTGGCAGGACATGATTTACATTGTTTAGAGGACTTTTGGTTGGATAGCAAAGAAATAACAACAATCTCTACAGGAATATGTCTGAGAATCCTAAAGAATCATTTCGGATGGATATTACCTAAATCAGGATTAGCTGCTTGAGGAATACATGTATGGGTTGGTGTGATAGATTCTAATTATCAAGCAGAAATTTTTGCAACATTCCAAAACTTAGGTCATGCACCCACACTGTTTTGTAAACATGGTGGCATTGTTGAAGTGATCACTATTCCTTGTGAAACAAGACCACTTATGAAAACTTACCCCTCTTCTGAAACAACTAATAGAATAACTGAAGAATTGGGTTGTACTGGTAGAATAAAATCAAGAGCTAAAGTGTGGGTAAAATGGAAGTGAGATGACGTTCCAAAGGCCGTGGAAATTATAGCACACATGAAAGATAATACCATAATGGTTGTTTATTCAGGAGAAGATGATTACCAAATTGTATCCTTAACTCATATATTCTGGTGTGAATAAGGCTGTGATAATAGGTTTAAGGACTCCTGAGCCACAGCTGATCATGTCTATCTATCTATAGATATCTATATCTACATACATCTATCTATCTATCTATCTAATCTATATCTATATCCTGCTTCTGGTTTTTGTTTCCTTGGGTTTTTGGTTTGGTTTTTGATTTTTCATCTGTAAAACTTATTTGGTAGATTTGTTTACTTTAGGCTTTGTACACTCCACTTGCTTGATCACTTAAACCAGATTTCACCTCCTATCCTTGGTGGCTATGTGTCTTCTCTGTCCCTGAAATTGACCAAACTCCAGATGCCAGCTGAAGAACTGATCTCTCAAATTCAATCTCAGCTGGAAGTAGTTGTGGAAGAAGAGACCCTGGCCCCTTACCCCAAGCTTTTGGATCCCATTTGCTGAGGGGGAACTTGTAACACCAATTGCCCCATCAACCTATGTAATGAATATGAAAGACCTTGGGGCTGAATGTAATAGTAATTTAAATGGAAAAATCTTTCTCATTAATTAATAGGCCCATATGATCTGCTTAAATCACCTGAAAGTCTAAATCATATGTGGTAGAAGGAGCTTTCTGAAGAGGTAGAACAGGAAGGGTGGAGGGGAAACAGGAGGAGTTGAGTGAGTGGGGTCAGGTAAGAGGGGATGTAATGCAGGTCAACTGATTCAGGCCAACTGACACATCATTAAAGTTGATAGTGAGAAAGCCCTGGCTGAGGAAGGGGAGGTTTGAGAATGGTTTTTCCCCCTGCGGTGATCATGTTTATTAACTTCTTGGTCAAAATGACAGATTTTGTTTTCTGGTTCTGGGATTTGGCTGTCCAGTGTTTAAATAAATGTTTTTCTTCTGCCTTTTACATGGAGAGTCTTTTATACTTGGCAATTGAGAACTATGCTGGCATATTCATAGTGTCACCATCGGTACTGTGAATATTGCCTTGGTGATGCAGGTATAGAAATCTGTCTTGCTGTACAGGAAAATAGAGGGGAAGGGGATGAGAGAATGGAGGGTTGTGATAGTAGGGAGGGTAGATTGGGGTAACGGGAAATTGGAACACATGGTCTCTTGGCATGAGGGAGGGGAAAGGTGGGGAGAAAATTTGGAACTCAAAATCTTGTGGAACTGAAAGTTGAAAACTAAAAAATAATTAATGAATAAAAAAGTTAAAGTTGCATACTAATATCTTTGTTCAACTGTAAAGTAACAAGCACCTAATACACTTATGCAATTAGCTACATTTTTTTAATATTAAAGAATAATAACAGAAAAAACTTGTCCCAGGAACACTTCTATCTGAATCCCATAAAATATAAAAAAAGAACAAAATGAAAAAAAAATATGCTCTCAATTTCTATGCATCAGACATATTTTTTATGTGAACTGTGATAGAAAATGTGAAAGTAGGTTATGTAGGTTGGAATGACATTCTATGGAAATTTTGTTGAACCTAGAATGTGTATAGTAATTGTCTACTCCTGGCAAGAATGGGGAAATACAGATTAGCTCCATTGTTACTATTCACTGAAATGACACCCAGATTAATGCGATAGATTAATAAAAGCTGAGAAACCTTCTACTGGCTCATTCTTATTTGAACTCTTTTCAACTTGATGAAAACAACAGCAACAACAAATTTTAAATAATATTTAAATGGCCCTTAGATACATTGACTCAATTTAAGTGTTGATAACATTATGAGACAAGCACTACACATATTATTATTCTCATTTTACAGATGATACCATGGGGACTCTAAAAGATAAATTAATTTCCTAAGAATACATAGTTCCTAAGTGACAGTGATTAGCATACAGGGTAGGGCTACTAGCACAGGTTCTTTGATCTTTTCTAAAGGAAAGACAGTTTTAAAGGGTTAGCAATCTTTAATTACAGAGACTTAGCAAGAAATGAGTGTCTAAAATACAAGAGGAGAAATTAGCACAGGGATTCCACAGACAGGGTTCCAACTGTCTGAACAAAGTAATGCCACCAACTATATACATCATCAGATAGGGAGAACACCAACGTCTGAGTACTCAGGGGCTTTTAACAAATGACTCCCCATAATCCATTCCAGGGAATCAAAATTTCCTTTTTATGAATGAGCTCTAAAAGCAAAATGCTAAATTCCCAAAATATATAACAAAAACTCAGCACATGATTGACTCAGAACCAGAAGGCATAAAAACCTATGTGACTCAGCACAGCTATAAATTATCAGTTTAAAAGCAATTAATCCTTCAGACGTTTACAATTTATCCTGAGCCTGGGAAACTGAACACCAAAATGGAAACAACAAAAATCTGACCTTGCTTGCAATTACACAGAAACAAGTTTTCAACTCAGATCTTTCTCTCATAAAGTCTATCCTTTTTCCTTCTATTCTAAATTTTGTGGATCATTATGCAGAACTTCAGTGTCTACTGGGAAAGTGGCAGTTTTTGATCACACTATTACTTAGTGGACAAGTTTTTAGGGAGTTGTACAGTCAACTGAAGATGACATATAATTTTTTTCATATTAAAGGAATATGAAGCCAAATACTTTTAGTTGATTTCAACTAATATTTACCTACCATATGAACAGCACAGTACTAGGGGAATATGGGAGGAATTTTCTATAGAAATGATGTCATGGAATTTCTAATCTAGTGAGTGGAAAGAGGAAACAACCCCCCATAAATAACCTATTGTGAAGCATGGAACAGGAAAAGTTGTTTGTGAGACATAACAAAGAGATGAGTAAGAGAGGTAAAAAGAAAGATATTTGATTAAGAGATCAGACAAACCTTCATAGAACAGATATCATTTGAAGTAAAGAAGCAAAAACCCCTTCAATTCTAAATTGATACACATAAGACTTCAGAGATTTCTCAGGAAGGAATAATACTGGTATTTAGAATTTTAGGATGCATCTGACTGAATTTTCTTGAATTAATCTCATTGTTTTATCCTAAAATTCTTAGCTCACTTTTTGTCAGTTAACCAACATCTCTGTTCCAATATGGAAACCACCAGATTAATTCAATTTTCCAAAGGCACTAGATACCTCTTGCTTCTTGTAAAATGATGACTTACATGTTTATTCTCAGTTACATTATGAGAAAGTGAGGTAAGGAGATAGGAAATGTGGATTGTCATTTTTGCCCCATAATGTATGCAAATTTTGATAGCTACATCAAATTTAGTATCCATAATTTTGGGATTGGATAGTCTTTCAAAAACGTATCATTTGCCATCACATTCTGTTTCTTAACTTTAGTCAAAGTTTTGAATAAAACCCTGTTCCCAAATTTTGGTTTCTTTTTAAATCCTATGAACACTTCACAAATAACAGGGAATTTATTGCGACAATTAGTTTGCTTCATGCCTACATTTAAAACTGTTAAATGGCATATCAATCACAAATATGGTATATCTAGTGCATATGTTTTATATATTGCTATGTGTAAGTATTTATTAAGATGTGAGTGAGTGACTATATTTCTTGACTCTAGAAATAAGGTATGACTGTGGCAGCTAGGTGCCACAACGGATAGACACCTGACCTTAGAGTCAGAAAAACTAACTGTAAATTTATATCTGGCCTTAGACACTTGTCACTTACAAGCTGTGTAACCCTGAGCAAGTCACTTAACCCCATTGCCTCACCCAAAACCAAGCAAACAAAAAGAAATAATGTATGAAAAAATTGTTTTAGCTACCTGCTTCCCTCCCATCCTCTCCCATCCCACAGGTGTACACTCTCCTATAGCAATATATCATTTTCTGAAGGTTTGTGGCTCATTTTCACAACCCCTGAAATCAGTTGAAAACTAAAATTCGTCAGTAAGACAAATTCCTCATTGCTTTTGTTTACAATTTTGAAACCTCCAATTATTTAAATGAAGAAAAATCAGTATAGTTGCTTAGATAAAATAATTTTGCTTTCTCTAACATCACATAGTCACACTGGGTGTAACATACTAACACAATTTAAGAAGATGAGGTCTTGATAAGAGATATTCTATAAAATATAAGAAATATTAATGAGCAAAATATTTTTAAACCAAGTGCTTCAGAAATATCAATATTTTAAAATGTTTAACGGCCTGTTTCTACAACTAAACCTCTTTCCATTGCTTAAACAGAAAAGATAACTTTTGAAGTTTTCAAAGAAGCTAAGAATGAAAAATCCTCTTTACCTTTCTAAAAATGACATGGCCTAAATTCCATAATAGCAATTATATGTTCTAATTAACATAATATTATACTTTCACAGGATCATAGATATAGAGCCGTACCTAACAATGGAGGTAATCTCGTGCTTTTATTATTGTTAATTTTCTTAACATTTAAAAAAAAGAGATCTAAATTTGTTTCTCTTCACCCTGCTTGAGAAGTCAATCAATTTGGTATAATTATACATGTTCAGTCATGTAAAAATATATTTCCACATTAGCCATATTGTAAAAAAAAATAGAGAAATACACATCCAAAAAAAGGAAGTTAAAAGTTTTTTATGCATTGGGACTTCATCAGATCTTTCTCTGCAGGTGGATGGTATCTTTCAACTAAGTCCTTCAGAATTGTCTTGGATCATTGTATAACTAAGAAGAGCTAAATCACTCATAGTTGATCATTGTACAATATTGTTACTGTGTACAATGTTCTGCTTCTGTTTTTTTCACGTTGCATCATTTCATATAAGTCTTCCCAGGTTTTTCTGGAAGCATCCTTCTTGTCATTCCTTTTTCTTTGATGTCTTTGGAATACAGACTAAGTTGTGATATTGGGGTTGTTGGGACAAAAGGTATGCACAATTTTGTAGGCATTTGGGTATAGTTCCAAGTTACATCATCTCATCCTAAAACGTCATTTTATAAATGAATAATTGAGGCATAGAAATGCTAAATTCGTGCCCAGGATCACAGAGTTTGTAAATGAATGATCTAGGATACAAATTCAGATCTCAGGATTCTGTAATCATATCTCTAATTTAGCACTCTTTCTCTTGAACTAGATATACATGAAGGATTCTTTATGTACTTGTGTATAAATGTGGTTTTTTATTTCTCTTGGCTTTCTGTTGTCATACATATAATGAAAAGACGAAAGACAATTTCATAGTTCATATAGAGACCAAAGACAGGAAGATAAAGGGAACATATAAAATATGCATCCTGGTTATGTCAAGAAAGTACCCAAAGGGCAATAAGGACAAGAAGCCAAATCAGAAGTCCCTATGAGGGAACAGAGTATTGATATAAAATATAAATCAAGGGAAAAATAGAATTCACTTGAATATAACTAATCCATTTTTAATAAACCATTTGTCAAGCAAAATATAGAAAATTAGATTCTGTGTATCATCAAGTGTGTAGAAGACAATTATTTCACCAAAGATTATATTTACCCAGTTGGCCTTAAATTCTCCTACAAACAAACAAAAAAAACCCAAACAAACGAATAAACAAATCTCATGGCTAAGCATAGAATGATTAAATTTATAATATGTGTATGTATGAATAAATTTGAATACACATATAAAATATGTACATATTTGTAAATATATGTACATATGTACTTTCAGGAACTATTTATATTGGAAAAAGAAACGTTCAAGTCCAATCTCTTGTTTTGACATATTCTCAACTTTTTGCTTAGTATATGTTTAATATGAAGTGTTTTCAGCTTTCAACATTCACTTCCACAAAATGTTGAATTCCAAATTTTCTCCACATCTCTCCCCTCTCCCCACCAGAGGATGGTGGTCCTCCCAACTATCATTTTCCCCAGTCTACCCTATCTTCTATAACAACCCACCATCCGCCGTCTCCCATCCTCTTCCTTCTATTTTCCTGTAGAGCAAGATAGATTTCTCTACCCCATTGACTGTACAATTTGTTCCCCAATTACATGTAAAAACAATTTTTACTATTCATTTTCAAAACTTTGAATTCCACACTCTCTCTTCATCCCACCCTACCCACTTTCATTGAGGCAGCAAGCAAGCAATTACATGCAAGTGTAGCCATGCAAAACACTTCTGTAACAGTCATGTTGTGAAAGACTAACCACACTTCCCTCTATCCTGTCCTGCCCTCTAGTTATTCCATTCTCTTCCTTGATCTGTCCCCCGACAATAGCGTTTTCTTCTGATTGCCCCTTCCCCTACTTTGCCTTCCTTTCTATTATACTCCCTCGCCTATCCTTTTCCACGACTGCCTTCATGCAGGGTGAAACAGATTTTCACACCAAACTGAATGTGCATTATTCCCTCACCTACCCCTTCTAACCCTTCATTTTAAAAGCTCTTTCTTGCTTCTTTTATGTGAGATGATTTACATCATTCTATGTTTCCCTTTCTCTTTCTTCCAGTACGTTCCTCTCAACATCTAATTTGATTGTTTAGATATCCTCCCTTCATATTCAGTTCAGCCTGTGCCTCTGTCTACATGCACACACACAGACAAACACACATGTAAACATATACAATACATACAAAACATGTACACATATATACATATGTGTATATGTGTTTGTATATGTGTATACGTGCTTACACATAGACACATGTGGATATATGTACATACATATATGTGTGTATATCCATATATACCCATCCACACATATATACACATATGTGCATGTGCGTATGTGTAGTGTATTCCCTCTAACTACACTAATACTGAAAAAGGTCTCATAAGTTACAAATATCATCTTTCTATGTAGGAATGTAAACACTTTAACTTCAATGAGTCCCTCATGGTTTCTCTTTCCTGTTTACCTTTTCATGTTTCTCTTGATTCTTGAATTTAAAAGTCAAATTTTCTATTCAGCTCTGGTTTTTTCAAGAAGATTGCTTGGAAATCTTCTATTTCATTGAAATTCTATTTTTTTTTTTGCTGGAAGTATTATGTTCAGTTTTACTGTGTAGATACTTCTTAGGATTAATCCTAAATCCTTTGACCTCTGGAATATCATATTCCAAGCCTTCTGATCCCTTAATGTAGAAGCTTATTGCTTGTGTGTTATCTTGATTGGGTTTCCACTATACTTAAATTGTTTATTTCTGTATCATGGTAATATTTTATCCTTGACCTGAGGACTCTGGAATTTGGCTATATTATTCCAAGGAGTTTTCCTTTTGGGATCTCTTTCCGGAGGTGATTGATGGATTCTTTCAATATTTATTTTACCCTCTTGTTCTAGAATATCTTTTAACATTTCTTGGAAGACTATGTCTAGGTTCTTTTTTTTTTAATCATTACTCTCTGGTAGTCCAATAATTTTTAAAATGTCTTTCCTGGATCTATTGAAGGTGAGTTCTTTTTTTCTAATGAGATATTTCATATTGTTGGCAATTTTTAAATTTATTTCTTTTTTCTTTAGAATTTCGTGATTTCTCATAAAATCATTAGCTTCCGTTTGCTCCATTCTAATTTTGAAGGAATTATTTTCTTCATCGACCTTTTTTACCTCTTTTTCCATTTGACTTATTCAGCTTTTTAAAGCACTCTTCTTATTGGCTGTTTGAAATTCTTATTGCCTGTTTGAAAAGGTGAAACACCATTTGGGTGAGTTTATTTTAAAGGTGATTTCCTCCAACATTTTTTAGGTCCCCTTTAGTAAGCTGTTAAATCATTTTTCATCATTTTCTTGCATCACTCTCAATTCTCTTCTCTATTTTTCCTCTTCTTTTCTTAATTGATTTACCAAACCATTTCTGAGCTCTTCCATGGCCCGAGATCATTTCATATTTTTCTTGGAGACTTTGGATGTATGAGCCTTGACCTTGCTGTCTTTCTTCCGGATGTATGCTTTGATTTTCCTCTGGATGTATGTTTTGGTCTTCCTCATCATAGGAATGAATACCTTTTCACCAAGAAAGCAAGCCTCTATAGTCTTATTCATCTTTTTGATCAATTCCCTAGCCAGTTATTTGACTTTTGTCCTCTTTTTAAGTGGAGGGTGTAGTACCCTAAATTTCATGGATTTTGTGCAGCTGTTTCCAGAGATATCTCTATGGATATGTAAAACTCTCTGTTCCTCCAAAATGATGTGATCAAAGGAGAAGTGTTTATTCCTCTCCTGACTCATGCTCTGGTCTGTGAGTAATCACAAGCACTCCTTTCTGCCCTGAAACTCAGAGTAGGATTCCCTCCACACAACTTCTAACAACTTTGCCATGCAAACACTCCTGCTTAATCAAGGACCACCTATCAGGACTGTGACCCAGATCAGACTCTCAGTTCCCCCCATCCGCAGGCCAAGAGCAAAAGAAGCAGCAGTGGCTCCCACCTCTCTGCAGCTGTGGCTGGGATAGGACCACTTTTCTCTCTCATCCATGTGAGTAAGCTTTGCCATTGATCTTGGAAGCCATCTTTGACATTTGTGAGTTGATAAGTTTGGAAACCACAATAGCTGTCAATGATTCAGTTTCCTGAGCCCTCCTGTAGACCTGTTTGTGCTGGCATGTCCTACAATAGGCTGTGCTCAGCTCGAACCTTGTGAAATAGAACTTGTTGGCCTTTCAGATTGTCTTGGGCTGGAAATATGTTTCACTCTATGGCTTACTTTTGTGGCTTCAGCTACTCTAGAATTTTTTTAGAGTAATTTTTACAGGAATTTTGTGGGGTTTGGGGGGAGCATTCAGGAAGGTCCCTATTTCTACTCCTCCAGTTTGAACTTTTTTTCTACTTAGAATATTTGTAAAAGAGATACCATGCATCAAATAAGCTTTTTGTCTGTCTTACTCTCAGAATTAAAGGTAACAAATCATTTTAATTCATTCAAGTCTACATTCTAAAGTGAACCTCAGCTAAACATCTGGCTACTCAATTTTCAGATCAACTCATGATGGAAGGGAGGTGTAGGAGAGGAATAGTAAGAATCTCTTCTCAGTTTCCTGCTTTTGTACTTGACAAGTCCTATCTCATATTCCAGTGTTATTTCACTGGTTTTCTTTCACTTTCGGACATTTCTGACTACAAAAATAAACATGTTAATCACTTACCCTTACTACTAGGTATATTATCTGAGTTCTTGGAATTTTGTAAGTAGTTAAGGGTAGAATTTAGCATCACATCTTGTTTTCTTGCTCTTTATCATCTTTGGTTTCAGATCTATTTGTTAATAAGTACTATGTACCCAGTCCTACTCACTTTGCGACACTTGGGAGTTAGAAGTTCAGTATTTTGACTCACTATATGTCATATTATTATTTGATTTTTTTTATTAACTTTACTTCAAAACTGAACTTGTACCCACTGTATTTTTGTGCTAAATTCAAGTTAACTGAAACTTCAGCTTACTTCTTTGACTGATAGTAACTTATAGCTACTCGCCAAAAGGGCTTCAGTGTAACTTTCTGACATCCAACAATAGTAAATTTTTATGTGAATGATAATAAAAAGGTCAAACAATATCACAGAGAAAAAATTTAATGATTTTCCTTGTTTTCCTGTGTTTTAGGACAGTGAATGGTGAGGAAGCAAAGTTTTTGTTACCCCAAATCCTAAAGCTAGGTACTGGGATCATTTACTATTTCAATCAATTGAAGGATCGAAAAGAGAAAAATGAAGGTGGCAAAAAAATTAAATTAATACTGTGGTTGAATGCAGACTTATTGTGTGTTCTCATGGAAATTAGAGTTTGGTGTCACAGCCTTGACTTGACTGTGTGAAACTTTCCGAGGTCATAGAGGTTCACTTCTCAACATAAATGGAAATTTCAGGGGAAAAGCTTGAACTAAAACTATAATTATGTATGCTCATGACTTGAGTTTCTGATTTAACTCCTTTCACTGTAGGAAATGTCCAGTTTCTGAAAGCCATCAGACATAATATTATTCACTACGTAGTGTTTCTATTCAATACTTTAAGTATTGAGACTCATTACATCTATGAGAATCCATTTAGCAAGTCTTGCATTGTCTTCCTGGTGAAGGGACATAAATCTCTAAAATCAGTATGCATTTGGTAATATTATATCTAACCTGTTATTAGAACTCATTCCTGGCTTGCCAATCAATGGGTTACCTGAGGGTCCAGATAATTTTACAAATTTCATTTGTAACTATTACTTTATGATTTTATTTTAGCTTTTCAGAAAAAAACACCATTTCTCTATTTTCTGCTTTGGTAGTTTTTGAAAAATTCACATTTAAAGCTCCTCAATTTAGCTATGTGTCAGTTTCTTCATTTGTAAAATGAGTGGGTTAAACTAGATTATTCAGGTGACTTCGAGTTCTAAATTTAGGATTGTCAGATATGATTCAAAAAATCTCTTCTTGAAGAATTATGTAACAGTGAAGTCACTATCTCATGAGAAATAGATTTTAGGAAGAATTCATATGAATAACATAGTGGAGATGAAATTTTCACCTTAACTGAGTCATGAAGCAAAGTGAAGTTTCTAAGAGGCATAGGTGAAGAAGCAATTCATTCTGGGCCTGAGCAGATGACACATTAGAAAAGGTTCTTTAATACTTAGCTTGACCCTGACCCTTGAAAAGTCTGCCAGGCACTATATTCTAGAGGCACCACTGCGGCAAAGCTCTGAATTGCCAATATAGGACTAGGGGTGGGATTCAGGTGGGGTGAGTTGGTGCTGGAGGAACACCATACGACAAAGCCCAAGGGAAAGAATATAGAACCCCACCGAGGAGAATTCTAACCATCCAGAAGTCAGCTGAAACAGAGACCTATCTTAGTGAACATGAGTTGCCTGGTGTGGAACCCTACTGAAATGCTCTGAAATCCAGTACCAAAGGAAACCATAAATAAAGGAAAGGGAGTTAGAAAATTAGTAATAAAGAAAATAAGAAGGTAAAAGTAATGCAAGTACCAAAGATTTAGAAAGAATAAAATTCAAAAACTTTGAATGTAAAGAGAAAAATCAGTAAGAAAAAACATTAAGAACATGGGAAATTATGACTGTCAGATATACTAAACAAGACCAGGAACCTATGAATAAATATTGTAAAATAAAGGAAAGTAATCCAACACTTAATTAAACAGAAAGTTGTGTGGAATTTAATGAAATAATGGATCTGCAGCATAATGTTCCTGAGTGGTTTAAATGAAAACAATATGAATTATGAGACCAGAGTTTGTCCCAAATAGAAAAAAAAATAATGAGCATCATAGACAACAAAACCAAAAACTTGAATCTGCAATGACAAGCTTCACCAAAGAAACAAGAGAACAATGGATTGTGAATGCAATTATACAGAAGTAAAAAACAAAACAAAACAAAAAACAAAAAAAACTAGAAGAGAGGCAAAAATAACTCCATTAAAATGAAATATCTTTTTATGCAAGCAAAATATACTGATCTTGAATACAAGATTTGTAGAAAAATCCTAAGGATCATAGGTCTCCCAGAAGAATATTACAGGACAAAAAAAACTTAACATCATAATTAAGGAAACAATAAAAGAGCACTTTCCAGAATCGATAAACATAAAATAATGAAATTTTAATTCAAAGAATTCACATATCAGCCTCAAGGGAAAAAAATATCTTCAAACTCTAAGACATGTACTAGTTAAATTTAACAATGTGATTCATAAAATGAGTTCCACAAACCATCAGGAAAAATGCCTTCAAATAAATGGAAGGGATATTCAAATAATGCAAGACCTCCACATCTGTTAATAAAGAAGAGAAAGGAAAACTGTGCTCTGAATAGCAACGGAACTCAGGATGTACTCCAGTAGTACCTATTCTTCAAGTCTAAACTTAAATATATATGGAAAAAAAGGTGAATTCCCAGTAAAAAAGAGGAATTTGAACCATTTTTAGAGAGAAAACTAGAACTGATGAGATATCTTCTCAAAACACCACAAGAGAGAAAAGCAGAAGTGAATATATGCAGTAGACAAGGACAGCAACAGAGTAACAACAAATAAAATAATTTTTTTCTACATGTACATAAGGAGGCAGCAATGAAGGCAGAAAGGGTGAAGGTAACAGTGAAGAGACAGACGGTATATTATAGATAATATACGAACTTCCTACAGGTAAATTTATGCTCTTTTGTGGAATACATATTACTTTTGTGGAATACAATTACAACACTGAGGGTACATAAAAGTCGAGAGAGGAGCGTAGGGATAGAGAAGAGTGTATGATACTCAGTCATTAGATAAAAGGCTATCAAAGAGAGCATGGTGATCTCTGAAAAAAAGAATAACTTACAGAAAGTGAGAAGGAGGAAGGGAGGCTTACTTTCAAAGTAAGAGTAGGTTCCATTGATGAATGTTCCCAGGAGTAAACAGAGATGAGTAAAGGGAGATGAAAATCTAATACTCCATGTTGCTGAAGGGATTTGGTGCAGGAAAAGTCTACTAATTCTGTGTTGGGAGGAATTGGAAATGCTAGGATCAATTGGTACCTAGAGAAGAAGGAGAGTTTGGGTACAGGAAGATTTCCGGGTAAATCTAGGAAAAAAGTGAACAATAAAAGGTATAGATCAGTATTGGAGCAGGAGCCTTCCCATGGGGAAAATATTCTCTCTGACATTGCAATAATTTTCATCCTTCTGGGAGTGAGGAAAAATGGAAAATGATAATCTATGGGACAAACCCTATAAGTTAGTGGCAGAAAGCACATAGAAGAAAAAAATATGGAGTACATATCTTGGAAACTTTGATTTCACTAATAATATGCAAAAAAGAGAGAGACTAGATAATTATAGGGGTCATGAATCAGATAAAAAGGGAAAACAAAGGAAAGGAAGGAAAATGAAGTGGGGCCCAGTGGGGCAGGGCAGCTTCCTACTCCCAGGTTGTTGTTTGTCCTTCATTCTCAAAGAGACCATGACATCAGGAAAGTGATGACATGACTTTCAAATGGACTGGATTTAAGTGAGAGAGGGCTGCGCAAAATCACAACCCTCGCTTTGTCCTCCAGAGATATTTGGGCCCAGTGGCAAGAGGTCGATCAGGACAAGTGAAAGTTGCCCCAGATGCCATTAGTGAGCTTGATCTTTTTTATTTTTCTTGAGATAAATAGTAGCAGAAACAGAAAAGAGCGATGTCCCTCCTCTAAAAAATAACTGAGCAAAAACGTGATCAACCTTGTCAAAGGCTGCAGAAAGGTCAGGGATAATGAGAACCGAGAAAAGGTTATTTAATTTAGCAATGAAGAGATTATCACTACCTTTGGAGAAAGTAATTTTTTTTATTAAATTTTTTATTAAATAAGGTTGGAAGTCAATTTTATGGGGTTGATAAGAGAATAAAAGGAGAGAAAAGTACTGTAGAAGATCTTTTTAAGGAGTTTAACTATGAAGGGCAAAAGAGATATAGCATGATAGTGGAGATGAAGACCAAGTGAGAGTTTGTATTTTGTTGTTCTTGTTGTTGTTGTTTTTCTGGATGGGGAGACACAGGCATATTTATAGACAGTAGGACATGAGACAGGAAAAGACTGATAATAAGTGAAAGAGTTTTGGTGATAGAAGAGGCAGACTATTGGAGAAGAAAAGAAGAAATAGTATCAATTGACTAACTAGAGGGGTAAACATGAATAAAGAATATGTGAGACAGGAGTGAAGAAGGAGAAAGAAGCAAAAGACAACTGAATGACAGCAAAAGTGGAAGAGTGAGGATCAGGAGTTCACTGAAAATAACCTCATATTTTTAGTAAAATATGAGGGAAATTTTTCAACTGAGATAATGGGGGAGGAGAATCATGGGAAGTTTGAGGAAGGATGAAAAGTTTGGAAAAGCATGGAGAAGAGTGAGTGAGTTGGTAAGTCAGGTATAAAAGGATTGTCTAACAGCAGTGAGGGTCCAGTTGAGAATGTAGCATAAAGTTTTAGTGAAACCGGTAAAAACTGTTATATATTTTCCTTATGTTATTATTAACCTCTAAAAAGAACATCATACCTCTAAACTACATCTATTTTCTCTATGGTAGAAAAAAAAAATGCCACAATACCCTTATTAGAAATAGGGAAGTATAAAATCATCAGGATATAATAGTGCTGGATTCTCCCATACTTGTCTCTGTATAGGTGTTTCAGGTATGATCCTCCTACTCTTTACAAAGGCAGAAATCCAGTCTCTTAAAGGGATGGGATAGGTCAGAGAAGATATCTATTTATGCCACACTTTGGCCCATCATACCTATATTATACTGCTCATGCTCTAGCTCTCTCTCTCTCTCTCTCTCTCTCTCTCTCTCTCTCTCTCTCTCTCTCTGTATTTATGTATATATATATATATATATATATATATATATATATATATGTATATATGTGTATATATGTATATAATGTATGTAAACATATACATATATATTTCTACTTCTTATAGTGTCATCTAAAATACAATATTTAATAAATCCTTATTGAATGAATTGGTTGATTGAAACTTGCTAAAACTTACATCATATAAGGAGAGTGATATGAAATAAGTCTACATAAGCAATCAAAGTCAGATTGTGGTGAACTTTAAATACCCACCTAAGAAAATAAGTTAATTACTAAACACTAAATACTCTCCTAAGATTATAATAATTATTAATAGGAATAGTTAGATGGTACAGATCTGAGTTCAAAGTGGGCTTTAGATAGTTACTATCTATATTACCCTGTGCAAATTTTATTTGCCTCCATTTTTTTATTTTTAAAATGGAGATAACCTAACCACCAGGATTATTGAGGGGATCAAATAACATAACAATTGTAAATGCAAATTTCTTGTCCATTGTAACTATGAGCAGTTTTAATGATGATGTAGAAAAAAATGCCCATTCTGTCCTTGCTGAAATTGGGAATATAACTGTGCTATGCAATATATATTGCAAGATACTGTAGATGTATAGGTTGATCTTCGGGGAACTTGCAGTTCTCTATTTTGTTATTCTTTGTTAGAAGTGGTGGAACACTAGTTTGTGAGAATAGGATTGCATTTGCAAATTAACAGAAAGTAAAACATATATCATCTCTTTTGAAGAGAAAGCAAATAATCCATCAATATCTGAACAGAGAAAATGAACACAATTGCAAATTTAATTAAATATTCATTAAGTATTTTTCCAGTTATTTTCAGTTGCATCTGACTCTTTATGATCCCATTTGGGATTTTCTTGGTAGAGACACTGGAATGGATTGTCATTTCCTTCTCCAGCTCATTTTACAGATGAAGAAATGGAGACAAACAGAGTTAAGAGACTTGTCCAAGGTCATACTCAGTGTTTGAGGCTGGATTAGAACTCAGGAAGCTGGGTCTTCCTGACTGTAGAACCAGTGCTCTATCCACTCTACCACCTAGTTGCCCTTGGTAGCATATATCATCTTATTAATTCATAAAAAAATTCTTAGAAACTTTAACTTTAAAATGGCAATTTTAAAGAGGTTTTGGAGTAGAGGTTTGGGTGCTAGTACCCCGAGAATACCAAGGTAGAGTCAATAGGAATGAATTTGCACACTTAAGCTGTCTTTCAGTCGAGACAATTTATTATTTTTTTTTTATTTTTTAAATAAATTTATTTAACTTTTTACATTCATTTTTCACAAGATTTTGGGTTCCAAAATTTTCTCCCCATTAGT
>CM053769.1:637784576-637835192 GCA_028658325.1 Potorous gilbertii
TCTAGCTGCTTGCAATATTTTCTCCTTGACCTGGGAACTCTGGAATTTGGCCACAATGTTCCTAGGAGTTTCTCTTTTTGGATCTCTTTCAGGCGGTGATCGATAGACTCCTTGAATACTTATTTTGCCCTCTGGTTCTAGAATATCAGGGCAGTTTTCCTTGATAATTTCATGAAGGATGATGTCTAGGTTCTTTTTTTGATCATGGTTTTCAGGTAGTCCCATAATTTTTAAATTGTCTCTCCTGGATCTATTTTCCAGGTCACTTGTTTTTCCAATGAGATATTTCACATTCTTTTCCATGTTTTCATTCTTTTGGTTTTGTTTTGTGATTTCTTCGTTTCTCAGAATGTCATTAGCCTCCATCTGTTCCATTCTAATTTTGAGAGAACTATTTTCGTAAGCGAGCTTTTGCACCTCTTTTTCCACTTGGCTAATTCTGAATCTGAAAGTATTCCTCTCCTCATTGACTTTATGAACCTCTTTTGTCAATTGAGTTAGCCTATTATTCAAGGTGTTATTTTCTTCAGCATTTTTTGGGGTCTCCTTTATCAAGTTATTGACCTGTTTTTCATGCTTTTCTTGCATCTCTCTCATTTCTTTTCCCAGTTTTTCCTCCACCTGTTTAACTTGATTTTCAAAATCCTTTTTGAGCTCTTCCATGGCCTGAGCCCATTGGATATCTATTTCAGATATTTGGGATACAGAGGCCTTGACTCTTATGTCTTTACCTGATGGTAATCATTGGTCTTCTTCGTCAGAGAGGAAGCTTGGAATCATTTGTTCAAGAAAAGAACCTTCTATGGTCTTAGTTTTTTTTCCCTTTTCTGGTCATTTTCCCAGCCAGTTGCTTGCCTTCTGAGATTCCTCTCCACCCCCACCTAGATCCTCCCAGCTAGTGCTTGGGGTCTGAGATTCAAATGCTACTCCCCAGTCTCAGGGCTTTTGGCGGCAGGCCTGGCTGCTATCCAGAGTAAAATTAAAACAGGTTCTTAGGTTGGGGCAGGGCCACCTCTCAGGCTCAGTTCCCTCAGGGGGTTTATGCAGAGACCTTTTTTAAATGAAGCTGCTGCCGAGCTCCTGCCTGCTCTGGAACCCTCTTGCCGCCTGCTGCCTCTACTGTTGCCTCTGCCGCTGCCTCTCGAGGGGGCCTGAGTCCCAGAGACACCCCGCTCCCCTCTCAGCCAGTCTGTCTCACTGACCTGTGCATCTGTGGGTGGAGGGAACCTTCGTGGCCACTGAAGAATCAGTCCCTGAAGCCTGCTCGGATCTGTTCGCTCCTCTCAGTGCCACGTGGCTGGGGCAGGGGAGGGCTCCACTCCCTTCCAGGGCGTGATGGACCTTTGGGATCGGTTTTTCAGGGCTCTCTGGAATGGAAATCTCCTTCACTGTGTTGTTGCATGGCTTCCACTGTTCCAGAATTTGTCGGGAGTTCTTTTTAGAGCAAATCCATGGGCTGTGGGTTCGGAGCTAGCATAGGTGAGTCTTTCTACTCCACCATCTTGGCTCCACCCCTCAACAGCATGATAAAAATAATTGTCACCCACCACCATTTATGGGGATAAGACTAGCTATATCACATTTTCTGGGGCTATTAGTCCACTGGCATTGCAGATTTTGCCTGATCATTCTGTTATTTGATTAGATTGGAAGCTCCATAAAGGTAGATATTGTTTCATTGTTGTTTCTTTATCAGTAATGGATAGCACAGTGCTTGGTACTAGCGGGCTAGTTGATTATTTGCTTTGATTATTTGCTATATTCGAGAATGAATGACAATAGATTCTCTACTGAGATAACTATGAGCCAGGCAAAACTAGGATGTGTGATATTGACTTAGGATCATATGATAGAAGAGACCTGAGATATTGTATATTACAGTTTCCTCATTTTCCTAGGTAAGAAAATTGAGAACCAGAAAGGTCAGTGTTTTGATAATAGCCATTGAAATGATGTCAGATTTTAATTCATGTGTTAATCAAATATATTATTGATTCCTGCTAAATATATCCTCATGTGACTCAAAATATTGTTCAAACAATGGAACATAGGTATTACTGTTTGTAAAGCAATAGGGAACTACCTTAATGAGTAGTAGATAAGGCAAAAAGAATTATTATGAGTGAAAGAATGCTAAGAAAACTTGTAGGTATCAGAAAGTTCAGCTCTTAAGGAATTTTGAATGTTTAGTAAAGGCAACTAAGGGTTTTCCATCAGCGTTTCAGTTTTTATTACAAAGGACAAAATATGCATAAACTCACATAATTATATATACTCTAGAAGTTATTAATGTTATGTATCTGTTTAAAATTGCTGCTATTATTTATTTTCTTGTCTATTAATCCTTCATGTTAGTTTATTTACTGTCAGGTATTTAAGTCTTCTTTATCTTTGTATGTCTAGTATGATATTAACATGAATTTACAGACTTTTTGCTTATCAGAGATTCCACTGTATTCTGTCTAAAATTTATGGCTGTAGATATAACTAACTTTGTTTCTTCACTATTTATTGTGAATTGACTGGAATGTTGAGAAATAATTCAAGCCATGAATTAGCTAACATTCAAGCCAGGATATTAATTTTCCAGAATTATAGGCTGGGTACCAGTGGAAAGTACATTACCCATAGAGGAGAACACATTTTACTTTTCTCATATACTCCCAACGGTTTCTATGAGGGTCATTAAGCTGATTTTAATCAATGTCATTGTATATGAAATAATAACTTGTGACTTTGTTGTCTATCTCTCCCATCTATTGGGGAATGCTGTACATTGCATTGTCTGACAGTTACTTGCATCTATTCTAACTCTGTTATTGATTTTATGAGAGACTAGAAACTGTGATGATTCTTTCTGTTTCTCTTACTAGAAAAACTGCAGTTATGGCTATAATTTTACTATTCTAATCTGAGGAGGTGGAAGCCTTCCTTTTGACCTCACCCTTCCTTCTCTTACAGTAATTATCCCTCCAGGTAGGAGGTAAAGGAAGATTGTGGAGGAGAAAATTTCAATGTCTGGCTGTGCAGGTCTGATTTCTGACTTCCATCTCATGTTGTACCTGAATTCTGCTTGATATCAAACATCCTTTGGGAAAAAGAGTAACATCTTCCACTCAATGATGAAGATTCTCTCATTTAATCATGCTCTACAAATTATCAGTGATTCTAAATCCTCATAAGAAATCATCCAAATTCCATTTCCCATCTCATACTACTACTCATTCTTATTCCCTTAACTTTCCCATTCCAAAGTCCTGACCAAATGCTATCTACACTCTTCATTGTGTCATCTGCAATCCCTGTTCCACAGGCAAAAAAAAAAATCCTTCATCCTAAATCTCTTTATATTCCATTCCCTCTTCTATCTATTGGTGAAAGATGAATTCCATTCCCTCCCCACTGCCACTCCAGTCAAGACACAATCTGCTTGGTAACATTTCTTAGTACTGACTGTACCTTTAATCATTGCAAATTTCTCACTGGTAAAAGGCAGAGTAGTTTGTAATTTGCCCATTTTTGTTTCCTTTTTTCTTCCTTCAATCATTTCTGAGGTTCTTAAAGTCAGAGACAATCTTTTTCCTCTTTTTGTAATCCTAGTGCCTGGCACAGTTCCTGACAGGTGATGGGTACTTGAGAAGTGTTTATTCACTGAAATCAAGTGTCTCTGACCATTTATACAATATACCACACCCTCAAGTTCTCTACTTCTACAATGACAACAGTGAGATACATTTTCTCACCTTTTTTGTGTCAAAATTTAGATGAAAAAATTTTTATCATGTTTATTTTCATTTTCTTTCCATTAACCTACTGCAAACATTATGTATGTGTCTTAGTTTTCAGCACTTCAGTTTCAGTACTTTATAGATCAAGTAAATACATGGAGATCTCAACTGGAGGTGACATTTGTATGATGGCATGGAGGCATCATTCAATTCACACTGAATTCTCAAAGCATAGAAATATAATTTCAGGCCACATTACTCCAGAAAAAATCAAAAACAAAAACAAACATCAACAACTAAAAATATATATTTTTTAACCTATGTAAAATCATTCTGAAACATTTTAATTTATGCGTCAAGGGAATCCATAAAAAGAGTTTCATCAAATAATATCCTATAATAGATCATATCTTTACCAGCAAATATTGTTTTAAAGATAAAATGAATAAACTATCTCACCATGTTTATTACACATTTATTATGAAGGGGAAAACAATAGCCATAATAGTAACAGCAACAAAATTTGATTCAGAAATGCAAAATATTACCTTAAATGTTCTTTCACTTCCAGCAAGTCTACCATCTACATGTAATAAGTTTTTGCAGTTACTTTCAAAGGTAGAACAGTGGGAATGGTTTTCAGTGATTCTCTGACTATTTAAAAGTCCTTCCACACACATTTGCCAAATGTTTAGAATAAATCACAGCTATGGCTGGGAACTGGGGTGAAGGTTGAGTTCTTAACCAGATGAAACTGGATTAAAATATATACTTGATAAAGATCTGATATGTACGGTACATTCAAAATTAGCACAGATATATAAATTTAATTGTATTTAAAATTAAATATATTGAAATATGCATACATATTATATGTTATGTATATAATATATATATATATATACATATACACACACAAACAGTTCTTTGAAAATGAACTCCAAATTATTGACAACCATATGGAAGATTATTTCAAATTATGAGAAAATAAAAAAAAAAATCTAAAATTTTATCTTAATCCCAGAAAACTGGCAGAGATCACAATGTTGGAGGGAGTATAAAAATAAAAGCAAAACAATATACTCTTAGTAGAGTTCCTGGTTTTCTTCAACCCAATTGGAAAGCAGTAATGAATAATACTAAGGAAAATTGAATAGAATTTCCTTACTAACAAATCACAATCGTAACTGTATTCTCCAAGTAGGTTAAGTACAGAAAAAAGGATTACTTTTAATGCAAAGTATTTATCATACTAAATAGCTTGGAATAACAGCATAATGAAAAGTAAGTCGAGGAAAAATAGATGTCTATCGATAAGTGAATGGTTAAATAGATTTTGATTCCTAAATATCTAATATTTAAATGGATCTGTGATCTCATCAGATTATATGATGTTTTACACAATGAAGACTACAGTGTACCAACGCCTACTCAATCTGAACGAATCTTGGACCTTTCCTCCCATGAGTTCATTACAATTTACCCAGTCAATACACTGGTCTTCCTTCTTTTCTCCTGATAACATAAGGATACCTGTGGAACACAGTCTGTCCACCTCTGAAATTTCATCATCATTTTCTTGATGACATCATTTACTTTTATTCCTCAAAGTTTTCAATGATAATTTGTTGTGTCTATATAAAACTTCCATACTAATTTCCATTTTCCTTTTCCTCAACTTTCCTTTATTTGGATAATTTGCATTGTATGTTCCTGACCATAAAACAAATCTGGTAGAATATTGGTGTGAAAATGATTTTTTTTTTGGGGGGAGGTGTATCATTCCAGGAATATTGTAATTTACCAAAGAAAATTGAGTTGTGTCTTCTCCTGTTTAATTCTCTGCTCAACGTGTTGTTTATTTGTACTCTCTGTCCTACATATAAATTCTGATGACAGTTTCTATAGAATGTCTATCCATCTGTATGTCACAATCTGCAGAAGAGACTCATTCACTTGGTCTTTCCTGTGTGGATGGGTGAGGCAAACTCTTTGTAGTTGTTCTCTACCTATTCCAGGAGACTGTGTAATATTCAAGACTTCTGTCAAATAACATAATGTCATGTCAAAACAGGAACAGTCGAAGCACCTCCATATCTATATTTAATCTTTCCATAGCATAGACTCTGTGCAGTACCTCATACCAAAAGTGCATTTCTTGGTGATGAGAAAGAGGAAACGAGAAGCAGCAGAAATTTTGTGTTTCTCACTTATATATTTAGGTTCTTCTCATTAATCAAGGTTCTAATTAAGGAAGACTGGTAATATTAATGACTTTAATGCAGTAAATGCGATGCCATCTTAAAATAGGAGCATGTGGATGACTTACCATTAAAAGAAAAGTCCTTATTCCATTTACAACTCATTTTGGAAATTCTTTTTGACAATCATAAATAGCTTTGGCAATTCTATATCCCTTGTAAGTTTGTTAACTTGCTTCATGTTAACATTAAAGAATATTCCTTCCTTGACACATAAAAACAAATCCTTCATCTCACTTGAGCCTATATTTGCCTTAAGTTGAATGGGTATATCTCACCCTGAGTGAGAATGTGGTAAGACCTAAGCTTGAAAGGACCAGGGTCTCACATTGCATCCTGGGACATCTGCAGTAATCATGATAAATGTCAGGCCACTGGACCCAGATGGCTCAGGATAACAAAATGCGGTTGGTGACCTTGCACAGCCCTCCCTCACTCCAGTCAAAGTCAACTGCAAATCATGGCATCATCTTGTTGTCATGGTCCACTTCAAGAATGAAGGATAAACACAACATGTGAGTAGCAGCTCCTCTTTTCCTCTTCCTTCTTGTTTTCCTCCTCCTCCTCCTCTTCCTCCTCCTCCTCTTCCTTCTCCTCTCCTATCCTCTGGTGTTCAACCAAGAAGAAGGCACACTCCATGTACAAAAGCTGCCTTATTTTCTTGCTCAAAGTTCAAACATTAAACCGAATTCACTCTGGAGCTTCTAGACTGGACAACAAGTCCCCACCCACCTAGCACAAAGTGATTGGAATTAGTGAAGAGTAATTTTTCCTCTTTTACCCAGGAACCCTGAGGGTCTTTTGCTCCCAGTTTAATTTCTTTTGTTTTGTTAAAGAGGCCATCCCTTGAGTAACTACATAAAGAAGCCTATTCCTTGAAAGGGCTTATCTCACTTAAAGTGAGAATGTGATAAGACCTTAACCCAAAAGGATCCTATAGTTGGGTCTTACTTTGTATCCTGGGCAATCTCCAGTAATGCTGATGAATATCAAGCCACTTGACCCAGATGGTTCAGAAGAAGAAATTGAGGTTGTTGACCTTGCACAACTTTCTCTCACTCAAATCAGAGTCATGTCATCATCTTGTTGTCATGGTCCTCTTCAAGAACAAAGGACAAACAAAACAACAACAGCCTTAAGTAGTTTTTTTTTTTTAATATCACTGCTTTATTCTATTGTATCCTTTATATCAATCGAATTCTTTCTACTGTTAACACATAAGTTGAGGTCTCTGTCACCTATCATGTGCATTTTTGAAACTGTTGTACATAGTTCCCCTGTGTCAAGTTTCTCCCTTCTTGCATCCATCATTCACAAATCTGCAAAAATGATATTTCTAAAGCACAGAACTGATCATAGCATTTGTCCATCAGACTTCTGATTGCTTCTGTTTGACAGTAACATCCATATAAATATTTCTTCAATTTATTTTTCTGTGCTTGTTATGCATTACTCATCTCTATATACACATAATTCAGCCAAACTTGCCTTCTTACAAATACACTCTCTCTCCGGATATTTCCACAGATTGTCATCCTTTTCCAAATGTACTCCCCGCCTACATCCACCTGTTGCAATTCTTACATTGCCTCAAATCTATGCTCAAGTCACCTTTTACATGAGCTTCCAGATGGCTCTCAATTGTTAGTTCTCAGAAAATCATGTTTTATTTTCTCTGAATATATATTTTATTTACTTATATGTTCATGTGATATTTCTTCTAATGGAATGGAAGCTCCCTGAAGATGGGTGATAATTTATGTTTGTCCTTATATGATAATGGAAGCTGTGGAACCATAGTGGTTTCTAATAGTTGAGCTTTACCCTAATCTTGTTGGATTTGAAGCTTTTGTTCCAGTTCTCTACTCCATGCAACTGGTGGCACTTTGGCAATTATCCCAGCCTCATTCTCAAAAGAATCTTGTACCCCAATGTGACAGTACACTGAGTTGAAAGATCTTCAAATGTGCCAAAAAGTAGCCTTGCTCCTGCTGGTGGTGATACTGAAGAGCTGCTATTATTTCTAGAAGTGGTAAACTCCCAGTGCTATTGCCAGGCAAGTAAAAACAGATGCTCCTAGGTAACAAATTGTTTCAACTTTGTTTGACTCCATCAGCATTTTTAGTGAAGCAATTTCAATGTCAGTTTTATTACTGGTCTGTGAAATGACATTTTTGATAGGCCTGTCTCTTTTGTTAAATTGAGTAACTGCTTCCATAAGTTTCTTTCCTTGATCTGTAAACAGATCTGTCACTCTGATCTTCTCTAGATTTCTATCTAGTTTATTATTTGCTCTGCTTTGAGTAATTTCAGGTGATAACTGTTGTTTAATTATTTAATTCAGTTTTCATTTTCCATTCTCTGCTCCCAGATTAGCAAAACCACTTTTCTCTAGGATGACCATATATTTCCTGATTAAATCCAAATACACCATTAATTGCTGGACAGTAATTTCCTGTTGAGCTTGAGCTACCATCTCCTTATAGACTATATCTAGACCAACATTTGACAGAATTATTAATGCTAACAAAATAGTTTCCACTTGTTCTTTTTCAAATCAACAACTTTCCAAGTCCTGAACCACTGAGTGGGTAACAAAAGTTAACTTCCTTTATTTCAAACGACTTATGTCCACCCTCCTCATGTCATATTTTTCTTAGAGTTGGTGGACAGTAAACTTTTCCACAGGGCCAATGGGCCACCTATTATGCCAACAGACCTCCTGTGAAGGAAAAGACCTTCCTGAGAGGCCCCTGCTATGACTGGGGTGAAGAAGTCACAAAGCTCAAAGACCTCTCATGTCTTCCAAGGCACCGGGCTTCAAGCAGAAGTGGGGCAGTCTGGGAAGAATATTTCAGTCATGTGGGGGTTTCTGGGAAAAGTCTTAGACACAATTTTTCAAGATATCAAGGAAAACTGCCCTGATATTCTAGAACCAGAGAGCAAAAATAGAAATGGAAAGAATCCACTGGTCACCTCCTGAAAGAAGTTCCAAAATGAAAACTCTCAGGAATATTATAGGCAAATTCCAGAGCTCCCAGGTTAAGAAGAAAATATTACGAGCAGACAGAAAGGAACAATTCAAGTACTCTGGCACTGTAACTGGGAAAACATAATATTTAGTAGCTATGAAATTCAGTAAGGCAAAAGCATTAGTATTACAACCAGGAATTACCTACTCATAAGTCAGTCTGAGAAAAAGAGAGCAGGCAGCAACTAGCATGAGTGGGAGAACTTGTTTGCGATTTTGTTTAAGGGAACCAGTTTGTGATTTGTTTAAGGGAGATGGTTTGTGGGAAACCTAACAAAGGGAAGACTTGGGGATGGTAGTGCCCCCTGAATTGTTACTGTGTATAGATTTCTTTGCTGCTATGCTGGGTTGGTTTTCTGGTTTGTGATTCAGCTTTCTGGTGTCTGAATAAATGTTTTGGTTCTGTCTTCCATGTGGAAAGTCTGTTATATTTTGTGATTCAGAACTGTGTGCTGGCATATTCATAACTGCCACAAGCACTGTGAATAGCTCACTGGCACTGCGACTGCAACTGGGAGAAAGGGAAAGGGAGAGGAAGAGTCGGGTAAATTATGTCATAAAAAAATCAAGAAAATGTTTCTACAGTGGAGAAATACAATGATCCAAGACAATTCTCCAGGACTTAGGATGAAAAATGTAATCCATCCCGAGAGAGAGAGAGAGAAAGAGAGAGAGAGAGAGAGAGAGAGAGAGAGAAAGAGAGATGATGGTGTCTGAACAGAAATTGAAGCATGCTTTTTTTGCTTTTATTTTTCATGATTTTTTTTGTCTATGTTTTCTTTTAAAACATGGCTACTATGGAAATACTTTTTTTTTTTTTGCAAAACTACACATATATAATCTATAGTAAATTGCATGTCTTCTCAACAAGGGGGGCATAGGGAAAGTGAAAGGGAGAGAATTTGTAACTCAAATTTTAAGAACAAATGTAAAAAATTGTTTTTTGCATTTAACTGGGAAAAATAATGTTAAAATAAAAAAATTAAGTGGTCATCTTCCTCATAATGAGCTTCTCTGCTCTTAGACTGTTCCTTAGAAAGCAGATGTTGTCTCTTACTTAAATTTTACTCAAACCCTTCTTAGTATAGAAGAACCTATCATATTTTGTGGTCTGGTCATATATTTTATTTTATTTGACAACTTAGGGCAAACTCTGTGTCACAGTGAGGCATCAGAGTAACAAAATGGAAAGTATCAACCCTTTCATAGAAATTTCATTCATAAATTTACTCAGTACACATTAATTTCCATAGCAGGTAAATAAGCATGACAAGAAACCACTCAGCCAGTAAACAGTTGGCATACCTGCTAAGAGGAGAGATAAGATAACCAAAAAGAAATGCCATTTAAGAATATACTCATTTGTATAGTTTTATGGAGAACAACATTTGAAAAGCTTGCATTTAGGGGAAAGAATACTCAATATGGAATCAAAGGTCATAGTTTAAATCCTTAACTTTGTCAAATTACAGCCTAAGTTTCAGTTGTTGTTGTTGTTGATGTTTTTCTCCCATATGAAACAGCAGTGGATTTTGGATTGGAAAAACTCCATATTCTCTTTCACTGATTCCATGGCTGTGGAATATAATCTCATACAAGTGTGAGAAGCAGAGGTTAGAAGGAAGAAACAAAACAAAACAAAACACGGGAAACTTGGTGTGAGATCCATCTAAGCAAAGTCATCCCAAAGGCACTTAAATCTAAATCAGAAGAGGACAATCTTATTCAGAGAAAAAAGAAAAAAAGATCTGCAGACCTTTTAATAGCAAACTCTTAATTATCTAGTGAATTGACTGCTTCTAGTCTCTAACATTACTATGAATAGTGTTTAAAAACCCTTTTAAAGCAATTGACCATGAATGAACTTAAAGAAATTTGCTTAGATATTACCTACTATACAGAGTCGCTGCCATGAATGAAGACTTTTATTCTAGGGAATGTTGTAAGTCTATTAATAACTTTATAAAAAAGTCACGAAATATTGAAAATTTGTGACTTCAAAAAGGATAGTTTACTCTGAATATTACTATTTTAACTGTTTCATAAGTATGATTTAGAGAAATATTAGGAAACATTCGTAGATACCAAATTTATTTTTTCTTATAATGAACAAAAAGTAAGAGAAAAATCTTGCAATCTGTTTTCTTTCATTTTGAAATGCTTTTTATTAATATATTTAACACTACATTTCTGTATGCATGAATAATATTTTACTATATACTATTATTTGTGTGTGACTTTTGTCTACATCATTTATAGTTATACCTATATCGATACCTCTATATCAGATCCTAGAAACAGACACAAAGGTTGTTTGGCATAGCAGCTATTCAGCCACTATTAATATAAGGAATATCTAGCTTGAAATTGCACCTATGACTTACTTCCTATGTATGACCTGTATAAGTTATTTAATCTCTCAGTAAACCAAGCCAATTGTTGAAGATTTCAAATTACAAAACAACTGAGGATGTTTTTTTGGCAGGGAGATTGTCCTCATCAGGAGTTCCTTGCGTCAATAAAATTATAGATCTCTAGTGAAAGTACAGCTCAGAAAAATGTTAGCTTTTTGTTTCTCAGTTGTAAAGAGAAATCCCATCAAGTCAACTGAATAGAAAACTCCTTATGTAACATAAGTGGCTTTTGCTATCTTCTTTAAGAATTTATTTTCCTCGCCTTGCTCATGGTTGCCTCATCTAAACTCACTACAGTAGTTAGGCTCTTCTAGGGAACAAGTTAATTTAGTGTATAATAATTATACAAGCCAGAAAGTCACTTTTATAAGGAAAAGTAATTGGAGAAAGAGAAATCCTCCATAGAGATATAATCAGTATCTAAAAATTTCTGCAATCATCACCACTAAAATGATGGTTTTTACTGGTATAAGGTGTAGAAAAATTGCTGGACATGCACAGCTTCACTAGGCATCCTGAGAATCATGTGAATGACACATACAGAATGACATCAATAGCAATCAATACAAATGGCAGCAACCACAAAACAGATAGGTCATACAAATATATCTTTAGGTATGCTAATCAACCAGCATATGAAAATAAAAGAAACTCACCACTCTGTATATATAATCTATTGGATAAAAGTGTGAAGAACTGACCAGTGTCATTGTAAAAGAAAAACAAAACTTTCACTTAAATTATGAGTATGACTTCAACTTCTATTTCACCATTATTTCATACCTTTAGGTGTTTCTGGTGACAAAGTACTTATTGGTTGAGCATTATCAGCCAGCTATTCTGTATTACTTTAGATGTTACCTTATTCTAAAATACTTTCTCATAATGTACATAATGAATAAATAAATCTCGGTCAAAAGCAAGAATTCATAAAAGAAAAGTAGAATGGACTAATAGCAAGTATATAGGCATAGAGATAAGGAAATTAGTTCTAATTACAGAATTTCATTTAACTAATTGTATACATTTGCCAAAGCCACTTAACTTCCCTTAATCAGAATTTTCTCAGCTTTAAGATAATAAATTAAATTATAACGATAATGGACAAAAATATGTTGTGTCTAAGAGTGAATCATAAAATATTGAATAGGAGCCATGTTTCATTGTCCATTTAGTTCATTACTTATAGGACTGTGTGACTGTGGGGAACTTTGTTGTTCAGTTGAGTATTCATAATCCCATTTGGAATTTTCTTGGCAAAGATTCTAGGGCGGTTTGACATTTCCTTCGCTGGTTCATTTTACAGATAAAAACTGAAACAAATGGGATTATGTGACTTGCCCAAGGTCACAAAGCCAGTAAATATTTGAGGTCTGATTTCATCTCTGGTGTTCCTGACTCTAGAACTGACACCACCCACTGTACCAGCCAGATGGGAAGCAAAACAATTGTAAATTGTAACCCACACATTCTAAACTCATTTAACATCAACAAGGTCAAGGAGATGCTAAAAGGGTTCAGTCAATGACAGATATACTCTTGTGATTGGCCACTAACCAAATGAACCCAGTCTTTGAAAGCATGCTTAGAGTGCCACTGGTACAATTTCCCATTTGAAAGAGGTGAGGGAACTTATTTGCAAGAGCCATGATCCTGTGTAGTGGAAATACATTGGAGAGATTCTGGAGTATATTCTGTAAGTGGTTCTGCTCTGTTAACCACATGTTAAATAATAACTTCTTCTTTGATTGAATGCCAATACATAATCGGAACCATAAGCAGCCTAGGAATGCAATAATCAGCCTTAGCCTTTCTCTCATGGTTTGATTAATTCTGTTTGACTGATTCTTTCTCTTAAATAGCTTCTGGTGAGTGATAATTCTAAGAGAGAGACTTTAGGCCTTCTCCTTGTCCAGGTCTGACATGTAGCTTAATGGATATGGACCTCAGTTTTTCACCTTGCTTAGCAATGACACCCCAGTAAACTGAGGAGCAATTTAAATATTCCTTTGTAAAAGTTAACTTTTATTAAGTGATTATGTGGAACTGGGTTCAGATATCTAGTCGCTGGCATCTGAGAGTATATGGCATAACGTTCAGAAAACGGGCTCAAACATATCTGGAGCTAAGAGACACCTCAGTCCTTTAGGGGTCCTCTTGGACCTCCTACTTACAATGAAGATGTGAGATCAAGCCCATGTGGCTCTCAGCCAGAGAGAGTATTCACTACATAATTACGAACTCTTTGTTTCATTTATTTATCTGCCAACAAACATCTGTATTCAGTATCTAAGTATGCATCTTCTATTTCTGAAAGGGAGTATATTTATTCAAGTAACACATGGATAGAGTTCACTGAAATAAAGTGAACTCTGTAGAAAAGGCAAAGTTATTTGAATTCAAAGCTTACAAGAGGAGCATATTTAGTAAAATCACACCCTTAGAAAATATTTTGATGTTATCTAACAAAGAAAGGCTAATATCAGTGATAAAAGACTATGCTTTCTAGAGGAGCCAAAAAACCTAATACCTCTGCCTAGTGAGGTGGGTGCACATAAACATAGGCTGAACTGGCTGCACATAAAAAAATAAGTTGAGTATGAGACTTAGCAGCTTCTCATCATTCCCTTCAAATAGGATCAGGTTAATAGCTTCAATGTTACTTGGTACATCAACATTATTTTTTCTATGCAAGCCTGTATAATTCAACACAGTACAACACTTTTTTTCATTTTTATTGTCTTAACAATACATACTTATACAGTATCCAACCATCTACATTCTACTTTACTAGCTTTCTTTCCTAGAAAAACAGAGAAGCTGTGTGAAGGTAAGTCTAAATATGTTCTTAATAATTCTAACATCATCATTTCTCTTTTCAGGGACTTATACCAAAGGAAGGATTTGGAGTTCAAAGTTCAATGTTCCCTGGAACTTTTGAAAGTGATAACAATATTTCTTTATTTTGTATACTCTCACTTAGAGTTAAAATTGCCTTGTATCTGTTCCCGAGACCATTTCCTTTTTGCATGATTGTAATTGATGACCCTCTGTATCTAGAATATATTATCTCTACTCCCGTGCCTTTTCTTCCTAGCTTTCTTAAACTCAAAACTCAAGAGCCTTCTCCTACATAAAGCCTTTTATGATTCCCCTGGTTAGCATTCTACTTTTCTTAAAATTGCCTAAAAATTCCTTGTATATGATTTAAATTGACTTATTCATGTAAAGGTCATACCTGTTTGTCCCCAAATCAAATATAATCTCTTTGAGTGCAGGGATGGCTCTAAAACCCTGTCACTTAACACTGTTTCTTGTCCATAATATGTTTTCATCAAATGTTTATTAAGTTGGATTGATCAGTGGATTCTAGTCAATCCAATCGACATTTTAAGCACCTCCTATGTGCATGATACTGTGCTACTTTCCAGAGCTATAAAGATGAACAATACTAGTCATTCATCTACCAGTTGCAAAAATATATACGTCATTGAAAGAAATGGGTATCATAACACATGGATTTGATTTCTATACGCGCCAGTTACTTGCCTTTTGATTTTGACTTACTGTTTCATCTTTGTTGCTTCACATTCATTATATGTAAAGGAGGGTAGAGCTGGGTCATTTCATTGGATGAATCTAAGATTATATAAACATGGTTGTTCAGTGACTCTATGGTTCATCTTTTTTCAAATTCTATACACAGTTTAACTTTTGGAAAACAAGACTAGAAGTATGGAAATGTAGTAATAGCTAAAATGTTTCACAAATCAGCTGTCAAAGAGATGTGCATATGTGCAAGATTGGTCAGTCAATAAACATTTATTAATCAGCAACTATGTACCACACATTGTCCTAGATTCTGGGAATATAAATGGAGACAAAAGACAATCTATGCTCTCAAGGAATTTACAACTTATTGGAAGAGATAAATAAATGTTCAAACAAATTACATATAGAACAAACAGGAAAAAATGAGGTAAGGCATTAAAATTTAGTTTTTGGGAAAGGCTTTTTGTAAAGGTTAGGATTTCAGTTGGGTGACGATACAATTTGAAAAACAGTATATCACATGTAATAGATCATCAATTAATCTGTATACTGTAGCACAGTAATTATTTATCAGTAACATGAAGGGAAACTGTGCTCAAATGAAATTTAAACAAATGCGTTTCAAAAATACAAGATTATTACCTGTGACACTTTTCATCCCAAGAGATTTCAAGTCATGCTTAAATATACTTACAAGAATATCTTTTAAATGCAAAGATCTTTATCACAGCAGTTACTAATACATTAGACCTTTTGCAACACATAGAACGGGGGAGAAAACATTAATAATGAACTTCTGGAGAAATTCTGGATTTTATGAAAAAAAATAGAATTCTCCTATGAGAGATGTTTCCATATGTCAACACACCTAATATCACTTTATTATTAGTAGTAGAAATTATTATACTGTTTGATTCTTTTTAATGGAAAAATATTTGAGACTTCCATTCTGATAATAAATAGAAAAATGTACATTCAGACAAGGAATCACAAAACAGAAATAATTCATTACTGAAATATCAAGGTAGCCTAAAATTAGAAAGAGCAGAAAAAAGAGATTGAAGGAGCAAATAGTCCCAGGAAAAAAGCCAGAATCTGACCTTAGCTTACAATCACACAAGGTAGTTGATTTGCTCATAAACACAGAAGAAAAACCGAGTAAAAGTAAAAACTGAATGAGAAGCAAGAACACAGAGGAAACTTATTCTATTATGAAGCAAGTGAAATGCAATTTCCTGTTTTTTTTAATCTACAGTTTCCCCAAATTGTGAAAGAAAAGCAAAAAATTCCAGAATAACTACAGAGAAAAATGAAATGTTTCAAAAGAGCACTTTCCCTCAGGGACAGGTGGGAATTGAAAACACAACCACCACCACCACCACCACCACCATCACCACTACCACCCACAATAACAACAAAAAACATCTGTACTCATCAGGTAACTGATTTCACCATAATGTAATGTTCTCAGTTCTTGAACATGTGCTTCTAACCAAAAGTCCCATGACTCCTACCCTCAATAAAGTCAGTATTCTCAAGAAGACTGCTGGAAAACAGAAATAGAACCTTTGTATAAAGGCAAGCGAACGCAAACACACCAACCTTTTTTGACTATCTACTCATATTTTTTATAACAATATGATTTAGAAAATGCCTGCAGAAGATCTACTAGAGAATTACAATTTCTAATCCATAACTGGTGGAGTAAAGATTTGTTCTGCCATGTATCTACTTGATATTAATCACAGATGAATCTGTATTCCTCTATTAACAGGGTATTCACACCTAATAATACTCTGAAACAGTATGGCCACTTCTTTTTTCTGCTGAAGTAAAAAAAGGTCCTTACCATTAACTGACTGACATGATGTTACTGCCAAAGATAGTTTGTTTGACAATCATTCCTAAAGCAGGCTGGTAAGAATCCACAATAAAGGAAGACTGATCCCTAAGAAGGAATCAATTTTGTGAGGAAGGAAAGTGTTTCTCTCAAATCCCTCTTATCTCTTACCAACCAGAGCATTCAAGAAGATACACCCTTTCCAGGAATTAGACAGTACAAAATAACTTGGAGTTGAGAGAGATACTCTTCAGGCATATAACGATATCAGGGGACAATCACTTGCCACTACAAGCAGGTTCAGAGTGCGACCTCTAGCAGAAAAGAAGAAAGCCACTATGGACTCAAGAATACTATTCTTTGTAATAAAGGTTTAGCTGCAAAGAAGACTCTTTGAGGAGAGAAAGGACTTCAAGACCTCCAGAACTCTAAAATTATGTCTACTCATTCCATGAGTGCCATGGGTATTTGTGGAAAAATGTGACAAAATCTTTTGAGGGGAATGATTTGTAAAAACTTTTTCTATTTTATTTTAGTAAAATTCGTGAAAATAATAGTAAACAAATCATTGTCAGGGGAAAAAAGATTGCCTTTCAACCAGAGGGAGGCATTTTAGCTTTTCTACATAACAAAAACCAAAACAGAGATAAGCTGTATTTGTGACTTACAAAGATTCCCTTTGTTGATTTGGAAATTCAACTTCAGAATTCTCACTCCATTACTGAACTGCTTTGATTAATTAAGCAAGTGCAAACTCAGTCACTCCACTATATATTGTGTGTAGTAAGCTCCAGACCAGACCATCTATATTACATCTAGCCAACCTGGGCCATCTTGCCATTTTCCTTGCACCTCATATACAGTTTTCCCACAGCACCTTTTCCTGATCCCACTGATGAAAGCAATACACATATTGCTTCTACAATGGTTAAAAAAGAAATAGATAATAAAACCTTCTTTATGGAATATTTCATCAGCCCTGTGACTTTGTGACTTGCCATAGAAAAATTCTTTAAATCATGCATCATGGAGTAAATACCAGGAACCTGTAATAGCAATTTAAATGGAAAGATCTTTATCATTCATTCATAGATCCATGTTCCCTGCTTAAATCACCTGGAAGCCTAAGACATATATGGTGGGAAGAGTGTGCTGAATAGATGAAACAGGAAGGGTGAAGCAGAACTGGGAGGAAGTAAGTGAACACAGTCAGGATGAAGGAGGGAGGACTCAGGCCGGCAGACAGGCAGGCAGGCAGACAGGATGGCTTGTTAGGCTCAGACTTACAAGTGTTTGCTTGGAAGAAGGCCCAAGCAGAGTGGGGGGAGGTTTGGGAGTGACTTTGCCCCCTGTGGTGATCATGCTTATTAATTTCTTTGTCACCAGGATATATTTAGCTTTCTTGCTCTGGAATTTGACTTTCTGGTGTCTAAATACATGTTTTTCTTCTGCATAAAATCTTTTATACTTTGCAATTGAGAATGATGCCAGCATATTCACTCATAGTCATCACCAGTGCAGTGAACATTGCCTTGGTGGTACTGAACTCTGATAAGCAAGTTTTTAGATAAGTATTTACTATAGATATATAGATATAGATTTGCATATGTATATAATCTATAGAGTATACCTGTTATATATTTACATAGAGTTAATATATGAGTATGTGCATGTATATGTATATATGTATATGCATATATATTGACATATACATAAAAACATATGTGTGTATTTAGTATTGATAACATAGTAAGAATTTATAGAAATAGAGAAATTTGAAATAAGTGAAAATTGAGCTGGATACTCACTTCCATTCCACAATTACACTCAACATTCCATTCCACTCCTCAAACCACAAATGAACAAAAATTGGACAAATGGTTCTTTACTATCTCAATAAGAGTGAGAATTAAAGGAAAATCAGGTAGGGAAAAAAAAGGAAGCAAGGGAAAGGGCAGGGATGAATTAGAAGAGTATTCTTATTTCAGATAAAGAAAGAAACAGGCACACATAAATAACATTCTTTTTATGTGTTCTGGTAGTAATCAGAAAAAGGCTTCATATTTGGCAAGAGACATGAGGCTAATAATGAATTTTGTGTGAGGGCAGATCGAATTTTCAGATGAAGGAAATTGCCTTCTGATCGAAAAGGATACAACTGACAAGACTGTGCTTCAGGAAACCAGATGGGATGTAGGAGTAATTAAGGATACCCAATAACCACAGTGTTATTGAACTTATATAAGCAAAGATAGGATGAATTAACTTTATGAGTATAAGTATTCATATTAAAATAGGGGATAGGAATGTACATTTAATGGTTAGAAAAAAATACAAACAAAAGAGGAATAAACAGAAAATAGAGAAAAATTATTGAAAATGTCATAATGATAAAAAGCACTAATGCAGTGCTTCAAATGTTGCAAAATTTTTTACATAAAAATCCTCATTTTATCCGTATAACAATCTTGTTACTTAAATGCTATAATTAAATAAATTTCATAGAATAGGAAACTGAGACCAAAAGGATTTAAGTTACTTGGACAAGAGCACAAAACTACTATGTGTGTGAGGTATGATTTGAATTTAGGTTCAATATTTAAATCTAACATTTTTGACACTATATCACCTAAATGCCTAAAGTAAGTTCAAGAATACAATTGCAAAATACTCTTTGTGGAAACAGATAGATTTGAGAAAAAGTTAAGTATCCATGGGTAGGTGAAGCCAATACAATAAAAATTCTAAAACCAAACTACCTAAATTACATTTTTTCAGTTTCATACAAAACAAATTATTATTTTATAAAAATCAAAAAAATAATAAAATTGATAAAGAAAAGGAAAATATCAGGAATCTTAGTGGCATAATGAAAAAAAGAAAAAATTGAAAGAGGGTATATTAGTACCAGGTTACAATCTATACTATAAAGGAGTAAAAATTAAAATAATCTCTTCAAGAATTCATTGGTATCAGTAAACTCTCAAGTGTCTATTGATTTTGATCACTTTTTTTTTTTTGGATATTTCCTCCTTTGATGTGGTAGTTGGCAGACAATTTCAAACAAGAAAGCAATCAGACTTTTTTTAAATTTTCATTCCAGTGGTGCATTCACCGCATATGAATGATTAATAGTACATTTTACTTTCTTTGGAGAAGAGATTATCTTTTTTGTTATTTTCAGGTCCCTCATCCAACAAACGTTCATCTTTCTTGTAGACTTAGCTTGGAATAAAATCTCTTCTTCCTTCCCACCTCTCTCCCCGTTTCTTCTCTCTCTCTCTTTCTCTCTCTCTCTTCCCCCTCCCTCTCTCTCTCTCTCTTTCTTTCTCATTTCTATTTCTCTCCACACCTTATCTTGCTGTTCTTTCAAAAAGAACTTTCAGAATCTGTCTTCAACCTTGTTTTTCAACTTTATTTTATTCTAAATTCTCTTCTCATACTCTATTCTACAGGCAAAGTATACTTTCATTGTTGACAATTTTATATTTTCTCTCACATTTATTTTCAGCTACAGTTGATGGTAACAATTAGGAAGTCAAATTTAATTAGCTCTTAGACAGGATTATTTACTATGGTTGTATAGTAAGAGAAGTTGGTACAAAGTTTTTGTCAAAAATCTGTAACTTCGCCCACCTATACCTACAGAGTACAGGAGAAAATGACCTCAATTTCAGATCAAGTGTATGACGATAAAGTAGTTTTTATTTTCTGTTGTCCTTTTCTCTACTTTAATCTTGAGAAGTCATTGTTTGTTTCCTTTTATGCATAGTGTTGCTTTCAAGTAAGATCCTTATGGTATCTTTTTCAATGTGTCTACTTTGTCCTTGTCTCCAAAGGTAGCCCCAGGCCCTACATTTCCAGGAAAAATGCTAGGATACCAACAATGGGAAATACAAGTCAATTGAGACACTGAAATTAACAAAGTTTTCCTTTGGATTCTTTTATTTTTCCCCTAAATAATTTCCTCTCAGGAATCTGACAAGAAAAATTCCCTTCTCTTAAATGTTAGGTGTTTTATGTAGATTCTGAACTGGTTTGTTGTTTTCTAAAAGGAAAATAAAACATATGTTTGAATTGATTTAATGCTATAGGTTCTTTAATCTGGCATCCATGAACTTTAAAAAAATAATTTATTAAATATTATATAATAATTGGTTTTGTGTGCCTGTGTATTTTATTTATGTGCACTTAAACAACATTACTCTGAGTTGTCTATTGACTTCATCAGACTGCCAAAAGTGGTCCATGATACTAAATCAACCAAATAAGCAAACAAATATAAAAGTTGAAAAGCTAGTATAGAATAAACATAATCCCTCTGTTTAAATTATCTCACCTTGAAAACATAAAAATAATTCAGAACTCTAGCAACGCCACCCCTGGTTAGCTGAATGAACTAGACAGTTGACCTCAGATTACATTTTTACTCCCTCTAATTTCAATAGTAAAAAATAAAAAAATCAGTATCACCATTGACACTGCTTCAACCAATCACATTTAACTGTTTTCTGAAGAGTCAGAAACGAGTCTTCTTATAAGCAATATACAAAAAGCCAATCTTTAGAGTTGCGTCCAAGATTAAGGCTACCTGCACACACTGGACAATGAAAGTACTTGCTTTTGTCTCCCATTAATTATCACAAAAGGCAAATTACCATATTGATATATGTTTTCCCTTCTTGAAAAAAATAAAAGAAAGTATTGGGAAGAATTCAGATTCAGTAACTTAAATAATTGTGATTCAGATACAGCATAGCTAAATTTTAAAAAGATGCTATTTTAGACTGCAACAACACAACGAATATAACAAAACATGGGCTAATGAATGTTTAACAATTTCCTCTCTGAATAAAACAATGTGCATGTGACTGCCTTTTAAATCTAATCTTCATTATTGATTAGATAATTGCATTGAATAATTAATGAAATAATAGTTAAGGTTTATATATGTGTCAGACACCATACTAAACACTTTAAAAATATCTTTTTCTCTCATAATCTGGGGGAAAAGTTGATATATTTTCCAGATTAGGAAACTGAGACAAATAGTAGTAACCTTTTGCCTAAGGTCATTAATCGATTAAACGTTTGAGAATTGATTTTAAATGAAGTATTGGGAGTCCTGACTCAATGTTCTATACATTATACTGGAACACTTGAATACAATCACACTCTTGAGACTAAATCATTAACAGAATATTTAATTGAACCCAATTTACAGCATTTGTGCATTGTCACACTGTAAATTCAACAATAGGCTTTCCTGAGCTGTTTTACAATAATTCTAGGGTACCCTTGAATCTATGAAAGGGAAGAATGCCAGTGAAACTTCTTATACCTGGGAAAATTTTTGAAGCTGGAAAAAAAAATGAGGCTATTTTGATGAACTTTAATTCTAATTGTTTGGTGAAAATTATGAGTCCTAGAAACTTTTTAAAAAATAAAATATATATTTGTAACTTTATACAGTAAATTAACTAGACCTTGAAAGTGTTACATGCCAGAAATTTCAATATTTGAAATATTTTCCATAATATATTATCTGCACTATTATTTTGTTTCTGTAAAATATATGTATATGCAAAATATTATGTATGTATATGCAACAATATTGAATAAACTTCAAGGGATCCTCTATTAAAATTATGACTCCCAGTTAATGATGGAAATTATATTGCTTTTATTCTAAATGTATTGCCCAGGCATTCTCATTGTCGAATTGCATAGAAATTACCTATTCAGCAAACTTCCAAATAAATTAAAAAGACAAATGAAGAGGTCAGAGGTTGTGAAATGTTGCATGTATTAGATATCCTCAGATTAAATATTCTATATGAATGGGGTTGAAACTGTTCCATCAATATAATGCTATGAGTAGATTGAAGGTAAATTGTCACTTGGAGCAAATAACTTCTCTATATTAAATATCAATAATAATGTCTGACAGCAAAGCATAAAGGGAATTTAAAAAAAAAGATCTGTGAGGAGCCAAGATGACAGAGTAGAAAAAAAGACTTTCTAGAGTTGTCCCCAGAAACCCAGGCAAATACCTCTAAAAATTACTCTAAACAAATGTTGGAGCTGCAGAACCCACAGAATGGTAGGGTGAAGCAAATCTCCAGCCCAAGACAGCCTGGAAAGTGGAAGGGAAGTGTTAATCATGCACATTAGCAGCAGAACACAGTCCAACTTCGGACCTCCTGAGCAGTCCTTCAACAGACTGAATATCTGGCATCTGTGGCAGTTTCTAGACTTCACAACCCCAAAACGCTGAGGAGAAATTGGAAGATCAGTGGAAAACAATGTGTTAGACTGGTGTGAGAAAGTAGAGGCCAGTGAAAGGGAAGAAAGAGACTTTGGCAACAACAGCAGGGGTAGGTGCGTAAAGTGTTTCTGGAGATCTAGGCACACAGATTGTGGGGTAATCAAGATGCTGACTGCATCCCTCCATAACCCTGCTGAAAGCAGAGATATACCTTAATAAAAAGCTCAAAAGTCAAATAAGTGTCTGGGTAATGAGCAAAAACCAGAAATAAAATCAGACTAGAGAATCTCACTTTAGTGACAAGGAATATAAAAATATACAAACAGAATACAACAAAGTCAAAGCTCATGCATCCCAAGACTCCAAGAAAAATATGAATAGGTTTCAGATCATGGAAGAGCTCAAAAAGAATTTTGAAAATTATGTAAGAGAAATAAAGGAAAAATTTGGAAGTGAAATGAGAGTGATGCAAAAATATCATGAAAATTGACTCAATTGCTTGCTAAAGAGGACCCCCAAAATACTGAAGTAAATAACACTTTAAAAATAGACTAATCCAAATGGCAAAAGAGATCAAAAAAGCCAATAAGAGGAAGAATGCAGAATTGGCCAGATGGAAAAATGTGTTTCAACAGCTCAGTTAAGAAAATGATGCCTTAAAGATTAGAATAGAGCATTTGGAAGCTAATGACAGTATGAAAAATGAAGAAATTATAAAAACAAAACGAAAGCAATGAAAAAATAGCAGACTATGTGAAATACCTCATTGGGAAAAAAAATGTCTCCAGAAAATACAATTTAATATTATTAGACTGCCTGAAAGGTATCATCAGAAAAAGAGTCTACACATCATCTTTCAAGAAATTATCAAGGAAAACTGCCCTGATTTTCTAAAACCCTAGGGTAAAATTGATATTGAAAGAACCCACTGATTACCTCCTGAAAGAGATCCCAAAATGAAAACTCCTAGTAATATTGTTGCTAAATTCCAGAGTTCCTATGTCAAGGAGAAAACACTACAATCAGTCAAAAAGAAACAGGCCAAGTACTGTTGAAATACAATCAGGATAATATAGATAATATAGTATTTAACAGTTTCTGCACTAAGAGATCAGAAAAGTTGGAATATGATGTTCCAGAGGTCAAAGGATCTAGGGTTATAACCAAGAATCACCTACCCAGAAAAACTGAGTATAACACTTCAGGGGAAACATGATCATTCAATGAAATGCAGAAGTTTCCAGAATTCTTGATGAAAAGACCAGAGCTAAAGAGGAAATCTGGCTTTCAAACACAAGAGTCAAGAGAAACATGAAAAGGCAAACAGGAAAGAGAAATCATAAGGGACTTATTTACATTTCTACATAGAAAGATAATATTTGCAACTCCTGGGACTTTTCTCAGTGTTAAGGTTGTTGCGGGATTACTTACATATAGACAGAAGGCACACAGTGTGTTGAATATGAAGGGAAAATATATCTAATAAATAAAATTAGGGGGTGAGAGAGGAATATATTGGGAAAAGGAGAAAGGGAGAAATAGAATGGAGTAAATTATCTTTCAAATAAAAGAGGCAAGAAAAAGTTTTTTCAATAGACGGGTAGAAGGAGAAGTTGAGAGGTAAAGAGTGAACTTTACTCTCATCGGATTTGACTTAAAGAAGTAATAACACACACTCAATATGGTATGAAAATCTGTCTTACAATATGGGAAAGTATGGGAGAAGTGAATAAGTGGGAGGATGAGAGGATGATAGAAAGGAGGGCAAAGAGGAAGACAGGGTAATTAGAGATAAATACTTTTGAGGAGGACCAAGGCCAAAAGAGAGAATTGAATAAATGGGGGCATGATATGATGGAGGGAAAAATAGTCTTTCACCACATGGCTGTTATGGAAATGTTTTGCATGACTACGTATGTATAACCTATGTGGAATTGTGTGACTTTTCAGTGGGGATAGGTGGGTAGGGATGAATTAAGAGATGCTGCCACTCAAAATTTTTAAAATGAATGTTAAAAATTGTTTCTACATGCACCTGGGAAATAACACATATGCAATGGAGTATAAAAATCTATCTTGCCCTACAAAAAAATAGAGGGGAAAGATATGAAAGAAGGGAGGGCAGATTGAGGGAAGGAGTAGTTGGAATACCTGATCTCTTGGGGTGGTTGGAGGGGAAAGATGAGGAGAAAATTTGGAACTCAAAATCCCGTGGAAATGAATGTTGAAAACTAAAAATTAATCAATTACTAAATAAAAACCCCAAAAGATTAATAACCCTTCCCAATGTATCAATGATCAAAGAATATGAATTTTTTCATTCATTTTTAGCTTTTTGAATGACCTCTTAACCAATCATGCTGTTTATAGTAGGTTAGACTTTTAATATGTAAATATTTCAAAATTTGTTAATAGGTTAATGCTGATGACAAAGGTGATGAATTGATAACTGATATTTAAAAAAAAAAGCTTTTAAACTACTTTAATACATTATCACCTTTAAGCCTTGTACTGATCCTGTTAAATGGGTACCACATATGGTATTATATGTATTTTAATGATTTGAAAACTGAGCTTCACAGATACTGAATGAGTTTACCAGGTTGTCTATTGTAAGGTAATGTTTGACTCTGAATGTGCCAGTTTCTTTTTTCTAATTTATATTTCAATACACCTAGGTTTTTAAAAATATAGCTTCTTAAAGAACTACTATTAAAAAAAATTCCAAATATTCACTGAAATTGCCGATTAATTGCATGCTTAGTGTTGGTTATACTTATCCTAGGACAACAGAAAGAGTATTTTATTGTACCTTGTATGAAAGTCTTCTAACTTGTAGGATTTTTCAGAATTTGTGTTTTCCTTATACATTCTTTGAGGAATCAGATTCCCAAGACATGATAAGGTATGAAAGTAAAATATTAGATGAAATTTAAGTTCTCATTTTATCAGTTAAATTTATTTTTAATTTATGGAATAAAGCAGGAATTTCTGTAATACAGGATTCAAAAAATGATAACTACACAGGAAACTGAAAATCTACATAAAAATTGCTATTCCTTTTAAACATACAACAAAGTTTTCATGGAAATTTCTTTTCCCCCTTTTTTCTTCCCTCTCTCCCACCCTAGAGATTGCTTCCAATAGAGACAGATACACATGCACACACACACATATTTATTCTATATATACTTCTATTTATCAGTTCTCTAGATGCAAATAGCATCTTTCTTCCTATTTTCTTTCTAGTTATTTTGGGTATTTATAACAGTCAAAACTGTTTATTTATTCAAAATTATTCTTCAAACAATCTTGCTGTTACTATATACAATGTTGTCTTGGTTCTGATAATTTTGTTCCTAATTTCTGCAATTGATGGGCATCCCTGCCATTTCCAGTTCTTTGTCAACATGAAAATAATTGCTATAAACATTTTAAAACATATGGTTTCTTTTCATTTCTTCCCTAATCATTTTTGGAAATAAACAAAACAAACCAGTAATGGCAATGCTAAGTGAAAGGGAATCGGTAATCTAAAAACTCTTTGGGCATAATTCCAAATTGCTCTGCAAAATAGTTTGATCAGTACATAATTGCGCCAATAATGGATCAGTGTCCCACTTTTTCGATATTTCCTCCAAAATTTGTTATTTTACTTTTCTATTATTTTAACCAATTTGATAGGTGTAAAATGATATCTCAAAGTTGTTTTAATTTACAACGCTCCATTCAGTAATGATTTAGAATATTTTTATATGACTTTAAATTGTTTTGGTTTCTTCATTAAAACATGTCTGATCATATCCATTGATCATTTAGCAATTGGGAAATGAATAGTATCCATATATTTGTCAAAGTTCTTAATGTAATCGGGATATGATACCTTTGTCTGAGAAACAGGTTATAAAACTTCTCCCTTACCAATTTCTACTTTCCTTTTGATTTTGTATTAATTTTATTTGTTCATTTTTTAATTCAATATAATCAAAATTATACATTGTTTATCTAACTTTACTCTCTGTCTCTTGTGTATTCATGAATTGTTTGCCTACCCAAAACACTAAGCAATGTATGCCATGTTCTTCATATTTTCTTATAAAGTGTTAAAATTTAAGTAATGTATCAATTTTGTCCTTATCTGGGTAAGTGATAGAAGATATTGGTCTATGCCAAGTCGCTGTCATCCTGCTTTCAAGTTTTCAAAAAATTTTTACCCAAAATGAGATTCTTATCCCCAAATCTTAATTCTTTACACTCATTAAATGTAAGGTTATCATTTTGTATGTCTACTCTGCTCCACTGATCTACCTCACTATTTCTTACCAAGTACCAGATAGTTTCGGTAACTACTGTCTTATAAAATAATTTAAGATTTGAGAATGCAGAACCTCATTCCTTTACATTTTTTATTAGATCTTTTTGGTATTACAAATGATTTTTAAAATTATTTTTCTAATTCAGTAAAAGTATGTTTTAATTTAATTGCAATGCAATTGAATATATAAAATGGTTTGGCTAAAATTGTCGTTGTTACTATATTGCCCCTGTCTATCCATGAACAAATTATGTTTACATCAGTTATTTAAATCTGGTTTTATTTGAAAAATTGTTTTTAAAATTTTGTTCATATAGTTCCTGAGTTTGTTTCAGTAGGTATATTCCTAGGTATTTTATACTGCCTCGAGTAATTTCAAATGAGATATATATTACTACCTCTTCTTGAAGAGATGTATTTGTGACACATAGGAATGGTGATGAGTTATGTGGATTCACTTTATATCCTACTTTGCTAAAATTATTGTTTCAAATAACTTTTTAGCTGTGTCTTTGAGATTTTCCAAATATATTATCATATAATATGAAAAAAGAAATAGTTTTGATATCTCATTCTCATTTCCTACTCCTTCTATTTCTTTTTCTTCCCTTATTGATACTGTTAGGATTTCTTAAACAATATTGAATAATATTAGCAACAGTGAGCATACTTGTTTCACACATGAACTTATTGGGAAGTCTTCTAACTTATTCTCAATACACATAGTGCTTGCTGATCGTTTCAGATAAATGATTTGTTATCAATTTAAGGAATAATCCATTTGTAACAATACTTTCAGATGTTTTTGATAGAAATGAGCATTGGACTTTGTCAAACACTTTTTCTGCATTGTTATGATCATATGATTTAAAATATTATTATTGATATGATTAATTATGGTGATAATGTATAATCTTTGTAATATATTGCTCCAATATTTTAGCTAACATTTTGTTTAGGAGTTTGCATCCGTATTCATTAATGGAATTGGTTTATACTTCTCTTTCTCTGTTTTAATTCTTCCTGTTTATCAGTATCATATTTATTCCTGATAGAGTTTGGTAGAATCCCTTCTTTATTTATTATTCCAAATAATTTATTTAATATTGGAATTAGTTGATGTTTAAATGTTTAATAAAATGCACTAATCAATTCTGGTACTTGTATAATGTTTATTTTTTCCTTTGGAAACTCATTTCTTGCCTGCCTAGTTTCTTTTCCTAAAATAGGCTTATTTAGATATTCTATTTCCTCTTCTGTTGACAGAGTAAATTTATATTTTTCTAAGCAATCTTCTGTTCCACTTAAATTGATCAATTTAAGGACATATAATTGGCCAAAATAACTCCTGAAAATTTCATTAGTTTCATTTTAAATATTGATGTATTTCTTTTCATTTTTCATACTAGTGATTTGGTCTTCCTTCTCTGTCTTTTTAATCAAATTAATCAACAGTTTATTCTTTTTCATAAAACTAACTCCTAGATTTATTGTTAAATTTAATGGTTTTTATACTCAATTTTGTTAACCTAACCTTCAATTTTTAGGATTTCCAACTTAGTGTTTAATTGAGGATTTTTAATTTGTTCTTTTGCTAGTTTTTCAGTTGAATACCAATTCATTAGTTTGCTCTTTATTTTACTGAAGAGCAATAGCGCTGTAATCATGGAGTTGTACAGCCTGGCTTCAAACCCTGATTCTTATGTTTCCTCCTTGTATAGCCACTGTCCAGTCATTTAATATCCCAGGACATTTTTTCTAATCTATAAAATGAGGAGGTTGGAGTAAATAACACTTGAAGTACTTTACCACTTTCAAAATTTGATGCTACTATTTTCTAAATACAAAAAGAATAGTGCACTTTTGCAAACACATAAGGGTCATAACCACAGATGATTCTGCCTCAATCTAGACTCTCATGACTAGCTCCTGAATGGTGGATATTTTTTAAAAGACTTAGGGAAGATGGGAGGAAGTTTCACTGATGGATCAGTCATGCCATTATTGCTTGGTCACACTCAGACAATTTTGCATCCGCCTTGGAAAACAATTTAAGGAGCAACATTTTTTTTTCTGGCAAGAATGCTCCCATGCTTGAGTAGAGATTTAATCTGAAACTGTACCACCTGCAGCAGCAGAAGTGAGTTATTCTAGATTTCTTTCTGATTCTTCTACATAGTGACACCCAATGAATCATGGATTTTCCTAGCAACTTCTGAGGAAACCAATATAATATGATAGATGTACAGGCATGCCCTGTGCCTTATGTCTTATACAGGTTCAGCCTTCCCTCTGCTGCCTGTTTGATATGCTATGTAACAAAATTCCTCAGCAGCACAACTGAAGAAACCAAAAACTTGGACAAAATACAAAGATTGTATTTGCTATTTTTTTTTGTCTATTTGCTCAATGTTTTCCCAATATCACAATGGTTCGCATTTTAAACAAACATTTGCTTTATTATGATATCCAATTTTAGTGGATTGAAATGTTTATATTTAAATAAGGAGAATTTATAATGGGGAAACTTGCACACTATAAAGTATCCTGAGACCCAGGCACTCACAGGGCAAATCATTTTTTATTTGAGATGAGATAGGGTAAGGCTTGTCAAGATACTATTATGAAATATCTAGTTTTCCAGAGCTAAGGCCTGGGAAGTAAGCTGTGTCCTGACCTTGGCAGAACAGCAATCCTTTGTGATCACGCTCTGAATGAACTCAGTCGCAGAAAAATATCAGTACTGTTTCACATAATTATTGTGTTTTGACTAATACCAGAAATTCTCTGATCTCAGATGAGCACCTGTAGTGCCTATGTTCTGTTCATGAAGCTTTGCTACCAATAAAACTTGTCTCATTGTGGCTGTTACCATGCCTTGTCAGGGTAATAACTCACTGTGTAGCCTTTGGTATATGTATTAAGATTTACCTACACTAAAGTGGGTCCCCCACTCTGTAGGGTGGTGGTGTTGGAACATATGTCATTTCCCTCCTTTTTTTCAAGCTGTTTCCCTCACTATAGAAAATAAACTTCTTTCTTAGACTCTGAACAGTTCTTCTCATCTCCTCTGTCTGGTTTTAGATTCCACAGGCCAAGAAGTTTGGTACAGTTGACAGGTGACACATGCACTATAAAAAACACAAACAGTAATAAAAGCGAGCAATAGTAATTAAAGGTAACTTGTAATTGTATATTAAAGATAAACACTTTTTCAATATCTCAATCACACTCAGAACTTAACTCATTGAATTGAATTTTTACTGTTTTTTTCTAGAAAGGTAAGGGGCTTCTTTTCATATTATGATGTTCTCTATCTCCATTAAGATATTTAAATTATAATATCATGATAAACTAATTGTTTTAATTTAAGTAAACCTTAAATAACTGAATGGTTCATCTCACTTTTTTGAGGGGAGAGTAAAAATTTCAATGCGCATAATACTAGTCATTAAGAAGAAAGACTGTAAGAAGGAAGTATAAATATGGCTTAACTATAAGAAACTCTATGTATTGATAAAATTGAAAGTGCCTGTGAAGTGCTAAAATGGAGGGAACTCCAGATCCAAAAAAGGGGACCTGGAATGACCCAAAGTCAGATCACAATTTACAAAGATTATAACTACAGTTATTGCCTGAGAGGAAGCTTGCAAACTAGAACAAGTTCCCAGCTGCTCAAAGGGAAGAGGGAAAAGAGTGAGATATTTATGACTATTTGAAGTATTTGTGACTAAGGCAGAGAGAAGTTTAAGAGAGAAATAAGATAGATGGGGACATCAGTGGAGTAAAGGTCCAGGAAGTAGACATCTGTAAACACAACAAATCAGAAAACAGGATGTTTGAGACTCTTTAGATAAGTCAGAGACTGAGGTGTCTGCTGTTCTCTTTTAGCTGGTCAAGACTGGTTTTAGCAGTTGCAGATATCTCCAAGTTCAGCTAATATTTATTTACTCGCAAAAGATCACTAGTATTTCAAGCAACCCTGCGCTTCAGAAGTCCTCCTGATTGACTAGTTTTTGTGGTACTCCAATGTCTGGTTCCCCTGCGTAAAAAAGAATTTCTGTCACATTTAATTGACTTGTACAAGCATCACAGCTTATGCTCACATTATCTAGTGTAGAATACAGAAGTGCTACGTTTTATACTAAGATTTTCCATAAAAACTATGCAACTTTGAACAAGTCTCCATTTCTTTATTATCTGTAAAATGTCAAAGGTTCACAAAAGCCTATCTAATTTCTTTTAATCTGAAGGTTGTGTTCATAGAATGGGGCAGGGAAGGAAAGAAGAATAGTAAAATTGCCCTATTACTATGGGGTTGAAGTACAGATAGGGAACTGAGGGAACAAGGGAGGGACCCAGGTCCTGGCAAGAGGATCCTCCGAACTAAGTATTCCATGGACAATTACCTCAGGTAGTAAGACTTTTATTGAGAAGCTATTATATGAAAGCAGTAGAGGCACTACTTCCTTTTCTGATACATCAATATTATATCTTTATATTTAAGTTACGTGGATATTAAAATATTTTTCATTTTGTAATCATTTAATATGATTTCCTAGTATGGTGCTGCTTCCTTTTTAAAAGGAAATAGTATCTATAGAAGAGGTAATGTTCTTTCTTTTTCTAATAAACAAAATAATTGACTAGGTTATTCTATTACCAATATCTTAGAGCCCTTTATTACTTAGTTCATTTAAGTGATTTTAATATGTTGTATCCATCAGATCATACAGGTAAAATCAGTTCACTTTGAATAAGTGGCAAAAATCCCTGTTCATTTTGTTACATCACTCTCTTTTCTTTGGTAAGACCCTAACAGTCCTATCATCTACCTTTTCCACCGAGGTTAGTATTAATTAAGGTTAAGTACAACTAAATTATTTTTCAGCCTAAATTAATTTGCAGAGAGATTCTTGGTGCATAGAAAAAAATCTTTGTTTTAACTTATTTTCTGCTGAATATGATATGGGCACCAGAGAAACTCAAATATCATTTTAAATAAGAACAGTGGGACGATGCTCAACTAAACCCTTCTGATATGAGCACTAAACTACATTTCTTAAAGAAACGTGCCAAGACTCAGAGTCACTGTTCCTTGGAGAAATTATGAAGGAATAAGGATGAAAACAGAAAGGAAGCAAGTATCAGGTCTCATTTTGACTTCCTCCTTACTTTAGAACATCTCTTTTGCACATAAAATGACTTTCTACCTATTAAGCTCCCCAAGCAGAAGCATTAAACTGGGGCATGGAGAGAGAACTTGGCCTATCGGACATATTTTCAATATCTTATCTTAACTTCGATTGCCAATAAGAAAATTTTTAGGCTTCCGAAATCATAGGCTAAAATTTTCCTGATTTTGGAGAAAAGTCAAGTTAATATGAAAGTAGCATAATTCATAGTATACAGTGTCACCTTTTGTTTGCAATACCCTTTTCTTTGATGGAGTTCATACACTTGAAAGACACGGCATGATATTTTGAGGCTGGAGAAAGCTATATTGTGATAGGATAGAGAAAATTAGGTTAAAAAATAAATAAAATCACTAGCAATATTCGGATATCATGTACCTATCTTAATTGTCGATTATATTTTCCCTCTACCAAATACATTGTCATCTCTAAAGGATGGTCCTATTTGAAAAATTAAGATGTATAAAGAAATCTATTCAAGTTTTGTATAGGTAGCATAGCTCTACTTTTCAAAGTAAGAAGGATACTGGAGAGGAGATATGTTTTATCATAAAGCATATATATCATGGAAGAGTTATGTACTATTTAATTTCTCTTAGCCAAAAGCAATAGTATAAGACCAACCAAATGAACAGGCATGTATCAATTTTGTATTATGTATCATTCACAGTGATAAACACTGGAATTCAAAAGAAAAGTCAAAGTGGTCCCTGACTCCAAGACACTTAGATTCTAGCAGAAAAGACAATAGGCACATATATAGATATATTCAAAGTATGTGTAAGAAATCTCAGAAAGAAAATATAGGTGGGTGGGTGGGTTGAAGATGAAGATCAGGAATGGTTTACCAAAGAAGGTGCCTCTTGAGTCAAAGCTTGAAGGAAGATTGGAATTCTAAGAGGTTGAATCAAAAACAGAGATAATTCCAGGAATGGAGAATAAAGAATTCCAAGCATAGAGATGAGAGAGATAATTCCTTGTGTTATAAGCAGTAAGTAGGCTGATAGGGGCTGTAGAGTATGGAAGGGAGTAATGGCTAAGAAGCTTAGAAAGATGGTAAAGGCCCAGATTGTGAAGTATTTTAAATTTCAAAAGAAATATTTCTCTTTGATATTCAATGTAATATAAAGTCCTTTTATTTTATTGAGTAAAGAATTGACATGGTCAGACCTGCAGTTTAGAAAAATCACTTTGGTTGCTTTGTGAGTGATATGATGAAGTTGAGAAAGACCTGAGGTGGGGAAAACAATTAGGAAACTACTACAGATGTCTAGGAAGAAGAGACCTAATTGTGATTTTTGAACCTGAGAGACTGGGGGGTAGTTTTTCCCTCAACTGTTATCAGGAAGTTCAGAAAAGTGAATTTTGAGAGAAAGATATTGAGTCCCATTTTGGACATATTAAGTTCGAGAGGGCCATCAGATAAGCAGTTCAAAATATGCAATTTATAGATGGGTCCCAATTTGTGTAAGTGAAGGAAGTTACCATTCCAGCAAAATATTAGACACTTGCATCAACCACATTAAATCTTTTAAGAATTATGATGGAATTTATTTACATAAAATTTAATCTATTAAGGGCAAAAACTTGCTTTCATTTTCTTTTTCTAATCTCAGCACCTTATGAGCTGTGCCCTGAATAAATGGGCACTAAATGTTTGTTAGTTTGGTTTGGTTTGAATTGAATTGTCTCAGTATAGAAACTCTGTTTCTAAACTTTGAAGAGAGTTACTCAAAAGGTTTTCAACCAAAATGTACATGAGGATTCTATTAGATTGTTTCTGACCAAGCAATCAAAAACTTCTTTTTTTATATTTCTTATTCTCCTTCCACTCCTTCTTTCATCTCATCAGATTTCTAGAGGTCTTTGAGGTTTGCAAAATAATATCCCGTTAAACAGTCTATGATTTAATAATTAAAATTAATTTTCTAGTACTTGCAATGAGGTCATTCATTTCACCTGATTAGCTCAAAGTATAACATATCCACGTAGGCCTAAAACTAAGACATACTTTCAGAGCATGTCTATCATATTAACAAATGTTAATGACAATGATAATATTTACCAATATTTCATATGCCATTTGAGAAAATTATGATGAATAACGATTACTAGGTCATAATATAGCTTTCAATTATTTCAAATTTCAGTCATTTTTAAGTTTTCAAAGAATGTGGAAATGCCATAGATTATTTTTTGTCAGAGAAAGGGAATATTTTTAACCATAATATAATGCAAAAGGCCTGAATGCATTTCCATAAAACTCTCCAGTTGAAAAAATATTTTTGGATTAAAACCAAATAAATGTATCTTCAAAAAGTGGCAATTTTTGTAAAGTTATGATAATAAAAAAGGTCTATTGAAAGCATATACAAAAATTTAATGGCAAAGTATGTAACTAAAATATTTGAATGTAATTACATATAATTTTTCATGTTCTATTTATACTACTACCACATTAGAAATGTGTAACTTGACATTCCGATTTTATAAGTACATATTACATTTTAATGTTATGTGGTTTTATAAACTAAAATGTAGAAGATTTGCATTTCAAAATAAATTTATTAACCACTTCCTTTTTAATATTTGAAGTTACATTCCATTAACATCACATTTTATACCCAGATTTTTAACTTTATAACTATTTTCAGCTTCTGAAGTTTTCACTAAAAGGAAAATAGTCTTTTTCTATCATTAAAAATGGTATCAGACTTGTGCAAAAATTACTAGGCAAGAAGTTATAAGAATCAATTTATAGATGTGGTTCTGCCATTGATTAGCTATGCAACATGGACAAATCACATAACATTGCCAAAATTAAATTTCCTACCTATAAAATAAAGATAACATTTTGAGTCATAGCCAAGAATTTAGATACATGGGGTAAATTGATTTCTAAACATGGTTGAAGGAAATTAAACACAGATCATTTGAGGAGAGGAGTTTGAGGGTTAGAAGGAGGCAGACATTAGGGTGAAGGAGACTGTGTGAGAGATAATTATTTTATTAGGGAGAAGCGGTAGGTACCTAGAGATTCATAATTTTCAGCAAAAAGGAGAGCAAAGAGTCTCCTTCCTTTCCCTCTGGTGTCCAGGTGTTTTGGGGGTACGTAAGATTTTGAGATAGTTCCAATAAAAATGTTGTTTTCAGAAAAAAAAACAAGAGTAAACTAGACATCGTGTTCAACAGAAGATGGAAGGGATGAAATTGGAAGAAATAAAGTATCATAGGATTGCAGATTTATAGCTGGAAAGGATGTAATATATCAATAATATAATTAAATGTCTATCTGCAGTGGAGGAGACTGAGGCATAAAAATATAATATAAATTACCTAAGGTTTTACAGATGCTTCTCATGCATGGTATTCTATTTCTCACCTCCATATCTTTGTACAGAAATTTTGATTTTTAATAGCTGAAATGTGCCTCTTCTTCACTGCCTCTTGGAATCCATACCTCCATTCTAATCTCACCTCAAGCATCACATCCTAAAAGAGGTTTTTTAAGTGTCCTTGCTTCTTTGATAAGTGATCTTTTCCTTTAAAAATACGTACATACACACACATATACACATATGCATGTGTGTATATATGTATGCATGTATTTTGTTTACTTTCACCTGATTTTCCATAAAAGATAAACTTTGAAGTCAGTCTAATCTGTTCAGATTTTTCCTCTCAAAAACTTAAAGATAATATCTAATATATCAGATAGAAAATAAATACTTAGGAATTGAATCAAAGTAGCAGAAAGATGATTCAAAATTATGTCCTATGATTTTAAATTCAGAAATCCTTGTTTCACCTTACCACAACAGGAGATTGCATTGGAAAAGAACTGAAGAATATGGTAACCCACAGAGAGAGGACTTGGGCTGAGATTACTGTGTTTTAAAGGGCAGTAGCCTCTATTTTGGTCAGAGAGTAAGCAGTGTTTACCGCTAATCTCTGTAGTTGATCCTACTCATATTCATCCCAGTCACTGTGTGTGTGTGTGTGTGTGTGTGTGTGTGGGTGGGTGAGGGGGATGTGTGCCCACATGTGTGCCTGTGTGAGTGTGGGCACACTTATGCCAATTGCTCGTCAGTGAGAATTTGGGAGAGCATAGTTCTCTCAAACAGTTGAGAGACTCCCTCAAAAAGAGTCTTTGGGGGTGGGTTTGTTGGTGATGGAAAGTTTGCTCTCATGGATCTCAGCAACTGACCCATCACCCCAACAGACTTCTATTAGTTTTTGTACCAACTCTCTGCCTTGCAGTATTACTTTAACTATCAAATGAGGCAAGGATAGAATAATTCTTTAAATTACAAACTCTGTATAAATATTGTTATATTATAATAATATAAATATTATCAATATGCATGTGAAATAAAAATATTTTTTGTGTGTGTCACATATAACATGAATTTGGTAATTTTTCATTTAGTAGTATGACCTTATATAACATGATTACTGGAAGTTTGATTTTTTCACAGGTCAAATTATTTTTTTTAATTTGCAGAATGAGTAAATTAAATACAAAATATCATATGTAGACATTGGTAAACAAAGTGGTAAACTAAACAAAATACATTAAATAGATAATTCATTAAAATTATTAGCAAAATATAACTTTTCCTTCATTTTTCTAAGTATTTCATACCTTTTCACCTTCAAATATCTATGTAATTTTTGACATATATCTAATTCATATTACAAATATATGTGGGAGGCATCATTCTTTGCAATTAACAATGCTGCACTTGGAGTTACTTGATGAGGTTTCAAATCCCAATTCTGTCACATAAATTCTCATGTTAATTTGATCAAGTCATTCAAAGTCTTTGGGTCTCAATTTCCTTATCAAAAAATTAAAAGGTTTGAACTAATTGGTCTCTAATTTTCCTTTCAATTCCAAATTAATGATATTATGACTATGAATCTGTACAAGACATATTTACTAATAACTGTAAGACTCCTTGATCTCATCAATGTGAGTGTTCCCACCATCAGTACTAAGAACAGCCCATTCACATATCATCCTTTGTGATATTTTACTATGTACTTCCTATGAAATCTCATTAATAGGTCTATGTGACAAACCAGAGGCCTATCCATGGATATTTTATTATTCCATGGCAACAAATTCAGCACATGGGGTGTCCAGCTGTAATTCTCTTTTGTTACATTGATAACCCTCCTTGCTTTCTACCATACATTCCTGGAATTGGAGTTAAGTGACTTGTCTAAGGTCACACAGCTAGTGAGTGTCAAGTGTCTAAGGTGAGATTTGAACTCAGGCCCTCCTGACTCCTGCACTTGTGCTCTATCCACTGCAACACATAGCTGCCCCTAGCTTATCTCATCCCGGGTCATCTCCAGTCATCCTCATGAACATCTGGTCACTGGATTCAGATGGCTCTGGAGGAGAAGTAAGGTTGGTAACCTGCATAACCCTCCTTCACTCAAAAACAAAGTCAAGTGCAAGTTATGTCATCATTGTTTTCATGGCATGGTCTTCTTTGGAAAGGAAGGACGAACACACATTCATGAACTATTCCTTTATGCCACATCTTGTGTTCACAGAAGAGCTGGCTTTATGTTGCAGCTTATTTGGGTACACCATGAAGCTCTCTATTGCCTTTTGTATTTATTACTAAAATTGATTAGATGAGAAATGATTATTAATAACCAATATCTTGGGGAGATTTATATACTCTTGCCTTTTCTAAATTCCTCATTTGAAAAGCTCAGTTGTTTAGAAGGGTATTACAGATAAAGAAATTGCATTAACCCTCTGGATCTTGGTCAGACCCCACCCAACAATGCCAGGAATTTAATCTAAGGTAGGGAAGTCTATTGTTTTCTACTCAGAGTTAGGTAGGGTATATATTCTTTGAATTGATAGTTTAAAGCTATTGGTGGTCAGGTACAATGATACTTTTCCCATCCAAGAGATACATAGCCCTTGATTTTAATATAGCCCACATCCAGTCACATTAATTAAATTAGATTTGATTACTATTTGATGGACCACCTACTGTTTTGAAGAGTATATTAACAGTGAGTCCATACTCCATCACCATTATTGACTTTGGTCTAAGAGAGATGACCTAATGGTCATCTTTTTATTAATAATCTGTTTGCCTTACTAATAAAATGATTAAATTACCTGGAAACTATGTCTCTTGAACCTCTTTAAATGACATCATTCTTTGTAGGTGTAGTGTTTCACAAGTAAAAGAAAAAAAGTAGATTGGGAATACATTGCTGTTGAGTAGATGATATCTAGTTCAAAAAGAAAGTTTGAGACAATTGAAAATGTTCCTCCTCTTCCTCCTTCAATGCATTGTCTATCCTCATGCCAATTCTATACATATTTATTTAATTCAATTGACTAGGAAGCTATTTATAAATTATAAATCTGACTATACATATAAATACACATATGTATATTTATATGTATATATATATGTGTATATATATATATAAACACACACACATACATACACACACATATATATATATATATATGTAAATGGTAGCTTCCACATACACCTCTCTATATCTCTTCCAAGATCAGCTTAAGGGTCACAGTCTCCAAGGGGTCATTCTTGATTCACATAGTGATGACTGTCCTCTCATCCCTACTCCAATTACATGTATTTATTTAACATGTATCCTATAGTCACTTAACTGTTAAAATGTCCTATCCCCCTCAATATTTATTTTGTATATTGCCATTATTTACTTATTCATAAACATTTTGTATCCCTCCCTTCTGAAGCTATTACCGATCTTCCTTCATCAGTGGAGATTCCCATTTACTTCTACTAACACTCTACCTGAACTAATTTTCCATTTTGGGCACACCTCCTCTCCTTTTACTCTCCCGATTTCATTGATACAGAATACCAACTGAACAAACCATTTTTTCCCTCCTATCTCCATTTACGGAAAGTTGCTCTCATCCCAATTTACCTAAATCCTACCAAACCAATGTCCCAGGCCACGGCTTCTTGATGCTTTCATTGTGCCTCCAGAACTTCCATTTGGTAATTAACATGCTTCCTTTCATTGTATATTTCTTCCTCTTATGAAGCTCCAAAATTAACACACCTATTTTTACCTTACGCGTTTTTCTTGGATGGAGGGATGAAGTAAGTTCTTATTAAATATTGACTATTTTTCAGTCACTGCGCTAGGAATTTTACAAATAATACCTGATTTGATCCTCACAACATCCCTGAGAGGTATGTACAATTATTACCCTCATTTTATAGTTGAGAACACTAAAGCACACAAGGTTAAGTGATTTGCCTTGATAAACCAGCTAGTAAATGTCTGAGACCATAATTGTATCTTCCATTTTAAGAATATGGTAAATATACAGAAGCATAAAAATTAAATATATAAACAGATACAAAACAAGATAGACAAGCTTACAAAAAGAAACACATAATGACTACTATAATGAAAATTAAAAGAAACAAAACTACAGAGGAGGCGAAAACGAATGCAGCAAAATTAGGAATAAGTTTGCCTCCAAAGACATGGCAATTGTCCCTCCCCCACATAGTCCTTTTCAGAGATACGAGTTCCACACACTGCCAAATATTACACACAAACACACACACCTATCCATCTAATTGGTTTTGTTTACTATTTTTCTTTTTTCCCACTTTAATCCTTTAAAAAAAATTGTCATTAGTAGGATGTAAGGGTAAAGGAGAGATTATATGGCTTGACAAGCGGCACACATGAAGTGTCTGAGGCAAGATTTTTAACTCAGATATTTCTTTCTCTAGGCTCATCACTATCCTACCTACTTGCCTCCTTCCTCATTACTTTCAACTTCTGGCCCTCAAGAGACCTTAATTCTCCCAAGTGACACTGAGTTCATGACTAGTCTATCCAATATTGGTTGTACTTTCTCTCAGACCTCCAATTCACTGGCTCTGCAATGGATACTTCTTGCTTCACGACGCTACTTGCAGACCATCCCACTATCGTCCTCATTCATCAATCTCTCCTCCTTTGCTGCCTGTCTATTTAAATCCATCATTTGATGTTGTCTACTAGCCACCAAAATGTTCTTATTGCTCAATTAATTTAGTACTTGAATTATAATATTTCCCTCCTCTCCATCTCCTGCACTTATTCTAACATAATTCAACAATCATATTTATAGTTCTTCAAATACTCTACTATTTTAACTCTTAATTCCCATAAACTACTCCTCTATTCAATATTAACTGAAAGCATAGGTATACCAATGACTTTGATGTCACTCCTAAGATAATTTATGATTGTGAACTCTGAAAAACATTTTGTGATTAAAATAAAAATCCTGTCTTTCCAGTGCTATGTACACTTTGTTCACCCAAGACTATTCTCTGTCTTCATTCTGGCCCTCATTCCTTTTATACCTTAGCACTTTTCTAAATTATTTCCCTTACTCTATCTATATACTCTCCTCCTTTCCCAATTGAACTCCTTAATGAATAAGTTTAAATCTCCACCATCCTGCACTGTCAAATGCCTATCTTGTCCTTGTCTTTGGTAATGCCTTACCAAATCCCAGCTCGATTATATCAATCATCCATGTTCTCCATTCCTATTGATATGTTGTTAAACTAGAGAAAGAGGAAGGTAAAAAATAATGCTAACTTAATCCACTGCAAATATATGTGATATAATTTTGGGTGGGTCAAACAGCACTGTAGCAAACTTTCTACTCCTTCCTACCTAATTAATTCTTATCCCACTCACCAATTTTTTTCTGAACTTTTTTTTCTTTTCTCATCAAGCCTCCAATGATAGACCTTTCCACTATTATCTCATTTGAAGACTATGACTCATATTTTTCTGAGACGTTCGAGGTCTTTTGCTCTTTTCTCACAATCCTGATATCATCCCTCATTAATTCTTCCTTTGCTCCATCTCTGATAAATAAATTGACTTTATCCTTTCAAGGGCCACCCTCTTTAACGATATCCTTGTTCCTGTTTCCTTCCTTCTTTTCCAACATATTTTTCTTACTGTCATCAACTCTCCTATCTAATCTTCAGTCTATGGTTCTCAATTGGTTCTTTTTATGTTCCCTAAAAAGACCATGAAGATGATGCATACTAAAATCAACCACCCAGCAAATAAACCTCCTCCCAAACAATTCATTTAGTTATTGTTATATATCCTTCCTCTCTTTCTCAGGTAAACTTGAAAAAAAGAAAGCAGGTCAAACTAATTATAACTACTTTTTCTCTTTTCACTATCTTTAATATCTTTTGGAAATTGACTTATGATCTTTTCTTTCAACTTACACTTGTCACTCTAAAGTTAACAATGACCTTCTATGTGATAAATCAAATGTCCATTTCCTAGTCATTATAATTTTCAAACATTCTCTAACATTTTACACTGCTGACTACCCTCTTTTCTTAGGTACAGTCAGTCTCTTATTCTTAATTGCAATAATTTCTCTCTCTCTCTCTCTCTCTCTCTCTCTCTCTCTCTCTCTCTCTCTCTCTCTCTCTGTTTATCTCTGTCTCCTTCCCTCCAATGAGTGAAAGGGATGTGACAGGAGCCGAATGGTGGTTTGGGAAATCACTTTGGAGGCTAAGTAGAGAATAGATTGCAGTGTGAAACAATGAGACTGAGAAAAGAATTAGAAGTTATTGCATTTTCCTAGGTAAGTGGTTCTGAAAGTGTTCTGGATGTTTGAGTGGACAGGAAGGAGAATACAGATGAGATATTGTGGAAATTGAAATAAAAATAAAGGAAACAAACATGTGGGTTGACGGAAGATCTATGTCAAAGACAACACTGAAGTTGTAAGTCAGGACCTTACTGAGCTCAACAGGATAATGAAATTCAGAACAGGAATATTTTGGGGGAAAGCTTTCTTTTATGGGTGTTGGATGTGAACTGCTTGTGAAAGTTCACATTTAAAATACCATTAGAAATTTATGATTTGGGGCTAAAAATCAAGAATGACTAGGATCAAATATATGTGTATGTGCATGTCTATGTGTCTACTCGTATGTATATGTACCTATGTATAGATGTATATATGTGTACATGTGTATATATGTATATATTATGTGTGTCTGTATATGTGTATGTGTATGTCCATCCATGTATGTGTATAAAGGTACATATGTGTGTGTATATATATATATGTCCATGTGATATAGATCTATCTAGCTACCTATCTATATATACATACACATTCATACATATATTTGTATATAGATAGAGACATATTAAAGATATTAATTTAATGCACTGAAGTTGATAAGTTCACCAAATTAGTGAGTGTAGACTGAAAAAGGAAAGTGAATGACATAAGCTTGGGATGTATCTACCATTAATGAGTATGATTCCTGGGTGAGGTGGATGATGATGTAGCAAAAGAGAATGAGAAATAGCCATCATAAAGGTGAGAGGACAGGAAAGGAGAGGGGAGAGAAGTGTGAAAAAGGGAGAGGCACAGAGACAGACAGAGAAATATAGATACAGAGACAGAGACACAGAGAGAGAAAATGACAGACATGATAAAAAAAAAAGGATAAAAGACAGTCTTTGCCCTCAAGGAGCTCGTAAATTAATGAGGGAGACAAGAAAATAATAAAAGTATAAAGGCAAGTTACATATAGGAAGTAATAATTGATAGAGGAAATGGAATGGAGTTAAAAGAGATTGGAAAAGGCTTCTTGTAGAAAGCAAGATATTATTTTGGACACTAATAAAGTCAGGAAAGTCAGGAATTTGAAATGAGGAAGGACAGTATTTTAGGAACTGGGGACAGAGAGAGAACATGCCCAGAGTTGAGCAATGGAGCGTCTTGTTTGTGAAAAACTAAGGATGTCAACTTCACTGAATTTAAAAATAGTAAGGTTTTAGATATAAGACGATGGGAAATATGGGGGGGGGGCAGATTTTGAAGGGCTGTGAATGAAATAAAGAAGATTTTGTTTTTGATCCTGGAGATGATACAGGGCTACTGGAGTATAATGAGTATGAAGGTGAAATGGTAGATTTTGTGATTTAGGAAAATCATTTTAGTGTCTTAATAGGTGATGAACTGGAAGGAGGAAAGTCTTGTGATAGACAGACTAACAAGCAGACTGTTGTAATATTCCAGATCTAAGGTGATGAGATGCAGCACTAGGATGATGATAGCATCAGAGGAAAGAAGGGGAAGTGTTTGAGAGGTGTTGAGAAGGTGAAATAAACAGGCCTTAACAACAATTTGGATACGGCAGGTGAAAGGGTAAGAGATAGTGAGGAATGTAGGGTGAAACGTCATGCAAATATGATACCCATCACAACTGCTATGAATTTAGATTTATATCTCTATGGTTTGTTCACAAAATCTAACAAGCTCTCCTCCTCCAGGCCAAAATCGAAATATTTTTTTAAAATATCCCTATTCTGATTTAGGAAAGATTTAGTAAGATATTAATCACTAATCCAGGTAGTACCAACATTCCTCTCCTTCAAACCACCCCATGAGCAAGTCCCCTAGGCAAATTCGTCCCTCAGCCTCTCTCTTCTCTCCTCAACTTTCTCTCTCTGCCTGCTTCTCACTTTGCCCACGTTTTTTTTTCCTCCAAGCAATACAGTATATACTGTTTCCAATCAAAGATTCAGCATCTGATTGACTGAGAGCCAATAAGCTTGGAAATCAGCACTTAATTTGGAAGATGTGAGAATCCCTGTTGTCCAGAGCATAATTGCCTCTGCTCCAAGGCACCATGTGAGGTCTTTTAATGGGCAGAGAAGAACTTGTATACTATTAACCTTACATTCATCCCCAAGACCTTTCATGATCATTAATATAAAAGAGATAACACAAAATAAACATATCATGAAACATATACAATAAATATCGACTGAAGAATGATAAAATAATAATCAATATATGACCTTAGAGCAAGCACTTGAGCCCAAGCACCCCATCATTCTCCACGCAAATGAATGGACCCCAAATTCCTGGGAGTAAGGCCCCAAACTCTCAGCTTCTAATATTACCTCCTTTTGAGACTGGACTTAGAGCTGTCCCTTTCTTGAGAGGCCCCATTCAAGTGGTCAGTTTTTTTTTTAGGTGGTGTCTGGAGCTTAGTCAATTCCAGATCCAGGGGAGACATATGGTTTCAGACAGAGGGTGTTGTTCACCCCAAACAATTAATCCCCTGCAAGGGAAGAGACAAATCTAGCAAAAAGGCTAAATGAAGGTCAAAAAGAATAGGGAGACAATAACCAGAAGCAAGGTACATATAGACTGGTATCTTTCAGATCAGGCCATTTCAAATTTGATTGAGACTGCAACTATGCTGTATCAATTTGACTTCATAGCCAATCTCAGAAACAGTCAGGTGGGAAATCTTCCTTTCTAAAAGAACACAATGGGAAAACAGTCAGGAGAACCCTATACTAGATTGAGACTAAGACTGTACACACAGCTTTTCCCCAAATGCAAACTTCTATCTGTTAATACTACTCAATCACATTCCCTCTGAATGACTTGTGGCATTTATAATAGTTAGCCATGCATCTGGAGTCAGTGAACAAATATCATAGCCTTTCTCAGGAATCTAGTCTGTGTACTTCTTTCATCTGGACTGGGACTTGGTCAATTTTCTATTCTCTCTTACTGTGTAACAAACTTGGATATAATCATTTAGAAGGAACTGTAAGGGGCAATTCTTACTTCCTTGTTCAGTTCCTAGTACATTTTATATAGTTTGTTAGCTGGAATGCCATCTAGTTTTCCATAATCTATTCCTGCTCTCAATAAGGAAGTGAATGATTCTTTCCTTGTTAATTTATTCTGACTTTGAATCGACTGGCTATTTTCTCTTCTCTCTTGAGAAATTTATCTTTTCCCCATTCCCCTGGGCACCCTAATCATGAAATCTTACCTAGCACCTCTGAAAGAGGGTTTCTTATTTCCCCATTAATAAAGTCAAAATTATGTGTTTATAAGTAGAAGGAGCCGTTTTTGCTATTTTGTTTCTATGAGGCACCATTAAGGGAGTTCAGTGATGTGTGTCTGCATATCCCACCATTATTTCAGTTTTCATTACCTCTTCTGTTAACTTCCTCATATAGTTCCTAAGTGAATAATGAGATCTTCCTCCACTAGGACACATAGAGTCAGTGGGATACTGTTTATTGCATCCTTAGGGAGTGAGAGCTAACAAATTAGTCCCACTGTTGCCTCCTTAAATATGGTAATCCTTAAAAATTTTTGTACAGAGGAATTTTGACTAATGCTTATAAATCCCAAGCAATCTATTTTATCTACCCATACTTTTCTATTTCCCTTGTCACTATTTCTCACCATCCAAGATAGTAGTGATTTTCCAGTTTTTTGGGTGAATTGACCTAATATATTCATAACTTCATGCTGTGTAAAATCCTCAGTGACTTCCTTAAACACTTTGTGGCCCCCTGCTTCTCCTGCTTATTTCATATTATTAGGTGAGCATTCACATTTGTAGAAACCTCCTCATCTGAATTTGTTTCTTATTCCTCCCCTATATCTTCCTCCCAAGTCCCAATCAGGACTTGCAGATAGAAGGGTTGCATACACCTTCCTCTTTTGAGTCACTCTCACAGATACCTTTTCTACTACCACCAGATGCTTCTGAGTTTGCCCTTCTAAAGGAGAGTTCTGGCACTGTAGAAGAGAAAAGTTCTCGTTCAAATCAGCTTACTCCTTTTCCACCTGAATCATTTTCACCAGCAATGTTTCTCAACTTTTACATATAATATGATAACTTGTCAGTAACACTCATCATCTTCTACGTACCTCTGTCATTTCTTTCCCCAATTTTACCAGTATTCCTTGTAAGCATTGTTCTAATTCTAGAACTTCTCTTTTTATAGCTTTGGTTCCCACTTTTCACATAGTTCTGTGCTCTTAGCCCATTCTCTTGCCAGGGAGGAATAGTGTAAATCTTCCTGGGATGTTCATTTCATTCCCTCAAGCCTTCCTGTTTTCAGATGAGTGTTTTATATTTTGTGATTCCCATCCTTATCATCAAAGGTAATGCCAATGTGATACTCAGAGCAGCTGTTATGAATATATATTCATATCTACATGGTTGGTGGGCAAAATACAACAAACTTTACTCCTCTAATACAAAATCAAAATATTTATTCAAAACATCTCTATTAGGATACAAGAAGGAAATATTTAGAAAGGTACTCTACTAATCCAGGGAACACCAACATTCCTCTCCTTCAAGCCTCCCCATGAGCAAATTCCCCTACGTAAGTTCTTCCCTCAGTCTCTTTCTTCTCTCCTCAGCTTCCTCTCTCTGCCTACTTCTCTCTAAGTCCATACTTTTTTTCCTTCAAGCAATATATGTGTTCCCAATCAAAGACTTAACTAGCAGCCATCTTGGGTATGTCCGTGTAGATATTGTTAGAGTGACAAAGAGGATGATGGCGCCCTTGACAGTGATAGTGAAGCAAAAGATGAAGGTTTATGATAAAAAGATAACAAATTCAGTTTTGATCACATTGAGTTTAAGATATCTACCAGACACCCAGTTTGAGATGCCTGAAAGGCACCTGGAGATGCAATACTAAAGGTAAGTAAAGAGTTTATGGCAGAATAGATGGATTAGAGAATCATTAGTATAGAGATGATAAAATCCATGGAAGCTTATGAGATCACCACATAAATTAATATAAAAGGAGAAGAGTAGAGGTCCAAGAATAGAGCCTTGTAGGACACCTGCAATTAGTAGGCATTGCCCAGATGTAGATCTAGTAAAGGAGACTGAGAAGGAGCAGTCAAATCAGTAGGAGAAAAATAAGGAGATAGTGGTACTTCTAAAGCCCAGAGAAAAGAGAGTATCAAGGAGAATGGGATGGTTGACATTGTCAAAGAATGTAGACAAGTGCAAAAGAAGGAGCATTCGGAAATGGTGATTGAATTCAGTAATTAGGAGGATCTTGGTAAATTTACAGAGGATGAAATCATGAAATGATAAAATTTGAAGCCTGAATGTAGAGGATTAGGAAGAGCATAAGAGCAACAGAATTGGTGGACTGTTTTTGCAAGTTTAGCAACAAAGGACAGAAGAGAAAAGGGACAATAGTTAACAGGGATTGAAGGAAAAAGGGAGGGTGTTTTTCAGGATATGGACAAGTTTGTAGGCAGTAGGGGAGGAGCCAGTAGACAGGGAGGGACTGGAGATGAGTTAGAGTGGGAATAACAAAGGAGGAGATGTGTTGGAAGAGATGGGACATGATAGGATTCCCTATACAGGTAGAGGAGTTTCTTTTGTTAAGGAGTAAGACACCCTCATCATGAAATGGGGATGAAGGAAGATAAAATAACTGAAGATATCTAAATGATATGGAATGAAGGAGAGGAAAGAATGGAGTTCTTGTCAAATATCCTCACCTTTTTTCTGTAAAATATAAAGCAACAAAAAGCAGTGTTTAACATTAGAAGAAAGGGAGAGATGTAGAAAGACAATAGATTATGGTAAGCATGGAGACATCAGAATTCTGGAACATGGAAGTGGTGAATTATAGATGATGACAAGATCACGGTTATGACCATCTTTGTCTACGGTTGAGGGTGGGTGGAAGAAGTTGGCCATGGGAAATGATTAGGTTGAGGTAATGATTCATTAGTGTTTGATAGAGAGCATAATTATACTCTTTGAAATTCTCTAGGATGATAGGAGTTGTAGAAGAGAGAAAGATTTTGTGCCAGGCACTAAGGAAAAGAAAGGCCCGTACTCTGAAGGCAACAGTTACTAGGATTTTGATTGAGTGAAAGATGTGGATTACATATTTCTTTAAGGATAAGCAGTTACAGAGGTATGGAAACAGAAAAATATGGAAATGGCAATGGGCAACAAGGAGTATTTCGCCTCTCCCACCTTGACCACTGAGTTCAGAGAAATGAGTGAAAATGGAACCTACTCAAAAGGGTGGCCGGGGAAAATGTAAATACATATGTATGTATATTCATATGTGTATACATTTATGTGCATGTGCACGTGCATGTATGTGTTTTGTGTGTGCACATATCATATATAGATGCAAACACACAATTCTATTATATACACATAGATGTGTATGAATATGCATATACACATAGTTGCATAAATTAATGTATATACATACATGTATGTACATATATTTATTTATTCTAGAGGCTAATAAAATATTTTAAAGAAAATATTTTACTCTTTTGGTAAAATAACTTTTTCAAAATTATTATCGACACACATATACTATGGGAGTCAGAGACAGAAAAGCACTATGATGGGAGTCAGCAGATCTGGGTTCTTTTGCTCCCTTGATTCATGGTCAGGATCAGGCCACATAACTATTTGGTTTCAATAGTTTTGTTAAAAGGGTTTAATTAGCCATCTTATTTTCTAACTGCAAAAAGCAGATGTTGAAACGGATGATTTCCAAAGTCCCTTTCAGTTGGGACATTCAATGAATATGTATTCTTTCCCTATATAATAACACAACATTCCCTTGGATTTAAACTTCAATTCACAATTCTAGATTGCTAAATATAGTTATGAATTCATGGATTGTAGTAGATTATTATGACAACCACTTCTCTTAAAATATATGCCATTCACAGAGATACTCACAGAATCTCAAAGACAGAAAGAACGTCTACATCTATTTAGTTTCAGCTTATAGCTTAGTGGGAATTCTCTTTATGACACTCAAACAAGCTATTATTTGTTTTTATCTCAAGACTTTTTTCTCATAAGGTAGAAGGCATACTTGGGAACAGATCAAATGCTTAGTACATTTTTGCTGCCACCTTTGTTCCAAAATGTTTATTTCCTTGGATTTGGGAAAAGTTTTGCAGATATAAATGGCTATGAATGAATCAGACTTTCATCACAAATAATCTATATCATTTTCTCTAGCTTCAAATAATTAACAAATACTGAAGCATGATAGGCAATACTGGGCAAAAGGAGAGAGAATGCTATAAGGAATTTTATTTACATTTAAATGGACTCTTACAACTTTTACTTCCATAAAACTAGCTATAAGAAACTGAAGTTCTAGGCAAATATCCCAAAAATGAAACAGGTCTTTCTCTATTTTCTGTCTGTCCAGTTTTAGTGAATGCACTATATTCCATTTTTTGTGCTTTCATCCTTTTATATTATCATGGATCTTGTCACATGAGAGATGATAAGGTAATGTTACTGAGGATATAATAAATTTGATGAAGAACACTGAAACAGGAACTTCAAATTGTACTTTCTACAGATAAGTGTAAGTTCCTTTCCACACAACTCTAATATTTATCAGATCACTAACCCTTGGGAAAATGAACATTCTAAATCTCCCTCAGATATTATTCATTTATTTATTTGTTAATAGTTTCCTTCTAAGTCAAGACACACATATGTGGTTTAAGAGTCTATTGAGACTTTATTAAGCCTTTCTGTTAGTGTAGCAGACCTTGGGGTTTTGTTTTCCTTGTGAATGTAATTTAGAGGTTGGCTGATTACTGAGCAACCCAGAAAACTCAAAACTTAAAAATTTTTTTTTTCCTAGCTGGTCAAATGGTAGAGTAACTAATTCCTTGGTCTCTCCTGACTTTGAGTAAAGCAAAACGACAAGCAACTTCAATGAAAATGACTGAGGCATTTTCTTTTTTTTTTTTTAAATAAATTTCTTTATTTAATTTTTTACATTCATTTTCACAAAATTTTAAGATCCAAATTTTCTCCCCATTTGTCCCCTCCCCCAACCCCAATACACCAAATATTCTAATTCCACCTATCACCAATCTGTCTTCTCTTTTATCATCCCTCCCTTCTCTTGTGCTCATCTTCTCTTTTGTCCTGTAGGGCCAGATAACTTTCTCTTCCCTATTACCTATATTTCTTACTTCCTAGTAGCAAGAACAATACTCGACAGTTGTTCCTAAAACTTTGAGTTCCAACTTCTCCCCATCCTTCCCTCCCCACTCATTCCCTTTGGGAAGGAAGGCAGTTCAATAAAGGC